>CAUYUJ010021315.1:0-157500 GCA_963575745.1 Prorocentrum cordatum
TAGGAGCCTGGAAGAACTGCCGAAGCTCTTCCGAAGCTCTGCCGAAGCGCTTCGCGCACTCTGGAGCCACGCGTATGGGGAAACGCTAGGAAGCCACGCTCCCGGACACGCTGCAAGCCCCGGCGAGTCGCTGCGGGGATCGTGGAGCGCGGAGCGTGGGAGTGCGGCGATGCACGCGCACCCGCCGGCTTCTCCTCTAACAACGCTATGTAGCCCAACAAAAGGGCTATCCGGGAACTGGCGAAGCTCTGCCGAAGCTCGGCCGAAGCGCTTCGCGCACCGTGGACCGGCGAGCGTGGGCATGTCCCCCCCACCACCCACCTCCAGCTTCTTATCTAAAACCCTAAGCTCTCCAAGGAGCTATCCGGGAACTTGTAAGCGTCCAAAACCCGGATAGCGAGGCAAGGCGCGGAGCGCAGAGCGCTCCAAAGCGCTTGGAAACCCCGCAGGAGACGCCTGCGAGGGCGTCTTTTACGACGCGCGGGGCTCTGTGAAACCTACCACGACACCTCCGCCTAGGAGCCTGCGAGCACTGGCGACGCTCTGCCGAAGCTCTGCCGAAGCGCTTCGCGCATTCTTGAGCCACGCGTATTGGGAAACGCTAGGAAGCCACGCTCCCGGACCCGCTGCAACCTCCGGCAACTCGCTGCGAGGAACGTGGACTGCCGTGGAGGAGCTCCTGGCGGGCACCACCACCGTACGGCTTCTTCTCTGAAGCCCTTAGCTCTCCAAGGAGCTATCCGGGAACTTGTAAGCGTCCAAAACCCGGATAGCGAGGCAAGGCGCGGAGCGCAGAGCGCTCCAACGCGCGCACGGCGACCTCTGCCAGGCCGCCTGGAACGATGCGTGGGGCGCTGGAAACCTCGCAGGAGACGCCTGCGAGGGCGTCTTTTACGACGCGCGGGGCTCTGTGAAACCTACCACGACACCTCTGCCTAGGAGCCTGCGAGCACTGGCGAAGCTCTGCCGAAGCTCTGCCGAAGCGCTTCGCGCACCCTTGAGCCACGCGTATTGGGAAACGCTAGGAAGCCACGCTCCCGGACCCGCTGCAACCTTCGGCAACTCGCTGCGAGGATCGTGGACCAGCAGAAGTGGGCGTGTCCCCCTCGCCACCCACCTCCGGCTTCTTCTCTGGAACCCTTAGCTCTCCAAGGAGCTATCCGGGAACCTCTGCCAGGCCGCCTGGAACGATGCGTGGGGCGCTGGAAACCTTGCAGGAGACGCCTGCGTGGGCGTCTTTTACGACGCGCGGGGCTCTGTGAAACCTACCACGACACCTCTGCCTAGGAGCCTGCGAGCACTGGCGAAGCTCTGCCGAAGCTCTGCCGAAGCGCTTCGCGCACCCTTGAGCCACGCGTATTGGGAAACGCTAGGAAGCCACGCTCCCGGACCCGCTGCAACCTCCGGCAACTCGCTGCGAGGATCGTGGACCGGCAGAAGTGGGCGTGTCCCCCTCACCACCCACCTCCGGCTTCTTCTCTGAAACCCTTAGCCCTCGAAGGAGCTATCCGGGAAAAACGCCGCACGGGGACCTCTGCCGTGCCGCTTGAAACGATGCGCGGGACGCTGGAAACCTCGCAGGAGACGCTTGCAGGGGCGCCGTTTACGATGCGAAGCCACGCTCCCGGACCCGCTGCAAGCTCCGGCAACCTGCTGCGAGAATCGTGGACCGGCGGAGGTGGGCGTGTCTCCCTCACCACCCACCTCCGGCTTCTTATCTGAAACCCTCAGCTCTCCAAGGAGCTATCCGGGAACTTGGTAGCGTCCAAAACCCGGAGAGCAAAGAGAGCACACACCGGAAAACCTTCCTGGCAAGCCCACGGAAGTGCGCGTGATGCTCCTGGGGCTCAGGGGGGCTCCCGGCAGCGCTTCCGAAGCGCGCTGCAGGGACGCGCTCCACGCGTGCCTGCACGCGTGCAGGGCATTCCTACGCGCTCGCCGGAAGCTCTCCGGGACACGCTGCCGCTCTCAGGCGAGTCGCTGAGAGGATGTGGACGGGGAAGATGGGCTGCTGGCGGGCACCACCCATCCGGCTTCTAATCTCAAACCCTCTAGCTCTCAGCGAGCTCTCCGGGAAATGGAAGCACGCGTGAAGCTCTTCTGGGGCTCTGGGGGGCTCCCCGGCAGCGCTTCCGAAGCGCTGGCAGGAACGCTTCCACGCGTGCCTGCACGCGTGCAGGCACGCCTAGACGCTCGCCGGAAGCTCCCCCGGACCCGCTGCCGGGTCAGGCGAGCTGCTGCGAGAATAACTCGTAGAGCTTCCCTATGCAAGTTATTGCTGGAAGCTTAAGAGTAATTCCGGGGAGCTGGAGAGCTAGTTGGCAAGAAAAATCTCGACCGACCTTTTGGTGACTTTTGGTCGGTTGAAAATTTTGTTCTCTCTCCGGGAACTTGGTAGCGTCCAAAACCCGGAGAGCAAAGAGAAGACACACCAGAAAACCTTCCTGGCAAGCCCACGGAAGCACGCGTGAAGCTCTTCTGGGGCTCTGGGGGGCTCCCCGGCAGCGCTTCCGAAGCGCTGGCAGGAACGCTTCCACGCGTGCCTGCACGCGTGCAGGCACGCCTAGACGCTCGCCGGAAGCTCCCCCGGACCCGCTGCCGGGTCAGGCGAGCTGCTGCGAGAATAACTCGTAGAGCTTCCCTATGCAAGTTATTGCTGGAAGCTTAAGAGTAATTCCGGGGAGCTGGAGAGCTAGTTGGCAAGAAAAATCTCGACCGACCTTTTGGTGACTTTTGGTCGGTTGAAAATTTTGTTCTCAAAATTTGACCATTCGTTAGAGCTCTAGTATTTTTTCCCATGATATTCGATCTTATTCCCGCTCGCCATCTTGATCTCAGCTCGATCGGGTAACTTTGAAGGCCAAAAAGCAGGCAGGCGGGAACGGCCGTTTCGAGTCATCTTGATACGCGCTGTCGGTTTTCTCAAGATAACTCGAGCTTCAGGACAACTACAGAGCTGGTCAGCACAGCTAATGCATTCAGAATGATCAGGCGCGTTCGCCTGTTGAATCCAGAGGTCTGAACTCGGTCTGCTAGCCGAGCTAGGGTCGCAAACCTATTCGTATTATTCGAGTCATTGTAGCAGACGCTCTCGGTTTTTCGTACTTAACTCGATCTGTAGGGCAGCCACAGAGCTGATACTCACAGAAATCGATTGAGAATTATCAGGCGCGTTCGTCTGTTGAATCAAGAGCTCTGAACTCGGCCTGCTCCCCGAGCTAGGTTCGCGAACCTATTGGTATTGTTCGAGTCATCTTGAGAAGTGCTCTCGGTTTTCTGTACTTAAATCGTGCTGGGGGAGGGCTACAGTGCTGCTGGTCACAGGAATCGATTTCGAGACATCAGGCGCGTCCGTTCGTCGAACCGAGAGCTCGGAACTCGGTCTGCTGCTCGAACGAGATCCGCGAAACTGTTGTATTATTCGAGTCATCCTGAGAGGTACTCTCGGTTTTCTGCACTTTAACTCAGGCTGTATGGGGGGCTGCAGAGCTGGTAATCACAGGAATCGATCCGCAGACATCAGACGCGTCCGCCTGTCGCATTCAGAGGTCTGAACTCGGTTTCATACTCGAGCTCGATTGGAAAACTGTTCGTTTGTTTTGTTAGAGTCATCTTGAGAGGTCTATAATCGCTTGGGCTGAAAAACTAGTCGTTCTCTGAAATTCTTTTCCACATTATATATTGTCAGGAAACTCTACGAGTCCCCCGGCGGTAAGAAAAGTTGACGGTTTACCGCCGGCGCCCAGTTCTTGACCGGCGGAGATGGGCTGCTGGCGGGCACCACCACCGTCCGGCTTCTAATCTTAAACCCTTTAGCTCTCAGCGAGCTCTCCGGGAAACTAGCTCCACCCTGCGCCCGAATTCCTCTAAGCTCATCTTGCCGAAGAGCTCTACGAGGTACTCTTAGCTTCCAGCAATTACTTGCTAAGGGAAGCTCTACGATTACTCTTAAGCTTCGCCGCTGCGCTCTCAGGGAAGCTCTACGAGTCACTCTTAAGCTTCGCCGCTGCGCTCTCAGGGAAGCTCTACGAGTCATGCCAGCGTCCGAAACCCGGAGAGCGAAGAGAGTCTTCCGAACCGGAAACCCCTCCTTGGAGGCTGTGGGGGGTTCTGAAGCCCTTCTGAAACACTGCCGGGGACGCTGCCACGCGTGCCCCTCACGCGTGCAGGCACGCGTAAACGCCTGCCGGAAGCTCCCTCGGACCAGCTGCCGGCTCAAACGAACCGCACCGGGGATTCTGGGGCGGCGAAGATGGGCTGCTGGCGGGCACGACAACCCCCCGGCTTCTATTCTTACACGCTCTATCTGTCAGAGAGCTCTCCGGGAACTAGCTCCTCCCCGCGCCAGAATTCCACTAGCTTATCGATGCCGAAGAGCTCTACGAGGTACTCCTATGCTTCCAGCAACAACTTGGTAGCGTCCAAAACCCGGAGAGCAAAGCAAACACACGCCAGAAAGCATTCCTGGAAGGGCCTCCGACGCTCTCGTGATGCTCTTACCTCGTAGAGCTCTTCGTCGTCGATGAGCCAGAGGAATTCCGGCGCGGAGTGCAGCTAGTTGGCCCAGCCGGCCGAGGCGGACAGTGTGACAACTTTTGGGTTGATTTGCAAATATTTGAAAGATATTTGACAATTCATTTTTAGAAAGCAGATTTTTCGAACCTGTAGACAACTTTCAGATCCTCTGCGTCTTAATATGAGCGCTGAAGGCGCACTTTTACTATGAGAACACTTGGCGCAACCAACTTTCTATCGACATGAAAAAATTGAAGATTCAATTTTTCGAGAAATGCCTCGAGAAGCTCTCTCCTTCGACTCTTAGCACTCTCACGCGTGAAAAGTGCTCTACGAGGTTCCCGGCGGAGACCAGGTTGACGGTTCACCGCCGGTGCCAGTCTGGGGCTCTGGGGGCTCACCTGCAGCGTCTCTGAAGCGCTGCCAGGAACGCTTCCACGCGTGCCTGCACGCGTGCTGGCCCGCGTGGACGCGTGCTGGACGCGTGCTGGAAGCGCCCCCGAACCCGCTGCCGGGTCAGGCGAGGCGCTGCGGATCGTGGACCGGCGAAGATGGGTTGCTGGCGGGCACCACCACCGTCCGGCTTCTAACTGGCGCCGGCGGTGAACCGTCAACCTGGTCACCGCCGGGAACCTCGTAGAGCTCATTTCACGCGTAAGAGTGCTCGGAGTCGAGAGAGCTTCTCGAAGCGTTTCTCGAAAAAAAAAGAAAAATTGTTTTTTTCGTGTCGACATGAAGATGGTTCCTCCAAGCGTTTTGATAGTAAAAGTGTGCCTACAGAGCTCATACTAAGACAGAGAGGCCCTCATAGTCGTTTACAGGTGCGAAAAATCTGCTTTCTCAAAATGAATTGTCAAATATCTTTCAACAAATTGCAAAACCACCCAAAAGTTGTCACTTTGTCCTTTCTGGCCGGGTCGACCAATGGGAACCGGCGGTAAACCGTCAACCAGGTTACTGCCGGGACCCTCGTAGAGCTCTTTTCTCACACCGCGCTTATCGTAACACATCAAGAGAGCTTCTGGAGCGAGACACGAAAAAAAAAGAGAGCATCAGTTTTTCTGTTTTTACCCAACGTTGGTTCCTCCAAGTGTTTTGATAGTAATACTGTACCTACGGACCTGAAAATTTTACTGGAAAGTGCGGCAAGACTCACTACAGGTGCGAAAAATCTGCGTTCTCAAAATGAATTGTCAAATATCTTTCAAATATTCGCAAAACCACCCAAAAGTTGTCACTGGGCGCCGGCGGTAAACCGTCAACCTTGGTTACCGCCGGGAGACTCGTAGAGCTTCCTAGCTCGACTTAAGTTGAGAAAACCGGCAGCACCTACCAACATTCCGACTCATAGTGAATATGCTTTGACCTCTGAATGCGACAGGCGGACGCGAATCGACTCCTGTTATTACCAGCCCAGCCCCCCGAGTTAAGTGCAGAAAACCGACAATACAATAGTTTCGCGGACCTAGTTCGGGCAGCAGACCGAGTTCCGAGCTCTGGATTCGACAGACGGTCGCGCCTGATGTCTTCAAATCGATTCCTGTTACAACAAGCACTGTAGCCCCCCTCAGCGCGAGTTGAAATAAGAAAACCAAGAGCACTTCTCAAGATGACTCGACCAATACGAATAGTTTCGCGATTCTAGATCGGGCAGCAGACCGAGTTCAGAGCTCTGGATTCGACAGACAAACGCAACTGATGATTCTGAATCGGTTTCTGTAAGTATCAGCTCTGTAGCTATCCTACAGCTCGAGTTAAGTACAGAAAACCGAAAGTTTCTGTCAAGATGACTCAAATAATACGAAGGTTTGCGGACCTAGCTCGGCTGACAGACCGAGTTCAGCTGGATTCAACAGGAGGCGAACGCGCCTAATCATTCTACATCGATTACCTGTGCTTACCAGCTCTATAGCTGTCCTAAAGCTCGAGTTATGTTCAGAAAACCGTGAGTGCGTATCAAGATGACTCGAAACGGCCGATCCCGCCACAGTGCTTTATTCCAATTCGTAGTGAATATTTTTTGACCTCTCAGTGCGACAGGCGGACGCGTCTGATGTCTGCGAATCGACTCCTGTCATTACCAGCCCTGCAGCTGCCCTACAGAGATCAGTGCAGAAAACCGACAGCACCTCTCAGGATCACTCGAACCATACAATAAATTCGCAGACCTAATGCGGGCAGTAGACCGAGTTCCCAGCTGCGGATTCGACAGGCAGACGCGCCTGATGTCTGAAATTGATTGTAGCCCCGCACTGTAGCCCCGCACGAGTTGAGGGAAGAAAATCGAGAGCACTTCTCAAGATGACTCGACAATACGAATAGTTTCGCGATTCAAGATCGGGCAGCAGACCGAGTTCAGAGCTCTGGATTCGACAGACAAACGCAACTGATCATTCTGAATCGGTTTCTGTAAATATGAGCTCTCTAGCTGTCATACAGCTCGAGTTAAGTACAGAAAACCGAGAGTTCGTGTCAGTATGACTCGAATAATACGAACAGATTTGCGGACCTAGCTCGGCTAATAGACCGAGTTCA
This sequence comes from Prorocentrum cordatum, assembly GCA_963575745.1. Classification (NCBI taxonomy): domain Eukaryota; class Dinophyceae; order Prorocentrales; family Prorocentraceae; genus Prorocentrum; species Prorocentrum cordatum. Next base: position 7,051 of record CAUYUJ010021315.1, read on the forward strand.
GACCTCTGAATTCAACAGGCGAACGCGTCTAATGCTTCTACATCGATTAGCTGTGCTTACCAGCTCTGTAGCTCCTAAAGCTCGAAATATGTTCAGAAAGCCGTCAGCGCGTATCAAGATGACTCAAAATTGCCGATCCCGCCACAGCTTTTGGATAGTAATATTCACCCGATCGAGCTGAGATCAAGATGGCATAACTGGGCGCCGGCGGTAAACCGTCAACCTTCGTTACCGGGGGACTCGTAGAGCTTCCTGAGAACATATAATGTCGAAAACAATTGCAATAAAAAAATAGTTTTTCAGCCCAAGCACTTTCAGACCTCTCCGATGTAACAGCCGAACGCCCCCGATGCTTCTGGATTGTCTTCTGTACGAGCTCTGTAGCTCTCCTACAGCACCTCTCAAGGTGACTCGAACAATACGAATAGTTTGGGAAACCTAGCTCAAGTATCAGACCGAGTTCAGACCTCTGCATGCGACAGGCGGACGCGTCTGATTCTCTGAATCGATTCCTGTGATTATCAGCCCTGCAGCCCCCGTGAAGCCCGAGATAAGTGCAGGAAACCGACAGCACCTCTCAGGATAACTCGAACAATAGGAATAGTTTCGCGGACCTGGCTCGGGCAACAGGCCGAGTTCAGAGCTCTCGATTGAACAGACGAACGCGCCTGATGACTCCCAATCGATTCCTGTGACTATGAGCTAAATGCCCTACAGCTCGATTTAAGTACAGAAAACCGAGAGCGTCTGCTACGATGACCGAATAATACGAATAGGTTTGCGGACCTAGCTCGGCTAGCAGACCGAGTTCAGACCTCTGGATTCAACAGGCGAACGCGCCTAATCATTCTGAATCGATTAGCTGTGCTTACCAGCTCTGCAGCTGTCCTGAAGCTCGAGTTATCTCGAGAAAACCGGCAGCGCGAATCAAGATGACTCAAGACGGCCGATCCCGCCGGAGTGCTTTTTTCCCGGAGAGCTCGCTGAGAGCTAAAGGGTTTAAGATTAGAAGCCGGACGGTGGTGGTGCCCGCCAGGAGCTCTTCCACGGCGGTCCACGTTCCCCGCAGCAACTCGCCCGGCCCGGCAACGTGTCCGGGAGAGGTTCTGGCAAGCTTCCACGCGTGCTTGCACGCGTGCAGGCACGTGTGGAAGCGTTTCTGGCAGCGCTTCGGCAGCACTGCAGGGGAGCTTCCCAGAGCTCTCGAGGGAAGATATTCCGTCCCGAAAGGGCCTCTTCGCTCTCCGGGTTTTGGACGCTACCAAGTGGCAGTAAAAGGTACCCGATCGAGCTGAGATCAAGATGGCGAACGGGAATAAGATCGAATATCACGGGAAAAAATATTAGAGCTCAAACGAATTGTTGAATTTCGAGAACAAAATTTTCAACAGACCAAAAGTCACCAAAATGTCCGTCGAGATTTTTCTTGCTCTAACGAATGTTCAAACTGGCGCCGGCGGTGAACCGTCAACCTGGTCACCGCCGGGAACCTCGTAGAGCTCATTTCACGCGTAAGAGTGCTCGGAGTCGAAAGAGAGAGCTTCTGGAAGCATTTCTCAAGAAAAGAAAAAAAATCGTGTCGACATGAAGATGGTTCCGCCAAGTGTTTTGATAGTAAAAATGCGCCTACAGAGCTCATACTGAGACACAGAGGTCCTCATAATCGTTTACAGGTGCGAAAAATCTGCTTTCTCAAAATGAATTGTCAAATATCTTTCAAAAAATTGCAAAACCACCCAAAAGTTATCACTTTGTCCTTTCTGGCCGGGTCGACCAACTAGCTCCACCCCGCGCCGGAATTCCTCTAGCTCATCGACGCCGAAGAGCTCTACGAGGTATTTTGAGAACATAATTTTCAACTAAACAAAAGTCACCACTGGGCGCCGGCGGTAAACCGTCAACCTTGGTTACCGCCGGGAGACTCGTAGAGCTTCCTAGCTCGACTTAAGTTGAGAAAACCGACAGCACCTACCAACATTCGAACTCATAGTGAATATTTTTTGATCTCTGAATGCAACAGGCGGACGCGTCTGACGTCTGCGAATCGACTCATGTCATTACCAGCCCTGCAGCCCCCTACAGCCCGAGTTAAGTGCAGAAAACGGACAGCACCTCTCAGGATGACTCCAAAAATATTATAGTTTCGCAGACCTGATTCGGGCAGCAGACCGAGTTCCGAGCTCTGGAGTCGAAAGGCGGACGCACATGATGTCTCCAAATCGCTTCCTGTGACAATAAGCACTGTAGCCCCCCTCAGCGCGAGTTGAGTGAAGAAAACCGAGAGCACTTCTCAAGATGACTCGACCAATACGAATAGTTTCGCGATTCTAGATCGGGCAGCAGAGCTCGGCTAACAGACCGAGTTCAGACCTCTGGATTCAACGGGCGAACGCGCCCAATCATTCTACATCGATTAGCTGTGCTTACCGGCTCTGTAGCTGTCCTAAAGCTCGAGTTATGTTCAGAAAACCGTCAGCGCGTATCAAGATGACTCGAAACGGCCGATCCCGCCACAGTGCTTTTCGATAGTAATATTCACCCGATTGAGCTGAGATCAAGATGGCCAGCGGGAATAAGATCGAATATCACGGGAAAAAATACTAGAGCTCAAACGAATTGTTGAGTTTCGAGAACCAAATTTTCAACCGACCAAAAGTCAGCAAAAATTCCGTCGAGATTTTTCTTGCGAACTGGCGCCGTCGGTGAACCGTCAACCTGGTCACCGCCGGGAGCCTCGTAGAGCTCCTTGCACGCGTAAGAATGCTCAGATTCAAAGCAGACCGCTTCTTAGAGCATTCTAGAACAAAAATCAGATTCGCATTTCTCGGTGTCAACATGACCTCGGTTCCTCCAAATGTTTGGACAGTAAAACTGTCTCGAAAGAGCTGAGCTGCTCGCAGAATAAAGTTAAGATACTAATGCTCGGAGTAAAAATCTGCTTTCTCAAAATGCATTGTCAAATATCTTTCAAATAATGGCAAAGCCGACCAAAAGTTATCACTTTGTCCTTTCTGGCCGGGTCGACCAACTAGCTCCACCCCGCGCCCGAATTCCTCCAGCTCATCGATAACGAAGAGCTCTACGAGGTACTAGCTCTCCAGCGCGCCGGAATTACTCTTAAGCTTCCAGCAACTGGGCGCCGGCGGTACACCGTCAACCTTGGTTACCGCTGGGAGACTCGTAGAGCTTCCTAGCTCGACTTAAGTTAGAAAACCGACAGCACCTACCAACATTCCGACTGATAGTGAATATTTTTTGATCTCTGAATGCGACAGGCGGACGTGTCTGATGTCTGCGAATCGACTTCTGTCATTACCAGCCCTGCAGCCCCCCTACGGCCCGAGTTAAGTGCGACAGCACCTCTCAGAATGACTCCAACAATACTGTAGTTTCGCAGAACTAATTCGGGCCGCAGACCGAGTTCCGAGCTCTCGATTCGACAGGCGACGCGCCTGATGTCTTCAAATCGATTTCTGTGACCACCAGCACTGTAGTTCCCCTTAGCGCGAGTTGAGTGCAGAACATGAGAGCACTTCTCAAGATGACTCCACCAACACGTATAGTTTTGTGACTCTAGATTGAGCAGCAGACCAAGTTCAGAGCTCTGGATTCGACAGACAAACGCAACTGATGATTTAGAATCGGTTTCTGTACATATCAGCTCTATAGCTGTACAGCTCGAGTTAAGTACAGAAAACCGAGAGCGTCTGTTAATGACTCGAATAATACGAATAGGTTTACGGACCTAGCTCGGCTAACAGACCGAGTTCAGACCTCTGGATTCAACAGACGAACGCGCCTAATCATTCTACATCAATTAGCTGTGCTTACCAGCCGTGTAGCTGTCCTAAAGCTCGAGTTATGTTGAGAAAACCGTCAGCGCGTATCAAGATGACTCGAAACGACCGATCCCGCCAGAGTACTTTCGATAGTAATATTCACCCGATCGAGCTGAGATCAAGATGGCGAGCGGCAATAAGATCGAATATCACGGGAAAAAATACTAGAGCCCAAACGAATTGGTGAATTTCGAGAACAAAATTTTCAACCGACCAAAAGTCATCAAAAGTTCCGTCGAGATTTTTCTTGCCAACTAGCTCTCCAGCGCGCCGGAATTACTGGGCGCCGGCGGTAAACCGTCAACCTTGGTTACCGCCGGGAGACTCGTAGAGCTTCCTAGCTCGACTTAAGTTGAGAAATCGACAGCACCTACCAACATTCGAACTCATAGTGAATATTTTTTGACCTCTAAGTGCGACAGGCGGACGCGTCTGATGTCTGCGAATCGACTCCTGTCATTACCAGCCCTGGAGCCCCCCTACGGCCCGAGTTAAGTGCAGAAAACCGACAGCACCTCTCAGGATGACTCGAACAATTCAGTAGTTTTGCAGACCTAATTCGGACAGCAGACCCAGTTCCGAGCTCTGGATTCGACAGGCGGACGCACCTGATGTCTTCAAATCGATTCCTGTGACCACCAGCACTGTAGCCCCCCTCAGCGCGAGTTGAGTGAAGAAAACCGAGAGCACTTCACAAGATGACTCGACCAATACGAATAGTTTCGCGAATCTAGATCGGGCAGCAGACCGAGTTCAGAGCTCTGGATGCGACAGATAAAAGCAACTGAAGATGCCGGATCAGTTTCTCTGAATATCAGCTCTGTAGCTGTCCTACAGCTCGAGTTAAGTACAGAAAACCGAGAGTTCCTGTCAAGATGAATCGAATAATACGAATAGGTTTGCGGACCTAGGTCGGCTAACAGACCGAGTTCAGACCTCTGCATTCAACAGCCGAACGCGCCAAATCATTCTACATCGATTAGCTGTGCCTACCAGCTCTGTAGCTGTCCTGAAGCTCGAGTTATGTTCAGAAAACCATTAGCGCGTATCAAGATGACTCAAAACAGCCGATCCCGCCACCGTGCTTTTCGATGGTGATATTCACCCGATCGAGCTGAGATCAAGATGGCGAGCGGCAATAAGATCGAATATCACGGGAAAAAATACTAGAGCTCTAACGAATTGTTGAATTTCGAGAACAAAATTTTCAACTGACCAAAAGTCATCAAAAGTTCCGTCGAGATTTTTCTTGCCAACTAGCTCTCCAGCGCGCCGGAATTACTCTTAGCTTCCAGCAATAACTTGCTAAGGGAAGCTCTACGAGTTACTCTTAGCTTCCAGCAGTAACTTGCTAAGGGAAGCTCTACGAGTTACTAGCTTAGGGAAGCTCTACGAGTCACTTGGTTGCGTCCACTGACGTCCAAAACCCGGAGAGCAAAAAGGGCGCGCTCTGAAAAGCCTTCCTGGCAAGCCCACAGAAGCTCTCGTGAAGCTCTTCTGGGGTTCGGGGGCCCCCCCCTGCAGCGTCTCTGAAACTGGGCGCCGGCGGTAAACCGTCAACCTTGGTTACCGCCGGGAGACTCGTAGAGCTTCCTAGCTCGACTTAAGTTGAGAAAACCAACAGCATCTACCAACATTCCGACTCATAGTGCATCTTTTTTGACTTCTGAGTGCGACAGGCGGACGCGTCTGATGTCTCCGAATCGACTCCTGTCATTACCAGCCCTCCAGCCCCCCTACAGCTCGAGTTAAGTGCAGAAAACCGACAGCACCTCTCAGGATGACTCGAATAATACAGTAGTTTCGCAGACCTGATTCGGGCAGCAGACCGAGTTCCGAGCTCTGGATTCGACAGGCGGACGCGCCTCATGTCTTCAAATCGATTCCTGTGACAACAAGCACTGTAGCCCCCTCAGCGCGAGTTTAGTGAAGACAACCGAGAGCACTTCTGAAGATGGCTCGACCAATACGAATAATTTCGCGATTCTAGATTGGGCAGCAGACCGAGTTCAGAGCTCTCGATTCGACAGACAAACACAACTGATGATTCTGAATCAGTTCCTGTAAATTTCAGCTCTGTAGCTGTCCTACAGCTCGAGTTAAGTACAGAAAATCGAGAGTGCCTGTCACGATGACTTGAATAATACGACTAGGTTTGCGGACCTAGCTCGGCTAACAGACCGAGTTCAGACCTCTGGATTCAACAGGCAAACGCGCCTAATGATTAGCTGTGCTTATCAGCTCTGTAGCTCTCCTAAAGCTCGAGTTATGTTCAGGAAACCGTCAGCGCGTATCAAGATGACTCGCAACGGCCGATCCCGCCACAGTGCTTTTCGATAGTAATATTCACCCGATCGAGCTGAGATCAAGATAGAGAGCGGGAATAAGATCGAATATCACGGGAAAAAATACTAGAGCTCTAACGAATTGTTGAATTTCGAGAAGAAAATTTTCAACCGACCAAAAGTCACCAAAAGTTCCGTCGAGATTTTTCTTGCCAACTAGCTCTCCAGCGCGCCAGAATTACTGGGCGCCGGCGGTAAACCGTCAACCTTGGTTACCGCCGGGGAACTCGTAGAGCTTCCTAGCTCGACTTAAGTTGAGAAAACCGACAGCAACTACCAACATTCCGACTCATAGTAAACATTTTTTGGCCTCTGAATGCGACAGACAGACGCGTCAGATCTCTCGGAATCGCTGCCTGTCATTACCAGCCCTGCAGCTCCCTGAATCCCGAGTCAAGTGCAGAAAATCTAGAGCACCTCTCAGGATCACTCGAACAATACAATAGTTTCGCAGACCTAATTCAGGCAGCAGACCGAGTTCTGAGCTCTGGATTCGACAGGCAAACGCGCCTGATGTCTTCAAATCGATTCCTGTGATCACCAGCACGGTAGCCCCCCTGAGCGCAAGTTGGGTGAAGAAAACCGAGAGCACTTCTCAAGATGACCCGACCAATACGAATAGTTTCGTGATTCTAGATCGGGCAGCAGACCGTGTTCAGAGCTCTGGATTCGACAGACAAACGCAAATAATGATTCTGAATCAAGTTCTGTACATATCAGCTCTGTAGCTGTCCCACAGCTCGAGTTAGGTACAGAAAACCGAGAGTTCCTGTCACGATGACTCGAATAATACAAATAGGTTTGCAGACCTAGCTCGGCTAACAGACCGATTTCAGACCGCTCGATTCAACAGGCGAACGCGCCGAATCATTCTACATCGATTAGCTGTGCATACCAGCTCTGTAGCTGCCCTAAAGCTCGAGTTATGTTCGAAAACCGTCAGCGTGTATCAAGATGACTCGAAACGGCCGATCCCGCCACAGTGCTTTTCGATAGTAATATTCACCCGATCGAGCTGAGATCAAGATGGCGAGCGGGAATAAGATCGAATATCACGGGAAAAAATACTAGAGCTCTAACGAATTGTCAAATTTTGAGAACAAAATTTTCAACCGACCAAAAGTCACCAAAAGTTCCGTCGAGATTTTTCGAGCCAACTGGGCGCCGGCGGTAAACCGTCAACCTTGGTTTTTGCGGCTTTGCGAGGCTCCTACTGGCCCTAGGGCCACGAGCAAGCATGAGGTCAGGTGTCATCAGGAAGCGAAAGCTCTTATTCGAACCTAAAGTCAAGACAACCCAGAGCAGCGAAGCTGCGATGAATCATCAATCACAAATATGAGCGAACGAGCAAACGCACACAGAAATGAATCAAAGTGCAGTCAACTAAACATGCAAGAGAAAAGAGAAGTCCCAGCGAAGCTGAGTATATCATAGTATGAGGAAGAACAATGAAATAAGAAAAACTGCAACTATCAAGTCTGTGATAACCATAGAACTGCCTGTGGGAGCGCAGTCACGATGCACTCCAAAGCACTGAGTTCTGTATCAGTAACAGTTGTGGTCGGAGAAATAAGCCAAGCCCTCTCAAAAACTGACTTCCATATCAGCTGAGCGGGGTCCCGTCGATCCCAATACCGAGGTTTGAGGCCTATGTCTATCCAGCAACCGCACCCACATCCCTCAGACGACACGCCGCCATCGAAACCAGCCCGAATAGCAGCAGCAACGTAAAATTCTGTCTCATAATCATGTGTATACGGACTACATTCTGAACTAGAAATCTGGCCCTCTCGGGCCTGGTGTGTTAGAACGTCGGCACGAGTGTTCCACTCCCGGAAATCATGACGAATAAGATCCATACCCGGCGCTGGAGGTCGTATATTATAGCTGCAACAAAGCCCATCAAGCGTATTGATAATTTTTGATATTCTATCCGCATGCGATCTATTATCTGCACGCCACCGTCCCGTAGCCCAGCTAACCACGAGAAGCGAGTCACCCACCACCTCCAGAGGGATTCCAGGGGCCTCCAGGTTCCAACGGGTTGCTTTCATATTATGAAGAGCGATGCGCTTTGCAAGTTTCTCAGCAGCCATCGGACTATCATCCGTGCTCACCTGGATTTCACCATGCTCGGAGGGCGCCAAATATGCGGGCGAACTCACAGGTCCGCACGTCGACACCTCCTGGAAACATTGAAGCATGCTATGAGTACAAAGGTGCGTGGCGTATTGCATAAATCCAAGCTGGGAGCCTGTGAAATGAATCCACCAATCATCTCCGAAAAACTCAGCTAATGTATATTGCCATGATCTCTGTCCAATACTCTCCGTACCTCGACAGCGACGTTTGTAAGAAGAGGCCTCCGACCAGTTGCCAAAGTGTCTCATCGTCTCGCTCATAAGTGTACGAGTGCGGTCAGTGTACGGTCCAAAACATAAACTCGCCATACGGGAATCGCGCCATGTCCTCTCCGCCGCCTTCAAGTCAATCACTTTCTCAACAATCATGCCATTTGCGAAACTTGCAATGTCTTTTGCGAAATTCCAGTGCAATATCAGATAACGCTGGACAAGAGAGGAGTACCCAGCCTTCAAGAAACGTTCCCGTGCGACATGATATCTCCTCTGCTGATAAGCTTGCTCCGTTTCCGTCGGGCCTTTTCGAGAAGAGATCATCATCTTCAGGCATTTCCCTTCGAAGGAATGGAGAAACGAGAGAGTATAAGAATCTGCAGTGGTGGTCTCCATACCATACAGAGCCAGGCTCTGGACTCTGTCCTGGTATCTCCGCAGCTTATCCTTGAGAGGAATACAGTGCGACCTGAAATACCCTGCCTGAGAGTAAAATGCGCGACGAGCACAGTCTAGGCGAAAAGAAACATCACGATGTACAGAACAGTTATATTCACTATGCAGCTGCGTGCCCAGTACGTCCATAGAAACAACTCGACGGTAACATAACTCATCAATCTGCTGCACTGCATTCCTCCCGTCACATGCATCTGAGAAGATCGGTATTTTAAGATCCATCGAACGCGGGATATTCCCGTCCTCATCCAAGACAGCAGGAGCTCCGCACACCATGTACTTCAGCGATGTGGGTTTCCATCGCATCGAGAAGTTGTAAAGTGGAAGTGTCAAGTCTCTTACCATACGAGTAAGCTCCTCACGGCTACGACTGACGAGGTACACGTTATCTGCCCAGATAAAATGATTCACCACCGACCGATGCTCCGTACCGAAATCTACCGCATACCCCATGCCCTGAACGTCCCAATTATGAATAACGTCACCCCACATGGCAGCAATAATGAGGTTAAAGCCCAAGGGCCCTTCTGGGCCTCCAGTCCTAATACAGGTGTCCCACTGGATGTTATCAATCTCCAACCCGTCATAGTAGAGGCAGCCCGTGCTGTGCGATAACGGATCCAGAAACGCGTGCTGTAAATACGCAGGGACACGTGCATGCTCAAGACCCTTATGAACGTTCTGTATCGTGCAGTTGTCAAAGGCCTGGTATATGTCCATGTCCGCAACGTACAGACACTCACGCTTCCCCCACTTGTCCCCGTGCATACACATGTTAGTAAGGCTACTCGTGATATGGGATGTGCTGTGACCCTGACGGAACCCATAGAGGCCCAGAGGATGAAATAGCTTAGACTCTTCCACATGCTGCTCAACCAGGATAACTACGCACGCCGAGAACCAGCGAGTTATGCTATTCTGTAAGCACAAGAGTCGAGCATCCGCCAAGTTCGTGATCCCCTTTAGTTTAGGCATGTATGCAATGAGAATGTCCCTCCATCGAACAGGGTACTGGACAGCCAGCCTCAAAAGAGAGTCGAAGATCTGTTGGATGTGCCGAACTGTGCACCATGGGAGAAGCTTGAGCATTTCACAAGGTACGCGATCCGGTCCTGTTGCCCGTCGCGTTCGAAGACGAGCCCTCGCTGCACAACATATCGACATCGTAATACTTCGAATGATCTGGCCACCCTTGATCTCCTCCTCCGCCTTCCTCCTGATTTCCTCCATCAAGTTGCTGTTCTCCTCCCTCCTACGCTGTGATGTCACCTTCCCCTTAACATGCTCCTCCAACTTCTCCTTCAAGATATATCTATCCTCCGTCTCCCATCCATCAACCGTAGACTTAAGTTACCGCCGGGAGACTCGTAGAGCTTCCGCCGGGAGACTTAAGTTGAGAAAACCGACAGTTCATCCATCGTCTTGGTTACCGCCGGGAGACTCGTAGTTCATCCATCATCCGCCGGGCTTCCGCCGGGAGACTCGTAGTTCATCCATCATCTTGGTTACCGCCGGGAGACTCGTAGAGCTTCCTAGCTCGACTTAAGTTGAGAAAACCGACAGCAGCTACCAACTTTCCGACTCGTAGTACATATTTTTGGCCTCTGAATGCGACAGGCGGACGCGTCTGATGTCTGCGAATCGACTCCTGTCATTACCAGCCCTGCAGCCCCCCTACAGCCCGAGTTAAGTGCAGAAAACCGACAGCACCTCTCAGGATGACTCGAACAATACAGTAGTTTCGCAGACCTAATTCGGGCAGCAGACCGAGTTCAGACCTCTCGATTCGACAGGCGGACGCGCCTGATGTCTTGAAATCGATGCCTGTGACCACCAGCACTGTAGCCCCCCTCAGCGCGAGTTGAGTGAAGAAAACCGAGAGCCCTTCTCAAGATGACTCGACTAATACGAATAGTTTCGCGATTCTAGATCGGGCAGCAGACCGAGTTCAGAGCTCTGGATTCGATAGACAAACGCAGCTAATGATTCTGAATCGGTTTCTGTAAATATCAGCTCTGTAGCTGTCCTACAGCTCGAGTTAAGTAAAGAAAACCGAAAGTTCATGTCAAGATAACTCGAATAATACGAATAGGTTTGCAGACCTAGCTCGGCTAACAGACCGAGTTCAGACCTGTGGATTCAACAGGCGAACGCGCCTAATCATTCTACATCGATTAGCTGTGCGGACCAGCTCTGTAGCTGTCCTAAAGCTCGAGTTATGTTCAGAAAACTGTCAGCGCGTATCAAGACGACTTCAAACGGCCGATCCCGCCACAGTGCTTTTCGATAGTAATATTCACCCGATCGAGCTGAGATCAAGATGGCGAGCGGGAATAAGATCGAATATCACGGGAACAAAATACTAGAGCTCTAACGACTGGTCAGATTTCGAGAACATAATTTTCAACCGAGCCAAAGTTGTGAAAAGTTCAGTCGAGATTTTTCGAGCGAACTAGCCTGCCAGCGTTTTCGAATTACTCTTAAGCTTCGCCGCTGCGCTCTCAGGGAAGCTCTACGAGTCATTTTTTTTCAATTTTTTCTCTGTCGCCCCAAAAACTTTCTCCACTGGGCGCCGGCGGTAAACCGTGAACCTTGGTTACCGCCGGGAGACTCGTAGAGCTTCCTAGCTCGAGTTAAGTTGAGAAAACCAACAGCACCTACCACATTCCGACTTATAGTGAATATTTGTTGACCTCTGAATGCGACAGGCGGACGCGTCTGATGTCTGCGAACCGACTCCTGTCATCACCAGCCCTGCAGCCCCGTGCAGAAAACCGACAGCACCTCTCAGGATGACTCGAACAATACAATAGTTTTGCAGACCTAATTCGGGCAGCAGACCGAGTTCCGAGCTCTGGATTCGACAGGCGGACGCACCTGATGTCTTCAAATTGATTTCTGTGACCACCAGCACTGTAGCCCCCCTCAGCGCGAGTTGAGTGAAGAAAACCAAGAGCACTTCTCAAGATGACTCGACCAATACGAATAGTTTCGCGATTCTAGATCGGGCAGCAGACCGAGTTCAGAGCTCTGGATTCGACAGACAAACGCAACTGTTGATTCTGAATCCGTTTCTCTGAATATCAGCTCTATAGCTGTCCTACAGCTCGAGTTAAGTACAGAAAACCGAGAGTTCCTGTCAAGATGAATCGAATAATACGAATAGGTTTACAGACCTAGCTCGGCTGACAGACCGAATTCGGATCTCTGGATTGAACAGGCGAACGCGCCTAATTATTCTACATCCATTAGCTGTGCTTAACAGCCCTGTAGCTGTCCTAAAGCTCGAGTTATGTTCAGAAAACTGTTAGCGCGTATCAAGATGACTGAAAATGGCCGATCCCGCGACAGTGCTTTTCGATAGTAATATTCACCCGATCGAGCTGAGATCAAGATGGGGAGCGGGAATAAGATCGAATATCACGGGAAAAAATACTAGAGCTCTAACGAATGGTTGAATTTCGAGAGCGAAATTTTCAACCGACCAAAAGTCATCAAAAATTCCGTCGAGATTTTTCTTGCCAACTGGGCGCCGGCGGTAAACCGTCAACCTTTCTTACCGCCGGGGGACTCGTAGAGCTTCCTGAAAACACATAATGTCAAAAAAATTACACAGAAAAAATAGTGTTTCAGCCCAAGCAATTTCAAACCTCTAGGATGCAATAGCCGAACCCCCCGATGCTGATAGATTGTCTCCTGTACGAGCTCTGTAGCTCTCCTACAGCCCGAGTTACGTGCGTAAATCGACAGCACCTCTCAACATGACCCGAACAATACGAATAGCTTGACAAACCTAGCTCGAGTATCAGACCGAGTTCAGACCTCTGCATGCGACAGGCAGACGCGTCTGATGTCTCTGAATCGATTCCTGTGATTACCAGCCTGCAGCCCTCCTACAGCCCGAGTTAAGTGCAGGAAACCGACAGCATCTCTGACCTAGCTCGGCTAGCAGACCGAGTTCAGACCTCTGGGTTCAACAGGCGAACGCGCCTGATCGTTCTACATCGATTAGCTGTGCTTACCAGCTCTGTAGCTGTCCTAAAGCTCGAGTTATCTTGAGAAAACCGTCACCGCGTGACAAGATAACCGGAAACGGGCGATCCCGCCTGCCTGCTTTTTGGCAGTAAAAGGTACCCGATCGAGCTCAGATCAGGACGGCGAGCGGGACTAAGATCGAATATCACGGGGAAAACTACTAGAGCTCTAACGAATGTTCAAATTTCGAGAACAAAATTTTCAACCGACCAAAAGTCAGCAAAAGGTCCGTCGATTTTTCTTGACAACTAGCTCTCCAGCGCGCCAAAATTTCTCTTAGCTTCCAGCAATAACTTGCTAAGGGAAGCTCTACGAGTTACTAGCTCTCCAGCGCGCCGGAATTACTCTTAAGCTTCCAGCAGTAACTTGCTAAGGGAAGCTCTACGAGTTACTAGCTCTCCAGCGCGCCGGAACTGGAACCGGCGGTAAACCGTCAACCAGATTACCGCCGGAGCCCTCGTAGAGCTCTTTTCTCGCGCGGCGCTGCTCGGTACACATGCAGGTAGAGTCTGTAAGAAAACCCACAAAAAATAGAAAAAAAACGTTATTATATTTTTACCCAAACACGGTTCCGCCAAGTGTTTCGATAGTAATACTGCACCTACAGACCTGAGAATTTAACTGCGAACGCGAAATAACCCACTGCAGGTGCGAAAAATACCAGATCTCAAAACAAATGTTCAAATTTCTCACGAAGTTCGTCGAACCGACCCAAAGTTCGCACATTGTCCGTCGGGGCCGGGTCGGCCAACTGGGCGCTGGCGGTAAGCCGTCAACCTTTCTTACCGCCGGGGGACTCGTAGAGCTTCCTGACAACATATAATGTCGAAAAAATTACACAGAAAAAATAATTGTTCAGCCTAAGCAATTTCATACCTCTCGGATGCAACAGCCGAACGCCCCCGATGCTTCTGGATTGTCTTCTGTACGAGCTCTGTAGCTCTCCTACAGCCCGAGTTACGTGCGTAAATCGACAGCACCTCTCAAGATTACTCGAACAATACGAATAGTTTGGCAAACCTTGCTCGAATATCAGACCGAGTTCAGACCTCTACATGCAACAGGCGGACGCGTCTGATGTCTCTGAATCGATTCCTGTGATTACCAGCCCTGCAGCCCCCCCTACAGCCCGAGTTAAGTGCAGAAAACCGACAGCACCTCTCAGGATGACTCGAACAACACGAATAGTTTCGCGGACCTAGTTCGGGCAGCAGACAGAGTTCGGAGCTCTGGATTCAAGGCAGACGCGCCTGATGTCTCCGAATGGATTCGAGTGATTACCAGCCATGCAGCCCCCCTACAGCCCGAGTTAAGTGCAGAGAACCGACAGCATCTCTCAAGATGACTCGAACAGTACGAATAGTTTCGCGATTCCAGAAGACCGAGTTCAGAGCTCTGGATTCAACAGACAACGGCCACTGATTATTCTGAATCAGATTCTGTACGTATCAGCTCTGTAGCTGTCCTGTAGCTCGAGTTAAGTACAGAAAACCAAGAGCGTCTGTCAAGATAACTCGAATAATACGAACAGATTTGCGGACCTAGCTCGGCTAGCAGACCGAGTTCAGACCTCTAGGTTCAACAGGCGAACGCGCCTGATCATTCTGACTCGATTAGCTGTGCTCACCAGCTCTGTAGCTGTCCTGAAGCTCGAGTTATCTTGAGAAAACCGTCACCGCGTGACAAGGTGAATCGAAACGGCCGATCCCGCCCGTGTGCTTTTTGGCAGTAAAAGGTACCTGATCGAGCTGAGATCAAGATGGCGACCGGGAATAAGATCGAATATCACGGGAAAAAAATACTAGAGCTCTAACGAATGGTTGAATTTCGAGAACAAAATTTTCAACCGACCACAAGTCACCAAAAGGTCCGTCGAGATTTTTCTTGCCAACTAGCTCTCCAGCGCCCCGGAACTGGAACCGGCGGTGAACCGTCAACCTGGTCACCGCCGGGAACCTCGTAGAGCTCTTTTCTTGCACGGCGATCGTCGAAACACATGGAGAAAGCTTCTGGAGCGAGAAAGAAAAAACTCGAACAATCACGTTTTTCTGTTTTTATTCAACGTCGGTTCCGCCAAGTGTTTTGATAGTAATACTGCACCTATAAACATGAAAATTTTACTGGCAGACGCGAAATAACCCACTACAGGTGCGAAAAATCTGCTTTCTCAAAATGAATTGTCAAATATCTTCCAAATATTCGCAAAACCACCGAAAAGTCATCACTTTGTCCTTTCTGGCCGGGTCGACTGACTAGCTCCACCCCGCGCCGGAATTCCTCTAGCTCATCGATGCCGAAGAGCTCAACGAGGTATCTAAAGCCCTTTAGCTCTCAGAGAGCTGTCCGGGAACTTGCTACGGGAAGCTCTACGAGTTAAGTTCCGTCGAGATTTTTCGAGCCAACTAGCCTGCCAGTGCGTCCGAATTACTCTTAAGCTTCCAGCTGCTAGCTTAGGGAAGCTCTACGAGTCAATTACTCTTAAACTTCCAGCTGCTAGCTTAGGGAAGCTCTACGAGTCACTAGCTCCACCCCGCGCCGGAATTCCTCTAGCTCATCGATGCCGAAGAGCTCTACGAGGTATTACTCTTAAGCTTCCAGCAATAGCTTGCTAAGGGAAGCTCTACAAATTACCTCCAGCAATAACTTGCGAAGGGGAGCTCAACGAGTTATTCCTCCAGATTTCTTACCATGAAAGCTCTATAAGGTACTCTTAAGCTTCCAGCAACAACTTGCTAAGGGAAGCTCTACAAGTTACTAGCTCTCCAGCGCGCTGGAATTACTCTTAAGCTTCCAGCAACTAGCGAAGGGAAGCTCTACGACTTATTACTCTTAAGCTTCCAGCAACTAGCTAAGGGAAGCTCCGCGAGTTATACCTCGTAGAGCGTCCCTTAGCTAGTTGCTGGAAGCTTAATACCTCGTAGAGCTCTTCGGCATCGAGGAGCTAGAGAAATTCTGGCGCGGGGTGCAGCTAGTAACTCGTGGAGCTTCCCTTAGCTAGTTGCTGGAAGCTTAAGAGTAATACCTCGTAGACCTCTTCGGCATCGATGAGCTAGAGGAATTCGGGCGCGAGCTGCAGCTAGTAACTCGTAGGGCTTCCCTTAGCTAGTTGCTGGGAGCTCAAGAGTAATTCTGGCGCGCTGGAGAGCTAGTTGGCAAGAAAAATCTCGACGGAACTTTTGCTGACTATTGCTCGGTTGAAAATTCCCGGAGCGCTCGCTGAGAGCTAGAGGGTTTAAGATTAGAAGCGAGACGGTGGTTGTGCCCGCCAGGAGCTCTTCCACGGCGGTCCACGTTCCCCGCAGCGCCTCGCCTGACCCGGCAACGTGTCCGGGAGAGCCTCCGGCAAGCTTCCATGCGTGCCTGCACGCGCGCAGGCACGCATGGGCGCGTCTCTGGCAGCGCTTCAGCAGCGCTGCAGGGGAGCTCCCCAGAGCGCCAGAAGAGCTGTACGAAAGCGCACCTCGTAGAGCTCTTCGGCATCGATGAGCAAAAGGAATTCCGGCGCGGGGGGGAGCTAGTTGGTCGACCCGACCAGAAAAGAGAAAGTGGCAACTCTTGGGTGGTTGTGCAAATATTCCCGGAGAGCTCTCTGAGAGCTAGAGGGTTTTAGATTAGAAGCCGGACGGTGGTGGTGCCCGCCAGCAGCCCATCTCCGCCGCTCCACGATCCCCGGAGAGGGTTGCCAGAGCCGGCAGCGCGTCTGGGAGAGCTTCCGGCAGGCACCCACGAGTGCCTGCACGCGTGCAGGCACGCGCGGAAGCGTGCCTGGCAGCGCTTCAGAAGGGCTGCAGAGGCCCCCTGGGCCTCAGAAGCGCTTCACGAGGGCGTCCGAGAGCTCGCCAGGATAGCTTTCTCGTGTGTGTTGTGTTCTCTGTGCTCTCCGGGTTTTGGACGCTACCAACTTTGACAGATATTCCCGGGGAGCTCTCTGGAGCTGGAGGGCTTAAGATTAGAAGCCGGGCGGTGGTGGTGCCCGCCAGCAGCCATTCTCCGCCGCTCCAGAATCCCTGGATGGGGTTCGTTCGAGCCAGCAGCTGGTCCGGGAGCTCTCTGGGAGCTAGAAGGTTTTAGATTAGAAGCCGGACGGTGGTGGTGCCTGCCAGCAGCCCATCTCCGCCGCTCCAGGACCCCCGCAGGGGCTGGTAAAACGTCGCAGCTGGTCTGGGAGAGCTTCCGACAAACGTCCGCGCGAGCCTGCACGCGTGCAGGGACGCGTGGAAGCGTTCCTGGCAGTGCTTCAGAAGGGCTGCAGGGAAGCCCCCAAGAACTTTCCAGGAAAGGTTTCCGGTTCCTAAGGCTCTCTTCGCTGTCCGGGTTTTCTCAGAGAGCTCTCTGAGAGCTAAAAAGATTTAGATTAGAAGCCGGACAGTGGTGGTGCTCGCCAGCAGCCTATCTCCGCCGCTCCACGATCCCCGCAGCGCCTTGTAAAACCCCGCAGCGGGTCGGGGGGAGCTTCCGGCAAGCGTTTACGCGTGCCTGCACGCGTGCAGGCACGGGTGGAAGAGATCCTGGCAGCGCTTCGGAAGCGCTGCCGGGGAACCCCCCAGAGCCCCAGAATAGCTTCTCCAGAGCTTCCGTGGGCTTGCCAGGAAAGCTTTCCGATGTGTGTTCTCTTTTCCCGGGGAGCTCTCTGGCAGCTTGAGGGTTTTAGATTAGAAGCCGGACGGTGGTGGTGCCTGCCAGCAGCCCATCTCCGCCGCTCCAGGACCCCCGCAGGGGCTTGTAAAACGTTGCAGCTGGTCTGGGAGAGCTTCCGACAAGCGCCCACGCGTGCCGGCGCGAGTGCAGGCACGCGTGGAAGCGTTCCTGGCAGCGCTTCAGAAGCGCTGCCGAGTACCTCGTGGAGCTCTTCGGCATCGATGAGCTAGAGGAATTCCGGCGCAGGGTGGAGCTAGTTTCCCGGAGAGCTCGCTGAGGGCTAAAGGGCTTAAGATTAGAAGCCGGACGGTGGTGGTGCCCGCCAGGAGCTCTTCCACGGCGCTCCACGTTCCCCGCAGCGCCTCCGGTGAGCCAGAAACGGGTCCGGGAGAGCTTCCGGCAAGCTTCCAAGCGTGCCTACACGCGTGCAGGCATGCATGGAAGCGACCCTGGCAGCGCTTCAGCAGCGCTGCAGGAGGGCCCCCCAGAGCTCTCCAGGAAAGATTCCCGTCCCCGAGGGTGTCTTCGCTCTCCGGGTTTTTCCCGGAGAGCTCGCAGAGAGCTAAAGGGTTTAAGATTAGAAGCCGGACGGTGGTGGTGCCCGCCAGGAGCTCTTCCACGGCGCTCCACGTTCCCTGCAGCGCCTCCGGTGAGCCGGCAACGGGTCCGGGAGAGCTTCCGGCAAGCTTCCAAGCGTGCCTGCACGCGTGCAGGCATGCATGGAAGCGATCCTGGCAGCGCTTCAGCAGCGCTGCAGGAGGGCCCCCCAGAGCTCTGCAGGAAAGATTCCCGTCCCCGAGGGTGTCTTCGCTCTCCGGGTACCTCGTAGAGCCCTTCGACATCGATGAGCTAGAGGAATTCCGGCGCGGGGTGGAGCTAGTTGGCCGACCCGGCCGAGGCGGACAATGTTCCCAGAGAGCTCGCTGAGAGCTAAAGGGTTTAAGATTAGAAGCCGGACGGTGGCTGTGCCCGCCAGGAGCTTCTCGGCGGCGCTCCAGAATCCCCGCAGGGGCTCCGGTGAGCCAGATACGGGTCCGGGAGTGCTTCCGGCAAGCTTCCACGCGGGCCTGCACGCGTGCAGGCACGCATGGAAGCGTTTCTGGCAGCGCTTCGGCAACGCTGCAGGGGAGCTTTCCAGAGCTCTCCAGGAAAAACTTCCTGGCCCCGAGGGTCTCTTCGGATTCGACAGGCGAACGCGCCTGATCTCTTCAAATCGATTCCTGTAACCACGAGCACTGTAGCCCCCCTCAGCGCGAGTTAAGTGAAGAAATCCGAGAGCACTTCTCAAGATGACCCAATACGAATAGTTTCGCGATTCTATATCGGGGAACAGACCGAGTTCAGAGCTCTAGATTCGACAGAAAAACGTAACATATGATCCTGAATCGATTTATGTAAATATCAGCTCTGTATCTGTTCTACCAACCGAGTTAAGTACAGAAAACCGAGAGTTCCTGTCAAGATGACTCGAATAATACGCATAGGTTTGGGAACCTAGCTCGGCTAAGAGACCGAGTTCAGACCTCTGGATTCAACAGGCAAACGCGCCTAATCATTCTACATCGATTAGCTGTGCTTACCAGCTCTGTAGCTGTCCAAAAGATCGAGTTATGTTCAGAAAACCGTCAGCGCGTAACAAGATGACTCAAAACGGCCGATCCCGCCACAGTGCTTTTCGATAGTAATATTCACCCGATCGAGCTGAGATCAAGATGGCGAGCGGGAATAAGATCGAAAATCACGGAAAAAAATACTAGAGCTCAAACGAATGTTCGAATTCCGAGAACGAAATTTTCAACCGACCAAAAGTCATCAAAAGTTCCGTCGATATTTTTCTTGCCAACTAGCTCTCCAGCGCGCCGGAATTACTCTTAGCTTCCAGCAATAACTTGCTAAGGGGAGCTCTACGAGTTAAGTTACCACTTTGTCCTTTCTGGCCGGGTGGGCCAACTAGCTCCACCCCGCGCCAGAATTCCTCTAGCTCATCGATAACGAAGAGCTCTACGAGGTAAGACGGGAATCTTTCCTGGAGAGCTCTGGGGGGCCCCCCTGCAGCGCTGCTGAAGCGCTGCCAGAATCGCGTCCATGCGTGCCTGAACGCATGCAGGCTCGCTTGGAAGCTTGTCGGAAGCTCCCCCGGACACGTTGCCAGGCCGGGCGAGTCGCTGCGAGGCCTGTGGAGCGACGGAAAGGATCTCCTGGCGGGCACCACCACCGTCCGGCTTCTAATCTTAAACCCTTTAACTCTCAGCGAGCTCTGCGGGAATTGGTGTGATCACCAGCCCTGTAGTCCCCCTACAGCCGGAGGTAAGTGCAGAAAACCGACAGCACCTCTCAAGATGACTCGAACAATATGAACAGTTTCGTGATTCTGGATCGGGCAGCGGACCGATAAGAGCGCCTGTCAAGATCACTCGAATAATACGAACTCTTTCCTGGGGGGCCCTGGGAAGCTCCCCTGCCGCGCTGCTCAAGCGCTGCCAGAATCGCTTCCATGCCTGCCTGCACGAGTGCAGGCACGCGTGGAAGATTGCCCGAAGCGCTCCCGGACACGTTGCCGGGCCGAACGAACCCCTGCGATGATTCTGGACCGCCGCGGAGGAGCGCTTGGCGGGCACAACCACTGCCCGGCTTCTAATCTTAAGTCCTCTAGCTCTCAGCGAGCTCTCCGGGAAAAACCCGGAGAGCAAAGAGGACGCGCACTGAAAAGCCTTCCTTGCAAACCCACTGAAGCTCTCGTGAAGCTCTTCTGGGGCTCGGGGGGCCCCCCTGTAGCGTCTCTGAAACGCTGCCAGGAACGCTTCCACGCGTGCCTGCACGCGTGGAGGCACGCGTGGAAGCTTGCCGGAAGCTCTCCCGGGCACGCTTCCGGGTCGCGCGAGTTGCTGCGAGGATCGTAGACCGGCGAAGATGGGCTGCTGGCGGGCACCACCACCGCCCGGCTTCTAATCTAAAACCCTCTAGCTCTCAGAGAGCTCTCCGGGAAAAACTCGGAGAGCGAAGACATCCTCGGGGGCGGGAATCTTTCCTGTAGAGCTCTGGGCCCCCCCCCTGCAGCGCTGCTGAAGCGCTGCCAGGAACGCTTCCATGCATGCGTGTACGCGTGCGGGCACGCTTGGAAGCTTGCCGGAAGCTCTCCCGGACCCGTAGCCGGCTCACCGGAGGCGCTGCGAGGCCTGTGGGCCGCCGTGGAAGAGCTCCTGGCGGGCACCGCCACCGTCCGGCTTCTAATCTTAAGCCCTTTAGCTCTCAGCGAGCTCTCCGGGAACAACTTGGTTACGTCCAAAACCCGGAGAGCAAGGAGGACACACAGCCGAATAGCCTTCCTGGCGAGCCCTCGGAAGCCCTCCTGAGGCGGCTGCAGGGCTCTGGGGGGCCCCCCTGGAGCGCTTCTGCAGCGCTGCCAAGAACGTTTCCACTCGTGCCTGCACGCGTGCAGGCACGCGTAGACGCTTGCCGGAAGCTCTCCCCGACGCGCTGCCGGGTCGGGCGAGTTGCTGCGAGGATCGTGGACCGGCGAAGATGGGCTGCTGGCGGGCACCACCACCCTCCGGCTTCTAATCTAAAACCCTCTAGCTCTCAGAGAGCTCTCCGGGAACAACTTGCTAAGGGAAGCTCTACAAGTTATTCCTCCAGCTCATCGATGCCGAAGAGCTTTACGAGGTACTCGGAGAGCAGAGAGCAAAGAGAAAACACACCGGAAAGCTTTTCTGGCGGGCCCGCGGACGCTCTAATCAAGCGCCTCTGGAGCAGGGGCCCCCCTGCTGCGCTTCCGAAGCGCTACCAGGAACGCTTCCACGCGTGCCTGCACGCGTGAAGGCACGCGTGGGCGCGTGCCCGAAGCGCTCCCGGACCCGCTGCGACGTTTTACAAGTCGCTGCGGGGGTTCTGGAGCGGCAAAGATGAGCTGCTGGCAGACACCACCATTGTCCAGCTTCTATTCTAAAACCCTCTAGCTCTCAGAGAGCTCTCCGGGAACGTTGTCTCTTTTCGTCGGGTCGGCCAACTAGCTCCACCCCGCGCCGGAATTCCTCTAGCTCATCGATGCCGAAGAGCTCTACGAGGTACTAGCTCTACCCCGCGCCGGAATTCCTATAGCTCATCGATGCCGAAGAGCTCCACGAGGTATTCCTCTAGCTCATCGATGCGGAAGAGCTCCACAAGGTATTTCTCTAGCTCATTCATAACGAAGAGCTCTACAAGGTACCGGGAGAGCAAAGGGCGCACACACACACACACAGAGAGAGCTTCCTGGCGAGCGTGCAAACGCTTTCGTGAAGCTCTTCGGGTGCTCTGGGGAGCTCCCCTTCAGCGCTTCTGAAGCTCTGACGGAATCGCTTCCATGCGTGCCTGTGCGCGTGCAGGCACGCGTGGAAGCTAGCCGGAAGCTCCCCCGGACACGTTGCCGGCCCAGGCGAGGCGCTGCGGGGATCGTGGAGCGGCAGGGATGGGCTGCTGGCGGGCACCACCACCGTCTGGCTTTTAGTCTTAAGCCCTATAGCTCTCAGCGAGCTCCCCGGGGAAAAACCGACCCCAAGTTGCGCATTGTCTCTTAAGGTCGGGTCGGCCGACTAGCTCCATCCTGCGCCCGAATTCCTCTTAGCTCATCTTGCCGAAGAGCTCCGCGAGGTACTAGCTCCACCCCGCGCCGGAATTCCTCTAGCTCATCGATGCCGAAGAGCTCTACGAGGTATTCTTTCCTGGAGAGCTCGCTGAGAGCTAGAGGGCTTAAGATTAGAAGTCGGGCGGTGGTGGTGCCCGCCCGGAGCTCCTCCGCGGCGCTCCACGTTCCCCGCAGCATCTCGCCTGAGCCGGCAAAGGATCCGGGAGAGCTTCCGGCGAGCTTCCACGCGTGCCTGCACGCGTGCAGGCACGCGTGGAGGCGTTTCTGGCAGGGCTTCAGCAGCGCTGCAGGGGAGCTTCCCAGAGCGCCAGAGCAGCTTTACGAGAGCCTTGGAGGGCTCGCCAGGAAAGCTTTCTGGTGTGTTTGCCCTTTGCTCTCCGGCTTCTGGACGCTACCAAGTCTTGCCAACTAGCTCTCCAGACCCTGCGCCCGATTTCCTCTTAGCTCATCTTTCCGAAAAGCTCTACGAGGTACTCTTAAGCTTCCGGCAATCACTTGCTCAGGGAAGCTCTACGAGTTACTAGCTCCACCCCCCGCGCCGGAATTCCTCTAGCTCATCGATAACGAAGAGCTCTACGAGGTATTACGCTTAAGCCTTCCAGCAACTAGTTGTGAAAAGCTCAACGAGTAACTTGGTAGCGTCCCAAACCGGGAAAACAAAGAGAAGACACACCGGAAAGCTGTCCTGGCGACCCTCGAACGCTTTGGTAAAGCTCTGCTGGAGCTCTGGGCCCCCCCCTCAGCGCTGTTGAAGCGCTGCCAGGAACGTCTCTACGCGTGCCTGCACGTGTGCACGCACGCGTGGAAGCATGCCGGAAGCTATCCCGGACACGCTGCCGGGTCAGGCGAGGCGCTGCGGGGATCGTGGGCCGGCGAAGATGGGCTGCTGGCGGTCACCGCCACCGTCCGGCTTCTAATCTTAAGCCCTCTAGCTTTCAGCGGGCTCCCCGGGAATTTTGCACAAAGATTGAAAAACCGATTCCAAGTTATCACGTTGTCTCTTAGAATCGGGTCGGCCAACTAGCTCCAACCTGCGCCCGAATTCCTCCTAGATCATCTTGCCGAAGAGCTCTACGAATTCCTCTTAGCTCTTTGCCGAAGAGCTCTGCGAGGTACTTGGTAGCGTCCAAAATCCGGAGAGCAAAGAGGGCACACGCCGGAAAGCTTTCCTGGCGGGTCCCCGGACGCTCTCGTGAAGCGCTTCTGGGGCTCCGGGGGGCGCCCCTGCAGCGCTTCTGAAGCGCTGCCCGAAACGCCTCCACGCGCGCCTGCACGCGTGCAGGCGCGCTTGGACGCTTGCCGGAAGCGCCCTCGGACGGGCTGCGACGTTTTACATGTCGCTGCGGGGATTCTGGACCGGCGAAGATGGGCTGCTGGCAGACACCACCACCGTCCCGCTTCTAATCTAAAACCCTCTAGCCCTCAGAGAGCTCTCAGGGAAAATATCATCAAAAGGTCCGTCGACATTTTTCTTGCGAACTAGCTCTCCAGCGCGCCGGAATTACTCTTAGGCTTCCAGCAACTAGCTAAGGGAAGCTCTACAAGTTACTTGGTAGCGTCCAAAACCCAGAGCCAAAGGGAACACACAGCGGAACGCTTCCCTGGCAAGCCTTCGGAAGCTCTCGTGAAGCGCTTCCGGGGCTTTTGGGGGCTCCCCTGCAGCGCTTCTGTGAAGCGCTGCCACGAACGCCTCCACGCGTGCCTGCACGCGTGCTGGCACGCGTGGACGCTTGCCGGAAGCGCTCCCGGACGGGCTGCGAGGTTTTACAAGCCGCTGCGGGGGTCCTGGACCGGCGGAGATGGGCTGCTGGCGTGCACCACCACGGTCCGGCTTCTAACCTAAAACCCTCTAGCTCCCAGAGAGCTCTCCGGGAAAAACCCGGAGGCAAAGAGACCACGCGCCGGGAAGCTTTCCTGGCGAGCCGTCCGACGCTCCCGTGACGCGCTTCTGGGGGTCTGGGGGGCCCCCGTGCAGCGTCTCTGAAGCGCTGCCAGGAACGTTCCACGCGTGCAGGCACGCGTTCACGTTCGCCGGAAGCTCTCCCGGACGGGCTGCGAGGTTTTACAGGTCGCTGCGGGGATCGTGGACCGGCGGAGATGGGCTGCTGGCGGGCACCACCACCGCCTGGCTTCTAATCTTAGACCCTCTAGCTCTCAGAGACCTCTCGAGGAATTAGCAAAATATGCCACACTGTCTTACTAGACTCAAAGTTACCACATTGTCTCTTTTGGTCGGGTCGGCCAACTAGCTCCACCCTGCGCCGGAATTCCTCTAGCTCATCGATGCCGAAGAGCTCAACGAGGTACTAGCCCCACCCTGCGCCCAAATTCCTCCTGGCTCTTCGCTGAAGAGGTCTACGAGGTAAACCGAGAGGATTCGTTCCCGGAGAGTTTTCCGAAAAGTAGAGGATTTAAAATCAGAGGCCGCGCGGTGGTGGCGCCCGCCAGCAGCGCATCTCCGCCGGTCCACGACCCCTGCAGTGACCAGTAAAACCTCGCAGCTCGTCTGGGAGAGCTACCGGCAAGCGTGAACGCGTGCCTGCGCGCGTGCAGGCACGCGTGGACGCGTTCCTGGCAGCGCTTCAGAGACGCTGCACGGGGGCCCCCCAGAGCCCCAGAAGCGCGCCACGGGAGCGTCGGACGGCTCGCCAGGACAGCTTTCCCGCGTGTGTTCTCTTTGCTCTCCGGGTTTTGAAAGCTACCAAGTCAAAACTCCCGGGGAGCTCTCTGAGAGCTAGAAGGCTTTAGATGAGAAGCCGGACGGTGGTTGTGTCTGCCAGCCGCCCATCTTCGCCGGTCCAGAATCCCCGCAGCGACTTGCGAAACCTCGCAGCCCGTCCGGGGCGCGTCCGGCAAGCGTCCAAGGGTATGGCGCACCTGCTGGTGAATTTTTAATGGCTCTAGGTCCAGTATTACTATCAAAGCACTTGGAGGAACCAACTGTATGAAAACCGAAAAATCGTCATTTTTCGAATTTTTCGGCTCTCGCTTCAGAAGCTTCCTTCACGTGCTCGGAGGAGCGCTGTGTAAGAAGAGAGCTCTACGAGGTGCCCGGCGGTAACTTGGTTGACGGTTTACCGCCGGTTCCCAGTTTCGGGCAGCGCTGCAGCAGCGCTGCAGGGGCGCCCCCCAGAGCTCCAGAGGCGCTTCACGAGAGTGTCCGGGGACCCGCCAGGAACGCTTTCCGGCGTGTGCGCCCTTTGCTCTCCGGGTTTCGGATGCAACAAAATACCTCGTAGAGCTTTCCGTCGTCGATGAGCTAAAGGAATTCCAGCGCGGGGCGGAGCTAGTTGGTCGACCCGACCAGAAGGACAATGCAACAACTTTTGGACGGTTTCGCGAATATTTTCCCCGAGAGCTCTCTGAGAGCTAGAAGGTTTTAGATTAGAAGCTGGACGGTGGTGGTGCCCGCCAGCAGCCCATCTCCGCCGCTCCACGATCCCCGGAGCGCCCTGTGAAACCTCGCAGCGGGTCCGGGAGAGATTCCCGCAAGCGTGTCCGCGTGCAGGCACGCGAGGAAGCGTTCCTGGCAGCGCTTCGGAAGCGCTGCCGGGAAGCCCCCCAGTGCCCCAGAAGAGATTCACAAGAGCCTCCGTGGGCTTGCCAGGATAGCTTTCCGGTGCGTGTTGTCTTAACTCGTAGAGCTTCCCTTAGCAAGTGTCTCGTAGAGCTCTTCGGCGGCGATGAGCTAGAGGAATTCCGGCGCTGGGTGGAGCTAGTGACTCGTAGAGCTTCCCTGAGCTAGCAGCTGGAAGCTTAAGAGTAATTCGGACGCACTGGCGGGCTAGTTGGCTCGAAACTGGGCGCCGGCGGTAAACCGTCAACCTTTGTTACCGCCGGGGGACTCGTAGAGCTTCCTGACAACGTATAATGTCGAAAGAAATTACATAGAACAAATAGTTTTTCAGCCCAGGCAGTTTGAGACCTCTCGGATGCAACAGCCGAACGCCCCGATGCTTCTATATTGTCTTCTGTACGAGCTCTGTAGCTCTCCTACAGCCCGAGTTACGTGCGTAAATCGATAGCACCTCTCAGGATGACTCGAACAATACGAATAGTTTGGCAAACCTAGTTCGAGTATCAGACCGAGTTCAGACCTCTGCATGCGACAGACGGACGCGTCTGATGTCTCTGAATCGATCCCTGTGATTACCAGGCCCCCCCTGCAACCGGGTTAAGTGCAGGAAACCGACAGCGCCTCTCAGAATGACTCGAACGATACGAATAGTTTCGCGAACCTAGTTCGGGCAACAAACCGAATTCGGAGCTCTGGATTCCGCAGACGAACACGCCTGATGTCTCCAAATCGATTCCAGTGATTACCAGCCATGCAGCCCCCCTACAGCCCGAGTTAAGTCCAGAGAACCGACAGCATCTCGCAAGCGACTCGAACAATACAAATAGTTTCGCGATTCTAGATCGGGCAGCAGACCGAGTTCAGAGCTCTGGGTTCAACAGACAAACGCAACTGATGATTCTGAATCAGTTTCTGTACGTATCAGCTTTAGCTGTCCTGTAGCTCGAGTTAAGTACAGAAAATCGAGAGCGCCTGTCAAGATGACTCGAATAATACGAATAGGTTTGCGCACCTAGCTCGGCTAGCAGACCGAATTCAGACCTCTGGCTTCAAGAGGCGAACGCGCCTGATCATTCTGAATCGATTAGCTGTGCTTACCAGCTCCTTAGCTGTTCTGAAGCTCGAGTTATCTTGAGAAAACCGACACCGCGTGACAAGATGACCCGAAACGGCCGATCCCGCCATGACGGTTTTCGATAGTAATACCCACCCGATCGAGCTGAGATCAAGATGGCGAGCGGGAATAAGATCGAATATCACGGGAAAAAATACTAGAGCTCAAACGAATTGTCAAATTTCGAGAACAAAATTTTCAACCGAGCCAAAGTTGTGAAAAGTTCAGTCGAGATTTTTCGAGCCAACTAGCCAGCCAGCGTTTTCGAATGACTCTTAGGCTTCGCCGCTGCGCTCTCAGGGAAGCTCTACGAGTCAAATCTCGACGGAACTTTTGGTGACTTTTGCTCAGGAACTCGTGACTCGTAGAGCTTCCCTTAGCAAGTTATTCCCGGAGAGCTTTCTGAAAGCTAGAGGGTTTTAGCTTAGAAGCTGGGCGGTGGTGGTGCCCGCCAGCAGCCCATCTTCGCGGGTCCACGATCTTCGCAGCAACTCGCCCGACCCGGCAGCGTGTCTGGGAGAGCTTCCGGCAAGCTTCCACGCGAGCCTCCACGCGTGCAGGCACGCGTGGAAGCGTTCTTGGCAGCGTTTCACAGACGCCGCAGGAAGGCTTCCCGAGCCCCAGAAGAGCTTCACGAGAGCTTCTGTGGGCTTGCCAGGAAGGCTTTTCAGTGCGTGTCTTCTTTGCTCTCTGGGTTTTTCCCGGAGAGCTCGCTGAGAGCTAAAGGGTTTAAGTAACTCGTAGAGCTTCCCTTAGCAAGTTATTGCTGGAAGCTAAGAGTAATTCCGGCGCGCTGGAGAGCTAGTAACTCGTAGAGCTTCCCTTGGCAAGTTATTGCTGGAAGCTCAGAGTAATTCCGGGGCGCTGGAGAGCTAGTTGGCAAGAAAAATCTCGACACTTGGCGGAACCGACGTTGAATAAAAACAGAAAAACGTGATTTTTCGAGTTTTTTGTTTCTTGCTCCAGAATCAAGATGACTCAAAACAGCCGATCCCGCCACAGTGCTTTTCGATAGTAATATTCACCCGATCGAGCTGAGATCAAGATGGCGAGCGGGAATGAGATCGAATATCACGGGACAAAAATACTAGAGCTCAAACGAATTGTCAAATTTCGAGAACAAAATTTTCAACCGACCAAAAATTGTGAAAAGTTCAGTCGAGATTTTTCGAGCCAACTAGCCTGCCAGCGTTATCGAATTACTGGGCGCCGGCGGTGAACCGTCAACCTTGGTTTTTTGCTTTGCTCGGAGCCCACAGGGACAGAGGAGCCCCCGCTCAGGATTCAGGTCCGCAGCAGAGGAGCAGCAGGTGCTCAACACCTTCAGCGAGGCGCTTGCTGGCCAAGAGCTCAGCTTGACTAACCGTGCAGGTCGGCGGGATGGCGGCAGCCTCCGAGGCTATACTGAATAGCCAAGAGCCTTGAGAGTGTTGAAGAGCAGGGAGGGGGAGCACGAATAAGTCAATAACCCAACCAATGCCAACACCGTGGGAGGAACGACCACCATCGAAGTAGCCGCGAATCCCCTTTATTTGTTCCCTTCTGAGAGTATGAATGCACGGGTCGAAAGTACGATGGTTCTGGCCCGTGCGGGCCTTCCAAGTTTCAGCATCAGCACGCTCGTTTCCCTCACGATAAAACCACTTCCAAGGATCTAAACCCCAAGACGGCGGCCTCAGGTTCACGCGGTAGTTCAAGTGTAATCTGTATAATATACTTTGAATGTGTGCAATGGTCTCACAGTACACTTCCGTCGTACATACATATTGTCCCACCAGCCAGTTCACTACCACCTGCGAGTCACCACAGAGCTCGACGGGAATCCCTTCAGCCTCATAGTTCCAGACGCTGGCATTCTCGAAGTTAAAGGCGAGCCGCTTTGCAATCTCATTATTTCTCTCCTCCGTCCCCTCCGCCTCCTCCTCGTCGTTTTTCGGCCTCCAGGGTTTTGGTTCAGGCAGGTGAGCATACTCTAAAACATGTTGTAGGTCCCATTCCGAGAGCATTCGTAGAGCTTCCTACCTCGACTTAAGTTGAGAAAACCGACAGCATCCAACATTCCGACTTATAGTGAATATTTGTTGACCTCTGAATGCGACAGGCGGACGCGTCTGATGTCTGCGAATCGACTTCTGTCATTACCAGCCCTGCAGCTTGCCTACAGGCCCGAGTTAGGTGCAGAAGACCGACAGCACTTCGGAGAATGACTCGAACAATATAGAAGTTTTGCAGATCTAATTTGGGCAGCAGACCGAGTTCCGAGCTCTGGATTCAACAGGCGGACGCGCCTGATGTCTTCAAATCGATTCCTGTGACCACCAGCACTGTAGCCCCCTCAGCGCGAGTTGGGTGAAGAAAACCGAGAGCACTTCTCAAGATGACTCGACCAATGCAAATTCTAGATCGGGCAGCAGACCGAGTTCAGAGCTCTGGATTCGACAGCAAAACGCAACTGAGGATTCTGAATCGGTTTCTGTAAATATCAGCTCTGTAGCTGTCCTACAGCTCGAGTTAAGTGTAGAAAACCGAGAGTTTCTGTCAAGATGACTCGAATAATACGAACAGGTTTGCGGACCTAGCTCGGCTGACAGACCGAGTTCAGACCTCTCGATTGAACAGCCGAACGCGCCTGATAATTCTACATCGATTAGCTGTGCTTGCGAGCTCTGTAGCTGTCCTAAAGCTCAAGGTATGTTCAGAAAACCGTCAGCACGTATCAAGATGACTCAAAACAGCCGATCCCGCCATGACGCTTTTCGATAGTAATATTCACCCGATCGAGCTGAGATCAAGATGGCGAGCGGGAATAAGATCGAATATCACGGGAAAAAATACTAGAGCTCAAACGAATTGTCAAATTTCGAGAACAAAATTTTCAACCGAGCAAAAGTTGTGAAAAGTTCAATCGAGATTTTTCGAGCCAACTAGCCTGCCAGCGTTTTCGAATTACTCTTAAGCTTCGCCGCTGCGCTCTCAGGGAAGCTCTACGAGTCATTAAGCTTCGCCGCTGCGCAGGGAAGCTCTACGAGTCACTCTTAAGCTTCGCCGCTGCGCTCTCAGGGAAGCTCTACGAGCCACCTTCCTGGCAAGCCTACGGAAGCACGCATGAAGCTTTTCTGGGGCTCGAAGGGGCTCCCCGGCAGCGCTTCCGAAGCGCTGCCAGGAGCGCTTTCGCGCGTACCTGCGCGCGTGCAGGCACGCCTCGACGCTCGCCGCCCGGACACGCTGCCGGGTTAAGCGAGCTGCTGCGAGAATTCTGGACCGGCGGAGATGGGCTGCTGGCGGGAACCACCACCGTCCGGCTTCTAATCGTAAACCCTTTAGCTCTCAGCGAGCTCTCTGGGAAAAACCCGGAGAGCAAAGAGAACGCGCAGTGGGAAGCTTTCCTGGCAAGCCCATGGAAGCTCTTGTGGGGCTTTTCTGGGGCTCTGGGGGCTCTCCGGCAGCGCTTCCGAAGCGCTGCCAGGAACGCTTCCACGCGTGCCTGCTCGCGTGCAGGCACGCGTGGACGCTTGCCGGAAGCTCGCCCGGACCCGCTGCGTGGTTTTACATGGCGCTGCGGAGATCGTGGAGCGGCGGAGATGGGCTGCTGGCGGGCACCACCACCGTCCGGCTTCTAATCTAAAACCTTTTAGCTCTCAGAGAGCTCTCTGGGAAAAACCCGGAGAGCAAAGGGGGCACACACCAGAAAGCCTTCCTGGCAAGCCCACAGACGCTCTCAGGAACCTTTTCGAGGGCCCTCTGGGCTTCCCTGTAGCGCTTCTGAGGCGCCGCCAGGAACGCTTCCACGCGTGCCTGCACGCGTGCAGGCACGCGTAGACGCTTGCCGGAAGCTCTCCCGGACACGCTGCCGGGTCGGGCGAGTTGCTGCGAGGATCGTGGAGCGGCGAAGATGTGCTGCTGGCGGGTGCCACCATCGTCCGGCTTAGCTCTTCGGCATCGATGAGCTAGAGGAATTCCGGCGCGGGGTGGAGCTAGTTGGCCCAGCCGGCCGAGGCGGACAATGTGGCAATTTTTGGGTGGTTCTGCAAAAATTTGAAAGATATTTGACAATTCATTTTGAGAAAGCAGATTTGTCGCACCTGTAAACGAGTATGAGGGCCTCTCTGTCTTAGTATGAGCTCTGTAGGCGCACATTTATTATCAAAACACTTGGGGGAACCATCTTCATGTCGACACGAAAAAATGATTTTTTCTTTTTTTTTTCGAGAAATCCTTCCAGAAGCTCCCTCTTTCGACTCCGAGCACTCTTACGCGTGGAATGAGCTCTACGAGGTTCCCGGCGGTGACCAGGTTCACGGTTTACCGCCGGCGCCAGTGCTGCTGGCGGGTGCCACCATCGTCCGGCTTCTAATCTAAAACCCTCTAGCTCTCAGAGAGCTCTCCGGGAATAAATGGTCATGGTGGCGTCCAAAACCCGGAGAGCGAAGAGACCCTTTAGGAATGGGATATCTTTCCTGGGGAGCTCTGGGAAGCTCCCCAGCAGCCCTGCCGAAGCGCTGGTAGAATCGCTTCCATGCGTGCCTGCACGCGTGGAGGCACGCGTGGAAGCTCGCCGGAAGCTCTCCCGGACCAGTTGCCGGGTCGCCGGAAGCGCTGCGAGGCCTGTGGAGCGACGGAAAGGAGCTCCTGGCGGGCACCACCACCGTCCGGCTTCTAATCTTAAGCCCTTTAGCTCTCAGCGAGCTCTCCGGGAAAATATCTTTCAAATATTGGCGAAACCACCCAAAAATTGCCACATTGTCCTTTCTGGCCGGGTGGGCCAACTAGCTCCACCCCGCGCCGGAATTCCTCTAGCTCATCGATAACGAAGAGCTCTACGAGGTACTAGCTCCACCCTGCGCCGGAATTCCTCTAGCTTATCGATGCCGAAGAGCTCTACGAGATATTACTCTTAAGCTTCCAGCATTGACTTGCTGAGGGAAGCTCTACGAGTTATTCCTCTACTCATCGATGCCGAAGAGCTCTACGAGGTACTTGGTAGCGTCGAAAACCCGGAGAGCGAAGAAACCCTTTGGGGACGGGAAATCTTTTCTGGAGAGCTCTGGGAAGCTCCCCTGCAGCGCTGCCGAAACTCTGCCAGAAACGCCCCCCTGCGTGCCTGCATGCGTGCGGGCACGCGTGAAAGCTTGCCGGGAGCTGTCCCGTCCAAAACCCGGAGAGCAAAGATAATCTCGGAGACAGGAAATCATGGGGGGCCCCCCTGGAGCGCTGCGGAAGCGCTGCCAGAAACGCTTCCATGCGTGCCTGCACACATGCAGGCACGCGTGGAAGCTTGCCGGGAGCTCTCCCGGACGCCCTGCCGGGCCGCCGGAGTTTCTGCGAGGCTTGTGGACCGCCGTGGAGGAGCCCCTGGCGGGCACCACCACCGTCCGCCTTCTAATCTTAAGCCCTTTAGCCCTCAGCGAGCTCTCTGGGAATAACTTGCTAAGGGAAGCTCTACGAGTTACTAGCTCCACCCCGCGCCGGAATTCCTCTAGCTCATCGATGCCGAAGAGCTCTACGCGGTATTACTTTTAAGCTTCCAACAATTACTTGCTAAGGGAAGCTCTACGAGTTACCTGGTAAACCCGGAGAGCGAAGGGAGCCTAAGGAACCGGAGACCCCGCCTGGGGGGTTCTTGGGGCGCCCCTGCAGCCCTTCCGAAGCACTGCCAGGAACGCTTCCAGGCGTCCCTGCACGCGTGCAGGCACGCGTGGAGGCTTGCCAGAAGCTCTCCCGGACCAGCTGCCGGCTCGAACGAACTGCTGCGAGGATTCTGGAGCGGCGGAGATGGGCTGCTGGCGGGCACCACCACCGCCCGGCTTCTAATCCTAAGCCCTCTAGCCCTCAGAGAGCTCTCCGGGAATTACTCTTAAGCTTCCAGCAATAACTTGCTGAGGGAAGCTCTACGAATTCTAGACGCTTCGCGTATCCCCACCAGCTCGTCCAGAAATGAGTCCCAGGGGAGTGGAGGTTATGAGGGAAGCGGGGGAGCATGCAGAAGAACAAAGGGCGGGGTGAGCCGCCATATACCCCAAGAGGGGGAGGATGTAGGAGGAGCCGTCGTCGTCGGAGTAGGAGGAGGAAGAGGAGGAGCAGGAGGAGGAGCAGGAGGAGGAGGAGGAGGAATAGAAGGAGGAGGAGATGGAGGACTGCGAGGACGAGGAGGACGAGAAGGAGGAAAAGGAGAAGGAGGAGGAGGAGGAGGAGGAGGAGGAGGAGGAGGAGGGGGAGGGGAGGGAGGAGAGGAGGAAGAAAAAGAGGAGGAGGAGGAGGAGGAGGAGAGGAGAGGAGGAGAGGAGGTAGGAGGAGGAGGAGGAGGAGGAGGAGGAGGAGGAGGAGGGAGGAGGAGGAGGGAGTAGGACAATTGCGAGCTTGGGGGGCCTCTTTGGGCCTCCTTGGGGCCACTTGGCGGTCCCGGGGCCTCTTTGCGTATCTCGGAGAAAGCCTCTTTGGCCTCTTGGGGCTCTCATGGGGGACTCTTGGAGGCCTCTTGGGGCCTCATTGGGCCTCTTGGGCCCTCTTGGGGCTCTTGGGGCGGTCCCTCTAGAGACCTTTTTCGGTCTTCATTGGGGCCATCTTGGAGGAGATCTATCAAAGAAGGGGGGGTCCCCAATTAGCGCTGCTCCTCTATTCGAGCCTCTTGTGGCCTCTTGGGGGTCTCTTGGGGGCCTCTTGGAGGCCTCTTGGGGGCCTCTTGGGGCCTCTTGGGGCCCTCTTGGGGCGCTCTTGGGGCGCTCTTGGGAGCCTTCGAGGCGCTCTTGGGGCCATCTTGGAGGAGATCTATCAAAGAAGGGGGGGTCCCCAATTAGCGCTGCTCCTCTAGAGTGCCTCGAGTCGCCTCTTGGGCCCCCCCAAGAGGCCAAAATCCTTCCAAAACCTACGTAAAATCAATGTTTGTTGTTTTCTCGCTTTTTTGCTCTTGGACCCGTCTTGGGAGCCTCTTGGGCCTCTTGGGGGTCTCTTGGGGGCCTCTTGGAGGCCTCTTGGGCGCCTCTTGGGGCCTCTTGGGGCGCTCTCGGGGCGCTCTTGGGGCGCTCTTGGGAGCCTTCGGGGCGCTCTTGGGGCCATCTTGGAGGAGATCGATCAGAGAAGAGGGGGTCCCCAATTAGCGTTGCCCCTCTAGAGTGCCTCGAGTCGCCTCTTGGGCGCCCCAAGAGGCCAAAATCCTTCCAAAACCTAGGTAAAATCAATGTTTGTTGCTTTCTCGCCTTTTCGCTCTTGGAGCCGTCTTGGGTCATCTTGGACTCTCTTGGGGCCTCTTGGGGGTCTCTTGGCAACGTCTTGGAGGCTTCTTGGGGGCCTCTTGGGGTCTCTTGGGGCCCTCTTGAGGCGCTCTTGGGGCGCTCTTGGGAGCCTTCGGGGCGCTCTTTGGGCCATCTTGAAGGAGATCTATCAAAGAAGGGGGGTTTCCTTATTAGCCCCGCCCCTCCAGAGTCCCTGGAGTCGCCTCTTGGACCCCCCCAAGATGCCAAAATCCTTCCAAAACCTAGGTAAAATCAATGTTTTGTGTTTTCTCGCCTGTTCGCTCTTGGAGCTGTCTTGGGCCATCTTGGACGCTCTGACACCTCGCGACCGGCCCCGTCCAGGTCAGTGGGGAGGGGTAAGGGGAGGGGTAAACCCCTCCCCGAAGGGGAAGAAGGGGGTTGGCAGAGGAAACTCCCTAGACCACCTACGCCCTAAAGGGCTGGTGGGATTACTAGCTCCACCCCGCGCCGGAATTCCTCTAGCTCATCGATAACGGAGAGCTCTACGCGGTATTCCTCTTAGCTCTTTGCTCAAGAGCTCTACGAGGTATTACTCTTAAGCTTCCAGCAATAACTTGCTACGGGAAGCTCTACGAGTTACTCTTAAGCTTCCAGCAATAACTTGCTAAGGGAAGCTCTACGAGTCACTAGCTCCACTCCGCGCCGGGATTCCTCTAGCTCATCGATGCCGAAGAGCTCTACGCGGTATTACTCTTAAGCTGCCAGCAATTACTTGCTAAGGGAAGCTCTATCTTCCCAACTAGCCCTCCAACGCCCCGGAATCCCACCAGCCCTTTAGGGCGTAGGTGGTCTAGGGAGTTTCCTCTGCCAACCCCCTTCTTCCCCTTCGGGGAGGGGTTTACCCCTCCCCTTACCCCTCCCCACTGACCTGGACGGGGCCGGTCGCGAGGTGTCAGAGCGTCCTAGATGGCCCAAGACAGCTCCAAGAGCGAACAGGCGAGAAAACACAAAACATTGATTTCACCTAGGTTTTGGAAGGAGTTTTGGCATCTTGGGGGGGCCCAAGAGGCGACTCGAGGCACTCTGGAGGGGCGGGGCTAATAAGCACCCCCCCCTTCTTTGATAGATCTCCTCCAAGATGGCCCAAAAAGAGCGCCCCGAAGGCTCCCAAGAGCGCCCCAAGAGCGCCTCAAGAGGGCCCCAAGAGACCCCAAGAGGCCCCCAAGAAGCCTCCAAGACGTTGCCAAGAGACCCCCAAGAGGCCCCAAGAGAGTCCAAGATGACCCAAGACGGCTCCAAGAGCGAAAAGGCGAGAAAGCAACAAACATAGATTTTACCTAGGTTTTGGAAGGATTTTGGCCTCCTGGGGCGCCCAAGAGGCGACTCGAGGCACTCTAGAGGGGCAGCGCTAATTGGGGACCCCCTCTTCTCTGATCGATCTCCTGCAAGATGGCCCCAAGAGCGCCCCGAAGGCTCCCAAGAGCGCCCCAAGAGCGCCCCGAGAGCGCCCCAAGAGGCCCCAAGAGGCGCCCAAAAGGCCTCCAAAAGGCTCCCAAGAGGCCCAAGAGGCTCCCAAGACGGCTCCAAGAGCGAAAAGGCGAGAAAACAAAAAACATAGATTTTACACAGGTTTTGGAAGGATTTTGGCCTCTTGGGGGGGCCCAAGAGGCGACTCGAGGCACTCTAGAGGGGCAGCGCTAATTGGGGACCCCCCCTTCTTTGATAGATCTCCTCCAAGATGGCCCCAAGAGCGCCTCGAAGGCTCCCAAGAGCGCCCCAAGAGCGCCCCAAGAGGGCCCCAAGAGGCCCCAAGAGGCCCCCAAGAGGCCTCCAAGAGGCCCCCAAGAGACCCCCAAGAGGCCACAAGAGGCTCCCCGAGATACGCAAGAGGCCCCCGGGACCGCCAAGAGGCCCCAAGGACGGCCCAAGAGGCCCCCAAGCTCGCAATTGTCCTCCTCCTCCTCCTCCTCCTCCTCCTCCTCCTCCTCTTTGTCTTCCTCCTCCCTCCTCCCCCTCCCCCTCCTCCTCCTCCTCCCCCTCCTCCTCCTTCTCCTTTCCTCCTTCTTGTCCTCCTCGTCCTCGCAGTCCTCCATCTCCTCCTCCTTCTATTCCTCCTCCTCCTCCTCCTGCTCCTCCTCTTCCTCCTCCTACTCCGACGCCGACGGCTCCTCCTACATCCTCTCCCTCTTGGGGTATATGGCGGCTCACCCCGCCCTTTGTTCTTCTGCATGCTCCCCCGCTTCCCTCATAACCTCCACTCCCCTGGGACTCATTTCTGGACGGGCTGGTGGGGATACGCGAAGCGTCTAGACTTACTCTTAAGCTTCCAACAATAACTTGCTGAGGGAAGCTCTACGAGTTACTAGCTCCACCCCGCGCCGGAATTCCTCTAGCTCATCGATAACGAAGAGCTCTACGAGGTATTCCTCTTAGCTCTTTGCTCAAGAGCTCTACGAGGTATTACTCTTAAGCTTCCAGCAATAACTTGCTAAGGGAAGCTCTACGCGTTACTCTTAAGCTTCCAGCAATAACTTGCTACGGGAAGCTCTACGAGTTACTAGCTCCACCCCGCGCCGGAATTCCTCTAGCTCATCGATAACGAAGAGCTCTACGAGGTATTCCTCTTAGCTCTTTGCTCAAGAGCTCTACGAGGTATTACTCTTAAGCTTCCAGCAATAACTTGCTAAGGGAAGCTCTACGCGTTACTCTTAAGCTTCCAGCAATAACTTGCTACGGGAAGCTCTACGAGTTACTAGTTCCACTCCGCGCCGGGATTCCTCTAGCTCATCGATGCCGAAGAGCTCTACGCGGTATTACTCTTAAGCTTCCAGCAATTACTTGCTAAGGGAAGCTCTACGAGTTACGTGCAGGCATTCGGACGCTTGCCGGAAGCGCTCCCAGACCCCCTGCGAGGTTTTAGAAGTCGCTGCGAGGATCCTGGACCGGCGGAGATGGGCTGCTGGCGGGCACCACCACCGTCGAGCTTCTGACTTAGAACCCTCTAGCTCTCGGAGAGCTCTCCGGGAATTACCCATAAGCTTCCAGCAACAACTTGCTGAGGGGGACTCTACGAGTTACTCGTGAGCTTCCAGCTACCAGCTGAGGGAAGCTCTAAGAATTATTCCTCTAGCTCATCGATGACGAGGAGCTCCACGAGGTGCTTGGAACCGGCGGTGAACTGTCAACCAAGTTGCTGCCGGGGCCCTCGTAGAGCTCTTCTCTCGCACGGCGCTCCTCGGTACAGATAAAGAAAGCGTCTGAATCATGACCCGAAAAAACTCGAAAAATCACGTTTTTACGTGTTTATTCAAAGACGGTTCCTCCAAGTGTTTTGATAGTGGTACTGCACCTACGGACATGAAAATTTGACTGGCAGACGCGCCATAAGCCACTGCAGGTGGGAAAAATCTGGTTTCTAAAAATAAATGGTCAAATATCTTTCCAATCTTAGGAGTGGGCGCCAGCAGTAAACCGTCGACCTTTCCTACCGCCGGGGGACTCGTAGAGCTTCCTGACAATATATAATGTCGAAAAGAAATTGCAGAGAACGAATAGTTTTTCAGCCCAAGCGATTTCACACCTCTCGATGCAACAGCCGAACGCCCCCGATGCTTCTGGATTGTCTTCTGTACGAGCTCTGTAGTTCTCCTACAGCCCGAGTTACGTGCGTAAATCGATAGCACCTCTCAAGATGACTCGAACCAAAACAATTACGCTACCGAGGAACCCCACATACTTATTTTATGTCACGTGTGCTCGCAAACCATGTCACATCCTGCTTCGCGCACTTGTGCTTCGCGCACTTGTGCTCGTCGCACTTGTGCTCGTCGCACTCGTCGTCGTACTCGTCGTCGTACTCGTCGTAGTCGTCGTACTCGTCGCAGTACTCGTTGTCGTATTCGTCGTATTCGTCGTACTCGTCGTCGCACTCGTCGTCGAACTCAGGGAACAAGACTTACACGCGCAGAGGAGGCGACCGCCCGATCGTCGCAGAAATGCTGGGGATGACATCCTGACACCAATGCCCCTCCTCCACCTCCTCCGCCGACTCCTCCTCCTGCTCCTCCTCCTCCTCCTCCTCCTCTTCCTCCTGCTCCTCCTGATCCCTCCTCCTCCTCCTCCCTCCTCCTCTTCCTTTCGGGTGAACAAGGCTCCCCGTGCGGACCCATGGCCCACGCCGCAAGACTCTCCCCCAACACGCCTGGCCACTCTCCCCCAACCTCCTCCTCTTCCTCCTCCTCCTCATCCTCCTCCTCATCCTGCTCCTCCTCCTCCTCCCCTCCCTTCTCCTCCTCCCCCTCCTCATCGTCCTCCTCCTCCCCCCTCTTCCACTTCTTCCCTCCTCCACCTCCTCCGCCTACTCCTCCTCCTGCTCCTACTCCTCCTCCTCTTCCTCCTCCTCCTCCTGATCCCTCCTCCTCCTCCCTCCTCCGCCACCCTCCTCCTCCTCCTCCTCCCTCTCCTCCTCCTCCTCCTCCCCCTCCTCCCTCCTCCCTCCTCCCTCCTCATCCTCCTCCTCCTGCCGGAGGGCGAGGGGGCAGCGAGACGACGGGCTGGCCAGCGAATGGCTGGGGCACTGGTGGCAGCGTGGGGACGGGCAACTGGTCCGGGATTCACCTTTAGTCACCCAAGTCATGTCCCAGGCGTCACTCGCAGGCCCGCCGTCGACGTCCACGGCACGCCCCTGATCCTGACGACAAGGGGCACGTCAGAGAACGCATCGGTGGACGTCTACGGAGGACGCGTCCGGGCATGTGTGTCAGAGGACGCGCCAGGGGACGCGTCAGGGAACGTGTCAGGGGGCGCGCCTGGGGACGTGCCAGGGGACGCCTCCTCCTCCGCTTCCTCCTCCTCCTCCTCCTCCTCCTCCTCCGAGCTCCATTGAACCCCAGGGGGGGGGGGGGGGGGGGGGGCAATTTGTTAACCTCTGTCCGCCGCGTGGCCGATAGGACCCCCTAGAGCCGGATGCAGTTGGTAGTTGTACGAGGGGGGGCATGATTTGTCCCCCCCCCCCCCCGATTTGCTGACATCCCAGTCGGCAATTGATGCACATTCTGCCTTTTACGCAGGTACTCGCGCGGCAGAGGTGCCGATACAGGTAGAGAGGCCCGTTTCTGGACCATAACACTGCCGTCGCCCAGGATGTCTCGGTCTTCGACCAGAAGCGGAAAAAAACACGATCCTCGATTCGACCGGCCTGCTCCCCTCCTTCGGCCTCCAGGGGTGCATGAAGAGCGGGAAGGAGCGGAGCAAGAAGATCAGGAGGAGAAGGAGGCCAATGGGTACTAAAGGTGACGAGGAGGACCCGTTCCGCGACGAGGAGCGGTACGTCACTGCCGCCGCCATGGTGGCCGCGACCGCACCGGGGGCCCCTGGCGTCCTCCCCTCACCTCCTCCCCCTGCCCACCCCTCTGTGCCCGAGCTCCCCCCAGAGCTTAAGGCCCTAATTCACACAAAACGGGAGGCCGCCAAGGAGAGGAAGTGGCAGCGACAGCGCGCTGCCCTCGGCCTCGGTCCTCAGCCCGGCTCCCTTTTCGGTCGGGCTCCCAATACAGGCTGGGGCCCGTTCGCTCACCAATTATCTCAATGACCTGATCTGGTCTATGCGTCACCGGCAGCGAGTCGACTTTTACCGATACCGATACCGATGCCGATCCTCCTCCTCCTCCTCCTGCTCCACCCTCTCCTTCCTCCACCTCCTCCGCCTACTCCTCCTGCTCTTTTTTTCTTTGTTTTCTCATTGGCACATTCGATTGTATAGTCGTAGCCCTTCGACGTAAAATCTCCGGGCGATGCAGGCAATGTCCGCAATGTGAGAATGCGGAGTTCGCGTTCGACGGCAAGTCTCCCGCAAGATATCGTTAGAAACTCGCGCGCGGTCTAAGGCGCCAGGCACAAGTGGCAAGCTAGATCGCACAAGCAATAGTTCCTGTGGATGCGCCTCATGCCCAATACGAAAGCAGATGCCTTATGGAAGGAGTGGAGACGGTACTTTTTGGCGTTCCTCCTTGCGCCGGCGTCGGGTTTAAGCAACGCTTTCCAAACGCTTTCCGTCAAGGCGCATGGTGGGTGGTCGGCCCGACCCCCGTGGTGGGAGGTGAGGGATATTCCGTGAACGGCGATTCTAGCCGTGCTCATCGTGTAGTAGGGTCCCGTGTGCAGCAGTGGCTTGCCAAACCACTGCTGCACACGTCGCTTGGATTTGGCAATGGTCGCCAACGCTCTGTCAATGCCATATCGTGAAATACCATGGCCTGAATCGTATCTACCGTCTTCGCTGTGGAATACGGAAACTGCTAGGTCAGCTGCGTGCGTCTGAAACGCTTTCAGGTTAGCAGGAGTGGACATTATATCCTGCAACCACGTCCATCCCGAATGGGCGCCCGCGCTCCCCGACGGGTTGCATTGTTTCTGGCGGAAGACGTGATGCTTGGATTTGTCGTTGAACACTACCAGAGCGCACTCCTCATTGAACTCTGTCATCTGTTTACGAAGCTTTTTCAAATTCTGCATTGTGAACTGTTTCGGCGCGGCCTGGCACTCTGATATGAAAGGCAACACGCAATCTCGCACGAGAGGCTGGTCGTACATCCTATGGCACAACAACACCCAAGCCATATGATCTTCGACGGACAAGCTCTTAGCCAAATCGCGCAGACGGCGAGATGCATGTCTGATGATCGCTATATCAGGCCTCATGTCCAACCTCCAAACAGGATACCCTTCTGACGAAATGTTCATGTGCTGCAGGAGACCGTTGATATTCAGGCCTGTGTTCCTCAAGGTGGCTGGCTTGATTTCGCGACCGAATTCGTTTGGAAATAAGTTGAGGTACAGGCGTTCCGGTCGGTTAGTGGAATGCTTTGGGCAGTACTTGGCTCCTGTCGAACGACAGCGCTTAGCGATCCAAGTTCCGCACGGGCATTGTTTTACAAGCGGGAAATAATAACTCCGTTCGTCCTTCGGTGGGGCTCGAACTACGGAGTACCAGTAATCTACTGCAACCCGGGGGGGGGGGGCTGAAGAGGATGAGGCACGCCGTTCCCCGCTCCCTCAGGCCGCTGGCCCTTAACGGACCCGCCCCCCCCCTTAACCCCCTCTGGGTGCGATACATGTGTCCCACGAGCGTGGCCGAAATTGCTGAGCGTGGGCGTATATGATGATGGATGACTGAGGCGTCTAGGGACCGCGGTGAGAGACCATCCCTTGCGCGCCCCCTATGGTGTCGAGAAAGTGCCACGCCTGCCAAGCCTGCGCGCCCCCTATGGTGCCGAGAAAGTGCCACGCCTGCAATGCCAGGACGACAGGGGCGTATAGAGACCGCAGCGAGAGACCACCCCCTGCGCACCCCCTATGGTGTCGAGAAAGTGCCACGCCTGCTATGCCAGCACGACTGGGACGTATAGAGACCGCAGCGAGAGACCACCCCCTGCGCACCCCCTATGGTGTCGAGAAAGTGCCACGTCTGCTATGCCAGGACGACTGGGACGTATAGAGACCGCAGCGAGAGACCACCCCCTGCGCACCCCCTATGGTGTCGAGAAAGTGCCACGCCTGCTATGCCAGGACGACTGGGACGTATAGAGACCGCAGCGAGAGACCACCCCCTGCGCACCCCCTATGGTGTCGAGAAAGTGCCACGCCTGCTATGCCAGGACGACTGGGACGTATAGAGACCGCAGCGAGAGACCACCCCCTGCGCACCCCCTATGGTGTCGAGAAATTGCCACGCCTGCTATGCCAGGACGACTGGGACGTATAGAGACCGCGAGCGAGAGACCACCCCCTGCGCACCCCCTATGGTGTCGAGAAAGTGCCACGCCTGCTATGCCAGGACGACTGGGAGGACTGGTGTCGTCTTGTGTGTGCGAGTGTGTGCATGCGTGCGGCTGTATGTAGACGCGTGTCGCCGAGACGTGCTGTGCTGTGCTCTGCTGAGCTGTGCTGTTCTGTCCTATGCTGTGCTGCGGTCTGCTGTGCTGTGCTGTGCTGTGCTGTGCGGAGGAGGAGGAGGAGGAGGAGGAGGAGGAGGAGGAGGAGGAGGAGAAAGAGGAGGAGGAGGAGGAGGAGGAGGAGGGGGGGAGGGCGCGGGTGTGAGACGCGGGCGCGGCGCGGCAGGGAAGAAAACCAAAACCCCACGAAACATGTGGGGAAATAGTTTGGCAAACCCAGCTCGAGTATCGGACCGAGTTGAGACCTCTGAATACGACAGGCGGACGCGTCTGATATCTCCGAATCGATTCCTGTGATTACCAGCCCTGCAGCCCCCCTGCAGCCCGAGTTAAGTGCAGAAAACCGAGAGCACCTCTCAGGATGACTCGAACAATGCGAATAGTTTCGCGGACCTACTTCGGGCAGCAGACCGAGTTCCGAGCTCTGGATTCGACAGGCGGACGCGCCTGATGTCTTCAAATCGATTCCTGTGACCACCTGCGCTGTAGCCCCCCTACAGCCCGAGTTAAGTGCAGAAAACCGACAGAACCTCTCAAGATGACTCGAACAATACAAATAGTTTCGCGATTCTAGATCGGGCAGCAGACCGAATTCGGAGCTCTGGATTCAACAGACAAGCGCGACTGATGATTCTGAATCGGTTTCTGTAAGTATCAGCTCTGTAGCTGTCCTATAGCTCGAGTTTAGTACAGAAAACCGAGAGCGCCTGTCAAGATGACTCGAATAATACGAATAGGTTTGCATACCTAGCTCGGCTAGCAGACCGAGTTCAGACCTCTGGATGCAACAGACGGACGCGCCTGATCATTCTGAATCGATAAGGTGTGCTTACCAGCTGTGTAGCTGTCCTGTATCTCGAGTTAAGCCGAATAAACTGACAGCGCGTATCAAGATGACTCGAAACGGCCGATCCCGCCCGTGTGCTTTTTGGCAGTGAAAGGTACCCGATCGAGCTGAGATCAAGATGGCGAGCGGGAATAAGATAGAATATCACGGGAAAAAATACTAGAGCTCCAACGAATGGTTGAATTTCGAGAACAAAATTTTCAACCGACCAAAAGTCACCAAAAGGTCCGTCGAGATTTTTCTTGCCAACTAGCTCTCCAGCGCCCCGGAATTACTTTTAAGCTTCCAGCAACAACTTGCTAAGGGAAGCTCTACGAGTTACTTGGTAGCGTCCCAAACCCGGAGAGACCGGAGAGCGAAAGGAACACACACCGGAAAGCATTTCCTGGCGAGCCCTCGGACGCTCTCGTGAAGCTCTTCTGGGGCTCTGGGGGCCCCCCTGCAGCGCTTCTGAAGCGCTGCCAGGAACGCTTCCACGCGTGCCTGCACGCGTGCAGGCATGCGTGGACGCTTGCCGGAAGCGCTCCCGGACCCGCTGCGAGGTTTTAGAAGTCGCTGCGAGGATCCTGGAAAGGCGGAGATGGGCTGCTGGCGGGCACCACCACCGTCGGGCTTCTAAGTTTAAACCCTCTAGCTCTCGGAGGGCTCTCCGGGAATTACTCATAAGCTTCCAGCAGCAACTTGCTGCGGGAAGCTCTACGAGTTACTCGTGAGCTTGCAGCAACTAGCTCAGGGAAGCTCTACGAGTTATTCCTCTAGCTCATCGATAACGAAGAGCTCCACGAGATACTTGGAACCTGCGGTAAAGCGTCAACCAGGTTACCGCCGGGGCCCTCGTATACCTCTTTTCTCGCACGGCGTACAGATAAAGGAAGCGTCTGAATCAAGACCCGAAAAACTAGAAAAATCACGTTTTTATGTGTTTATTCTTAGACGGTTCCTCCAAGTGTTTTGATAGCGGTACTGCTCCTACGGACCTGAAACTGGGCGCCGGCGGTAAACCGTCAACCTTTCTTACCGCCAGGGGACTCGTAGAGCTTCCTAACCATATATTATGTGCAAAGAATTAGCAGAGAACGAATAGTTGTTTCGCCCGAGCGAGCGCGCATGATGATTCCGAATCAGTTTCTGTGCGCATCAGCTCTGTAGCTCTCCTACAGGCCGAGTTACGTGCGAAAACCAAGAGCACCTCTCAAGATGACTCGAACAATACGAATAGTTTCGCGAACCTAGCTCAAGTAGCAGATCGAGTTCAGACCTCTGGATGGAACAGACGAACGCGCCTGGTTATTTGCATTGGTTTCTGTGCATATCAGCTCTGTAGCTAGCCTAGAGGTCGAGTTAAGTACAGAGAACCGACAGTCCCTGTTGAGATGACTCGAGCAATACACATAGTTTTGCGGACCTGGCTCGAGTAGCAGACCGAGTTCAGACCTCTACATGCGACAGGCGGATGCGCCTGATCTCTCCGAATCAGTTTCTGTGATTACCAGCCCTGTAGCCGCCCTACAGCCCGAATTAAGTTCAGAAAACCGACAGCGCCTCTCAATATGACTCGAACAGTACGAATAGTTTCGCGGACCTAGTTCGAGCAGTAGACCAAGTTCAGACCTCTGGATTCGACAGACAAGCGCGCCTCATCATTCTGAATCCGTTTCTGTAAGTATGAGCTCTGTAGCTGCCCTACAGCTCGAGTTAAGTACGAAATACCGGCAGCGGGTATCAAGATGACTCGAAACAGCCGATCCCGCCCGTGTGCTTTTTGGCAGTAAAAGGTACCCGATCGAGCTGAGATCAAGACGGCGAGCGGGAATAATATCGAATATCACGGGAGAAAATACTAGAACTCTAACGAATGGTTGAATTTCGAAAACAAAATTTTCAACCGACC
Source organism: Prorocentrum cordatum (assembly GCA_963575745.1). Classification (NCBI taxonomy): domain Eukaryota; class Dinophyceae; order Prorocentrales; family Prorocentraceae; genus Prorocentrum; species Prorocentrum cordatum. The sequence goes on from CAUYUJ010021315.1 coordinate 51,913, forward strand.
AAAAGTCAGCAACAAACCCGTCGAGATTTTTGCCCACTATCCAGCGCCCCGGAATTACTCTTAAGCTTCCAGCAACTAGCTAAGGGAAGCTCTACGAGTTATTTGACTGGCAGACGCGCCATAAGCCACCACAGGTGCGAAAAATCCGGTTTCTCAACATAAATGGTCAAATATCTTTCAAATCTTAGCAAAACCGACCTCGAGTCACCACATCGTCCCTTGAAGTCGGGTGGGCCAACCAGCTCCACCCCGCGCCCGAATTCCTCTATGCCGAAGAGCTCTACGAGGTACTAGCTCCACCCTGCGCCGGAATTCCTCTAGCTCATCGATGCCGAAGAACTCTACGAGGTCAGACCCCCGGAAACCGGGAAAGCTTCCCTAGAGAGATTTTGGGGCCTTCCCTGAAGCGCTTCGAAAACGTTGCCAAGAACGCTTCCGCGCGTGCCTGGACGCGTGCAGGCACGTGTGGACGCGTGCCGGAAGCGCTCCCGGACCCGCTGCGACCTCACACGAACTGCTGCGAGGATTCTGGACCGGCGAAAGTGGGCTGCTGGCGGTCACCACCACCGTCCGGCTTCTAATCTAAAACCTTCTAGCTCTCAGAGAGCTCTCCGGGAAAAACCGACCTCAAGTCACCGCATTGTCTCTTAGGGTCGGGTGGGCCAACCAGCTCCACCCCGCGCCGGAATTCCTCTATGCCGAAGAGCTCTACGAGGTACTAGCTCCACCCTGCGCCGGAATTCCTCTAGCTCATCGATGCCGAAGAGCTCTACGAGGTAAGACCCCCGGAAACCGGGAAAGCTTCCCTAGAGAGATTTGGGGGCCTTCCCTGAAGCGCTTCGAAAGCGCTGCCAGGAACGCTTCCGCGCGTGCCTGGACGCGTGCAGGCGCGTGTGGACGCGTGCCGGAAGCGCTCCCGGACCCGCTGCGACCTCACACGAACTGCTGCGAGGATTCTGGACCGGCGAAAGTGGGCTGCTGGCGGTCACCACCACCGTCCGGCTTCTAATCTAAAACCTTCTAGCTCTCAGAGAGCTCTCCGGGAACTTGGTAGCGTCCAAAACCGGGGGAGCAAAGACCGGAGAGCACGCGCACATATAGCTTTCCTGGCGAGCTCTCGGACGCTCTCATGAAGCGCTTCTGAAGCTCTGGGGGCCCCCCTGCAGCGCTTCTGAAGCGCAGCCAGGAACGCCCCCACGCGTGCCTGCGCGCGTGCAGGCGCGCGTGGGCGCTTCCCGGAAGCGCTCCCGGACGGGCTGCCGGCTCGGGCGAGTTGCTGCGGGGGTCGTGGACCGGCGGAGATGGGCTGCTGGCGGGCACCACCGCCGCCCGGCTTCAGCTCTTCGGGAAAAACCGATCCAAATGTGCTACATTGTTTCTTTTGGTCGGGTCGGCCAACTAGCTTCGCCCCGCGCCGGAATTCCTCTAGCTCATCGATGCCGAAGAGCTCTACGAGGTACAACGAAGAGCTTTACGAGGTACGCCGAAGAGCTCTACGAGGTATGTGTTTTTCTGAGCCATTGGTAGCGTCCATTGGTAGCGTCCAAAACCCGGAGAGCGAAGAGACCCTCGGGAACAGGGAAATCTTCCCTGGAGAGCTCTGGGGGGCTCCCCTGAAGCGCTTCGAAAGCGCTGCCAGGAACGCTTCCACGCGTGCCTGCACGCGCGCAGGCACGCGTGGACGCGTGCCGGAAGCGCTCCTGGACCCGCTGCCGGGTCAAACGAACTGCTGCGAGGATTCTGGAACGGCGAAGATGGACTGCTGGCGGGCACCACCACCGTCCGGCTTCTAATGGAGGCGCGCCGGCGGTAAACCGTCAGCCTGGTTACCGCCGGGGACCTCGTAGAGCTCTCTTCTTGCCCAGCTCCTCGGAACACGTGAAGCAAGCTTAAGCGAGAGCCAAACAACTCTAAACAATCGGTCGCATACAAATAATTTTGCGGACTTAGCTCGAGAAGCAGACTCTGTTCAGAGCTCTGGATGTTCAGCCAAACGCTCTTGATGATTCTGTATCGGTTTCTGTGCGTACCAGCTCTGTAGCTGTGCTACAGCTAGAGTTAAGTGCAGAATGCCGACAGCGCCACTAAAGAGAACTTGAGAAATGCGAATTGTGTTGTGGACCTAGCTCGAGTAGCAGAACGAGTTCAGGCCTCTCGATGCAACAGACGCACGGGCCTGGTGATACTCAATCGGTTTCTGTGCGTACCATCTCTGTAGCTCCTCTGAATCTTGAGTTGAGTACAGAAAACCGACATCACTGGTCAAGATGACTCGAATATCACAAACAGTTTGAGGGACCTAGCTCGAGTCCAGACCGAGTTCAGGCCTCTGGATGCAACAGACGAACGCGCCTGATGATTCTGAATAGGTTTCTGTAAGTATCAGCTCTGTAGCTCTCCGAAATCTCGATTTAAGTACAGAAAACAAAGAACTCGTGTCAAAATGACTCGGAACGCAGTTGGTTCCAGCAAGTCTACCTGATAATTTAACTGGCACACGCGGCATAACCCACTACACGTGAGAAAAGTACCGGTTCTCAAAATGAATGGTCAAATATCTTTCAAATCAAAGCAAAACCAACCCAAAATTGACACATTGTCTCTTTTGGTCGGGTCGGCCAACTAGCTCCACCCCGCGCCGGAATGCCTCTAGCTCATCGATGCCGAAGAGCTCTACGAGGTATCTAAAACCCTCTAGCTCTCAGAGAGCTCTCCGGGAAAGACCCGGAAAGCGAAGAGACCCTCGGGAACGAGAAATCTTCCCTGGAGGGCTTTGGGGGGCTCCCCTGAAGCGCTTCGAAAGCGCTGCCAGGAACGCTTCCACGCGTGCCTGCACGCGTGCAAGCACGCGTGGACGCGTGCCGGAAGCGCTCCTGGACCCGCTGCCGGGTCAAACAATCTGCTGCGAGGATTCTGGAGCGGCGAAGATGGGCTGCTGCCTCTTCTTCTTCTTCTTCTTCTCTTCCTGCCTACTCCTCCTCCTGCCTCCTCCCCATGCCTCCTCGTCCGCCTGCCTCCTGTTCCTCCGTGCCCCTCTGCCTCTTCCTTTGAAGGAGCAATATTGGTTTGAAAGAGCCCCACGTGGATGTTGAAAAAAGGCTTCGTCAGAAATCTGTCGCATTCATATGCCTGGGCCTTTCCCTGGAAAAAAAGCTGCGGATTACGCCCGGCATTTCACCCTGTTGACGTTCGCCGACGGCCGGATCAACGAAACCCATCAAGACCTCGTCATGCATGGCCAGACGGAACACAGCCTGTGGTTGCAACACCACCTCAAACTTGCGAGCCACTTCCCCGACGACGCTATCAAGAAGAAGCGGCGCACGGGCCGCGAGCGCGAGAAGGCATCCAGCCGTTCCAAAGCGCCCGATGGGAATCGAGGGCGCGGGCGGGGTAGAGGTCGGGGTCGGCGGCACTGCCAGCCCATGATGGAGGGACACAGTCCCAAGACCATGCTTTTTGGGTCCCGCCGAAAAAACGTGCGCGCCCAGAGCAAGAACCATGTGCTATGCTCGCACTGCCAGATGGCTCGCCCGTTAAGATGCATGCGCTACTATCGCCAGATGAAGAGGCAGAGCTATTCGGTAGCTTCGATTCCGATTCCCATGCTGAAGGTGTACGAGGTGTGGAGACAGGCGGCATGCAGAAAGGCGATGTTGTAGATTTTGACTTGGACGGCGATGTTGTAGACCTAGGCCCAGAGGTGCCGGAATCACAGCCGCCAGAGATCGATGTGAGCGATGACGACAGCGATCAGCAGTGGATGTAGATCGGCATTTATGATTCGAATATGAGGAGGGCGAAGCCTTTCGGTTATTCGGAGATCTGCAGCTGCCGTGATTGTATGGTGACTGCGGTAGTAGCAGCATGTGCATGTAATCGTAGTAGGCCTTACTGGGGCCTGTTTTGGCGCAGGCGGCCAAGCGGCGCACTTCCGCGGCATCGCTTGGTTCGGGGAGTCACGCCCCCGCGCTGCCAGTGCAAAGGCGGCGCCATTTTCTGGGCGGCGGCCGTCCGCAATACGGACAGGTGCCCCATTTAGCGGGGACGCTGCTCGGTGGGCGTTTGTGTGCCCAAACTGCTGTCCTCTTGTCTGGTGCAAGGGGTGCTTCGTTAGGAATGTTTTTGCCGTGCCATTCCTCTCAAATCGATCTCCCACTTAGTGGGTTGCGCCTACTTCCCACTTAGTGGGTTTCGGCGGGTTTCCCTTTCTTGGAATTTCCGCGTGCCTCGGCCTCGGTGCACCAAGGGCGCGCGGTGTTGTTGGCACCTTCGCGGTTTTCCATTGCCATTTGCCAATCCCACCAGCCCTTTGGGCGTGAGTGGTTTAGCGAGCACTCTCTGTTCTCAACCCCCCTTCTTCCCCTTCGGGGAGGGGTTTACCCCTCCCCCTACCCCCTCCCCCTGGACCTGGAGAGGTCCTTTCGCGGGTGGTCGGAAGGGGTCTTTTTCGACTCCTGGGAGGGCTAAAAAACGACACCCCTCACGAGGATTCTGGCCCCGACGGGGGGAGGGAGAAAAGTGCTCCCCTTTTCTTTGAAGCCAACCTCATTGATTTTACTACGGTTTTGGCCCCATTTTGGCCTTCTGAGGGGGCAGCGCTCATTAAAGCTCCCCTCTTCTTTCGAGCCCAACTCATTGATTTTACTAAGGTTTTGGCCCCATTTTGGCCTTCTGAGGGGGCAGCGCTAATTAAAGCTCCCCTCTTCTTTGATCGATTTCCTCCAAGATGGCCCCAAGAAGCGCCCAGGAGGCACCAAGAGGCCCCAAGATGGCCCCAAAAGGCCCCCAGGAGGCCCCCAAGAGGATCCCAAACGGCCCAAAGAGGCCCCCCCGAGGCACCCAAGACGCCGAAAAGCCCATCAGGACGACCCTCTACTCGCCTGGGCGTCGTTTCTGGACGGGCAGGAGGAGGGGCCCGAACGACTCACACCAGGACGAGGGGCCCGAACAACTCACACCACGAGAAGCCCGAACGACTCACACCAGGACGAAGAGCCCGAACGACTCACACCACGAAGAGCCCGAACGACTCACACCAGGAAGCAGGGCCCGAACAACTCACACCAGGACGAGAAGCCCGAACGACTCAAACCACGGGGAGCGCTTTCTCTCCCTCCTCCTCCGCCTCGTCCTTCTCCCGCTCCCACCACAAGGAGGATGTGCAAGGAGGCGGGAGGAAGGAGGTACAGGGGAGATATGCGGGGGCAGGCGGAAACACGCCTGAAAAACACGACTGTCGGCATGCTTCGCTAGAGTTGCTGTTTTGAGATGGGCTGGTGGGGATACGCGAAGCGTGAAGAATGTTCAAGTATATTTTGTGCACATGTCTTCCACAAATGCGCCATCGATAATATATGTTTTGCGTTCGGAAGCTTTGGACGCAGATGCTCGAGCAATGTGGTTCCGTGGCGTTGCAGGTCTGCGTCTGAATATTGACCTTCTTCGCGAGTTGGGCGCAACTCCGGAGTTCTTACACTGGTGGGAGCATGGTCGGCCCTTGGCATTCTTGGATACAATTCGGCCTCGAGTGTTTCAGAATAGCAAGTCTTTACTGGACAATGTGGAACTCGCGGAATACGAATGGAACCGTCTGGAACGGCTTGGTAAGTTTCGTTTCTTCCCCCGTGGCGAGCATCCACCAAACTTAGTGGTCAATCCATGCGGGCTTGTCCTCAAGGAGAAGCCGGGTGTAATTTCTGAGAACATTCTTGATAAATTCAAAGCCTGGCTTATCGTGGATTTCACCCGTAGTGGCGTCAACGCTGCCGTGGCCGATGTCCCGGTCAAGTACGGCTCCTTAGACCTTGCGCTGTCCCGGACTCCTCCTCGAGGCTGGTTGTTCGTTCTTGATTTGGCTGGTGCTTTCTACAATTGGAGGGCCCACCCAGAAGATACTAAGAATTTCGGTTTCTTCTCGCCTGGCCGGCAGCAGTACGGCGAGTACCTCTTCTTGCCAATGGGGTTGGCGCCTGCCCCCGGGATAAATGACGAGAGTATAAAAGAAATCCTCAGGCTATTGCAATGCCACGAACAAGTTTGCTTGACAGATTTCGTCGACGACATGCTTGGCAGCGGGACCACCCAAAATGAAGCCTCAGACAAACTCGCCGCAGCCGTCCGGTTCTTTCTTTGCATTGGTATCCCCGTCAGTTGCAAACCCAACGGGATCCGCCCTCCTTCGCAGAGACAGTCTTGGGTTGGATGGGTCTTTGACACAGTGCGGAATGAGCTGTCCATTGAGCCGGAGAAATGTGCAACATGCATTCGTTTGTTTGAAGAAGTGCTCCAAGCAGATGCTTCGGGTACTCTTCGAGCTCGCGCGCTCGCTTCTGCTGCCGGACTTGCTTCCCATATTAACGAAGTGTTTTTGCAGGGCCGGCGTCGTTTGCATGGGCAGCTTTGAACGCAGCAAATGTTTGTGCAGTTTGGGCTCAGACCCCGTCTGTTGACCCGCCCGTGCATTTGTCTGCGCAATGCAAATCGCAAGTGGAATGGTGGCTACGAGCTTTGTCCATAGTCCCCGCAAGGCCATTGCACGCCGAAGCAGGCTCCCTTTCAAGATGGGGGCCTAAATCTGTAGATTTTGAAAACTGGCGCGATCTAGCCACTGCTGGTTGTGTTCGCGTGGTAGAGACGGACGCGTCCAAGCTGCACGGGTGGTCGTACCATCTCTGCGGCCCCGGCATTGTCCGAGCTGGCGTTTGGCCAGCCGACTTTGCGAATTTAGCCAACAATGCCGAAACCATCAATTTTAAAGAATTGTGGGTGGCACGCGGACTTGTCCGGTCAGGAAGTGCATGGTTGCGAGGATGGCGCGTCGTTTTTCGATGCGACAACTCGGCGGCTGTGCGCTATATTAAGTTTCGTTTCGGCCACGTCCGGTCTTTACAAAACCTGGCCGAAAGTTTCGAACGTGCTGAACGGCGCGCAGGCTGTTGGTGCATGGCAGAACACATAGCAGGCACGCAAAATGTCATCAGCGACGAGGGATCGCGAAATGAGAACTTCGCACAACGTTGGAATGCTGACCCTTTCCGGGACGCTGTCTTAGACAGAAATACCATGGCATATATAGTCCGCAAGTTCGGACCCTTCGACGTAGATTTGTTTGCCGACCAGGAGGGCATCTCAGCGCAGGCCCCTCGATGGTTTTTCCCGGAACGGACCGTGTCCGAAGCGGACGTCGTCGCCCAGAAGGCTTGGGCACACCCGCCTCGAGCCCTCATCGCTCGTGCACTCCCGTGGTTGTCCGCACTAGTGGACAATAAAAGTTACCAGGAGATTTTCTTGTTAGTCCCAGAGGACCCTGGCGCACCATGGTTTCGCACGCGCGCTCTCCAAATGTGGAAGCGTCGCAGCCGTTGGGCAGCCAGGTCAGACATCTTTCGCTTATGGTCCCAAGTAGGCGGTACCCTATGCTGGCGCCGTGCCCCTCCGAGTGACTTGCCAATGAAATTTTTGTCGCGGTCTTGATGGAAAAACAGCGGGAGTCATCCCGATATCCATCGTCTGTTACCAGCCGCTTTTGGCGGGCATCGGTGTCATTGTGGCTCTCTGCGTTGAGCTTTCGGTTCAAAGTGCCCTTGGGCATTGCGACTCCGGCTCACCACCCTGACCGCGTGCGTCTACCGCACTTCGACTCAGAAGCATGGCCTCCCTCGGTCCGGAAGCGTTCGGCCAGGCCGCCGCCGAGGAGTGGCTGAAGGCCGCAATCCAGCCAGGAGGCTCTCTCTCGGACACCTTCGCCGCGGCTGTCAAAGACGCTGTCCAGAACCTACTGAGCGAGTCGACCTCTCCTTTGAGCGTTGCAGCCAAGTTCGCCACTGCCGCAGCAGAACAGAAGGCGAACGAGCAGGACGCTACAATCAAGACGCTCGATGAGAAGATTTCTCAACAGGTCGCTGCCCAAGAGACCGCCGTTGAGAAGATGGATGGGAAAATTTCGGCACTCACAAAAACCGAGGACGAGCTCGATATAAAATTTCCCTGGCGCGCTTATTTACGCCGGTGCGACCCGGCCGAGATTCTCATGGGCTGGAAGCGTTTGAACGTCGACAAGGATTGGCTAGCCAATGCAGCCGAGAACATGTCAGATCCCGTCGTCGCTAATTGCATGGCCGCGGTCGCTGCCAATCCGGGCAGCGCGGAAGCGAAGAAGCTCCAGAGGGCCTTGATGCTCAAAAATGCCCCCAAGACGTCTTGGAAGTCTTTGTGCTTGACTGGATTCGGCGGCGGAGCCAACCGATTCCGAGCTTTACTCTCCGATGCAGCCGCCGTTGACGATGACGACGCGGTGGCAGCGTTGGCCCGGAAGTTGCTGCATGTGTTTTTGTTGCTCGAGAACCAATGCGTGAATCCCGCCACTGCCGAGCCGCAGTCTGCCGCGAAAATGCAGACGCAGCATGAGGAGATCATGCCTTTGATCTACTCAATTATTAAGGCGACGAAGCGCAAAGCCAAGAAGGCGAATGCCCGCTCCCCGCTCGATTTGGCGATTTTCACGTCGGATTTTTTAATCGACTGGAGCTTGGGAGTGTCGCGCTTAGCAGTCACTCCATTCATGCTCGCGCCTTCGGGCCCCGTGCTCGACCCGCCCGTGCCTGCCCCGAGTGCTCCGCCGGGGACCCCGCCTTTTAAGAAGCTGCGTAACGATGGGCCTGCCCCGTGCATGCCCACTGTCGGGCCTCCGCCTGCCGCGCCCAGTTGCACAAGCCCGCCCCCGCCCGCGCCGGTCGCCCCGCGCCCAAAGGGCCAGGGCAAAGGCCAGAAGGAGAATCCGGGCAAACAGCAGGCCATCGCATACTTCTCGGCGGAGCTCCAGCAGATGATGGGCAGGCAGCATCCCGCTGCTGTACATAAGTTTATTGACAAAATGTTCAATGGCACGGAGGACGAGCCCAAGGGCATGGGAGCCATAATGGGGCAATATTGCCGCCATTGTTTGCGCAACTCCCGTGCGCGTGTGAAGCATTCGCTGGCGACGTGCCGCGCCGAGGGGAATCCCCCTTCGACGCCGTGCTGAAAGCGTGCGCGCATGGGCATAACGGTTTACCACTGACCAGAGACATGCAACAATTAGTTGCGGCCAGCGGTGCAACAAGCCGGACTTGTAATACCCCGCCTCTCGCCGTCCTCACCCTATAAATATTTTCTTCTCATTCTCTTCCGCGCTCCTCAACGGCCTCCTCCCAGCGATCACGCCGTGTCCGCAATGCATCGGCCAATTCTGTCGCAGCGCCCTGGCCGGGCTCGAATGGGGCGTGTCGTCATAACGCTCTTGCCTCCTTTATCCCCGTCCTCCTCCAATTATTTCCTCTCTTCCTGCCCTCCCTCCAAGGGAATCCAACGCCCCCTAACTGAAGTGGCCAGTGCGGTTTCGGCACCCTGGTCGACGTCTGACACCCCTCGCCGCGCAATTTAAGCCGCCGCGTCTTCGTCGGACGCCTCGCCCGTGCGAGTGGTGAACGAAATGCTGCAGGTCAAAGGACAGTCAGGCCGACCACGCCCTATGAGGTGCATTCGGTCCCCTTTATGCCCTCTTCCTCCCGCCCCCCTCCTTTCTCCTGGGCGTTCAGCGCCCTAGGAGCAGCAATGCATGCATCGGGCAATTGTCGGCGCCCCACTTCTATCTCAACTTACAAGGCCGCATGGGGCATGTCCGTCGTAACGTTCCTGCCTTCTCCTTCGTCCCCTCCAATTCATTCCCCTCCTCCTGCCTCCCACCCTCGCGAATCGTGTCCCATGCTGTGCCGGCGTCTTGGTCAACGGCTGGCATCCTTCGCAACGCAATTTAAGCCGATGCGTCTTCGTCAGACGCTGCACCCGCGCGGAGTGCCGACTGCTGAACCGGCGGGTCAGGTGAAAGACAGTCTGACCAAGTTCGTGGGGGGGCGCCCCCCTATCTTATTTCTCCTTTCTTTCCCTTGGCTGTCCTACATCCTCCTCTCCGCCCTCTTCCTTTGGCGTTTGGCATATTCGTTGTGCATTTGAGCCGGTACATAGGCCAGTCGTCGTAGCCTCATTCTTATCTCAGCTCCCACTGTAGGGCAACAACTTCAGTTACGCACCGTGCCGCACGGCAACGCAATGTAAGGCATTGCGTGTGCTAACGCGTCAGCTGGCAGCGCCCCGTGGGAAAATATAGAATATGTCAACAGCACGGTCGCACTTCGCTTGCGCGCGCTTGCGCATAATATGCGCAAATGTTTTATCATGGCACGCTTGTGCGCGTTTGCGCTCAATGTGCGCAGAGATATTCTCATGGCATTCGCAAACAAACGTCTTGCCTACGTAGGAGTCTTTCTCGTTTGCGCGTGTCCGTGTCCAGCGTGTGTGCGCGCCACTTGCAATTATTAGATCTGCGCCCGACAGCACAGGCGTGTTGTGCGCGCGTCCGCAAGCACGGGTGTGTCATGGTGATTGTGCCGTTGTGCCGCGCGTCCATTTGTTTTGGGATCGTGTTTCGCAAACCCCATGCCGTCGATGGTGCACCTTACCCAACTTGTTGGAGGCCACCTTGTCTCGCCATGCCATCAGCTGTACTCGCGATTTGCGTGGAACTCCCATGGCAACATTCAAACTGCGTGCGACTCCCAACACCCAACAAAGCTTAGCATGTTGTTCGGGTGTGCGTGCTGGCCCACGAGTGCGCGCGCGCCCCAAGGAATGTGTATCCCTCCCCTCTCCTCCAACTCCCTTTTGCCTCTCCGGGAGCTGCGCCTCCCCCCTCAGCATCCGTGGCAACTCTGGCTCAAATTGTCAGCATCTTTCTGGTCACGCAAACACTGCCCAACCAACAACAATCAGAAATCCCTGTGTCATGGGGCGTTGGGTTGGTGGCTGCCCCGATGGGCCCCGCGCCGAAAGCGCGCTGGCCAGCGTGCCCACCGCCCACGTTGAGCACCAATAGACCATCGCAGAATGCGCCACGCGCAAGATTGCGCACTGCTCCTTCTCATGACAAAAACGGCGATCTCATGTTCGCCCCTGTGGCATGCCAGTGGCCCGCAGCGCCAGCCGCGTCCAGTGCGGCGGCCGACAAAAGGGAACATCTGGCAAGCTTGGCACAGCAGATTCTCGACCAAGGCTGGGAAGCGTCAACTCGCCAAGCATGCGCGAGGGCGCTGCGCATCCACGTGCGCGGCACCGGACAAGAAGTGGAATCGTCTCTGCTGCCGGTCGACAGCGCGGATAAGCTTATGATTGTCTTTGCTGCTATGGACGGCATGTCTTGGCACACCATCCAGGTAAACAAAAGTGCCATCAAAGCTTGGCACGCGTGCAACAGCATGACCTGCATATTCGATTCGGTTTGGGATGACAGAGCACGCCAATTCTGGAGAGGTTTGAAAAAGCGTGCAGACCATACGTCCCATCAGAAACGAGCAATATCTTTCAATGAGCTTAGGGAATTTGTTCAAGTCCGCCAAGGTAGCAGCACGGCCGCTGGAATTCGTGATGCTGCCATTGGGGTGTTCTGTTTCTTTGGCATACGTCGTGTCTCTGAAGCTATCGCCCTTCGTGTGCAGGACGTGCATATTGAGGGCGACTGCGTTGCATGCTATATTCGTAGGCAAAAGAATGATCCTTTTGGACGCGGCCAGTGGTGTTGGCTTCCGGACGTGGACACTGACGGCATCAATCCAGCCGAGGTGATGTCGTCGTGGTCAAAATTACGCAACGCTACGACAAGGGATGCCGATTCATTCTTTTGCACAACAGGATCAACTACTAAACCAATTTCTCCTGATCTGTGGCGCAAAATAGTGCGTGCACATTTTAAAGATGCATCTGCCAGCTCACACTCCTTCAGGCGCGGCGGGACAGAATGGTACACCCATTTTGCCAAGTTGCCTGCGGTTGTCGTCCAAACGCAGGGGGGGTGGAAATCCCTCGACACTATGTGCAACGTGTATGCTAACGCTAGCGCGTCCGTCACGAAGCAGAAATTCATTTCTTCATTTTCTGAGGGCGCCCAAGGAGTTGTGAACACCGCCGCTCCGAGGGCTTCCTCATCTGCCTCTGCGGCACTGCGGCCTGGTGCAGTCAAACGATTCGCCCAGCTGAAGGCCGGCGGCGATTTGGACGACGATGATGCCGATTGTGAAGAGAAGGGTTGGCTGTGAAAAAGAATGTGTTCAGGCAAGAAAGAATAAAAGCCTCGAGGGGGCGCTTCGGGGGGTGTTTTCGCTTCACCTCTCCCTTGTGGTCTGAGATGCAGATTGCCCCCTCGATGCTGGGTTAAAGCATTACGCAGCAGTGTAGATTGATTCGAATATGAGGAGGGCGAAGCCTTTCGGTTATTCGCCGTGATTGTATGGTGACTGCGGTAGTAGCAGCATGTGCATGTAATCGTAGTAGGCCTTACTGGGGCCTGTTTTGGCGCAGGCGGCCAAGCGGCGCACTTCCGCGGCATCGCTTGGTTCGGGGAGTCACGCCCCCGCGCTGCCAATGCAAGGCGGCGCCATTTTCTGGGCGGCGGCCGTCCGCAATACGGACAGGTGCCCCATTTAGCGGGGACGCTGCTCGGTGGGCGTTTGTGTGCCCAAACTGCTGTCCTCTTGTCTGGTGCAAGGGGTGCTTCGTTAGGAATGTTTTTGCCTTGCCATTCCTCTCGATTCGATCTCCCACTTAGTGGGTTGCGCCTACTTCCCACTTAGTGGGTTTCGGCGGGCTTCCCTTTCTTGGAATTTCCGCGTGCCTCGGCCTCGGTACACCAAGGGCGCACGGTGTTTTTGGCACCCGCCCTCCCGCCCAATTGTCTCCGACCCGCTTTCCCGAGGTGTTACCAGCACGGAATGTTTGTTTTTTTTTTTCGCTGCACCTCTCCCTTGTGGTCTGAGATGCAGATTGCCCCCTCGATGCTGGGTTAAAGCATCACGCAGCAGTGTAGATTGGGCAATTTTTCAATTACTTCGTTGCATCTAGGTGCTCAGTTGCTTCATTTTTTTTGCGTCGCGCTCGCGATGCAAACCGACTTTTGCTTCACAATCGAGTCTGCGTCGGATTCGATGGCAGCAGTGCCACGGAATGCAGTTCAAACAATTCCAGGCGTTAGTCGGGTATCCGCTTCACTGCTTCGGCCGGTAACCACCGCATCTTTAGTGAGACGCGTCGGGTAACAACAAAAATCATTTCCACCCCTCCTTCCTGCATTATTGCCTTTTCGCTTCGATGGATTTCCGAAGTCTCAATCAAAATGACCCCGAGATCACCCAATGGAGCCCCAAGAAAGGGACCAAGAGCCCACGAGGGCTCCAAAATGGCCCGAAGAACGCCCGAGAACGTCGTTCCCCCTCCATTCCGTATCCGTTTCCTCCTCTTCCTCCTCCTCTCCCTCTCCCCTGATCTTTCACGTCCCCCCTCCCTATCCTGCTCCGAATCCCTCTCGTCCTGCTCCTAACCCTCCTCTTCGATTGTCGTCCTCCCTCTTCATCTTCCTCTATGTCCTCCTCCTCCTCCTTGTTTCTCCTTCCCTTCCTAGGGACGTAAGGAAGAGGCAGTGAAAGGCAGACGCAAGACAAGAGGCAGGAGGAATGCGGGAGGATGAGTGAACAGACGCGCGAGTAGCCCCTCGTCTAGAAGAGCAGGAGGAGGGGCAGGAGGAGGAGGGAGAGAGAGAGAGAGAGAGAGAGACATATGATATTTCGCCGAGGGGAGCTGATTTTCATAGCGACGTCGGTCTGGTTTAATTCGGGGGCGGCTGTTCTGGGGCGGGCATGCTGGCGTAGAGGGAAAGGAGGGGTGAGATGAGGAGGGCATGCATGGGGATGATGACGATTATGGGGTTCATGATGCGGATCGGGGGAGTGGTTATCATAAGGACGTTGTTCTGGTTTTATTCGGGGGCGGCTTTTTCCAGAGCAGACATTATGATGTAGAGGGGAAAGGGAGATGCGATGATGAGGGCGGGAGGGGGTGATGATGGGTTGGTCATGCGAATGAAGACGAGGGGCCGGCGAGGGGGAGGGGGAGGAGAAGGAGAGAGGAGGGGGGAAGGATGGAAGCAGAACTCGCTGCAGGCCATTTCGGGAGTCCCAGCGGGAGTTCTTCAGGCTTCCTGGGGCATTTGGGGGAGATCTTGGAACCTGCTGGAGCTGGCTGGGCCGTCTTACGATGGGCTTGGGGCGTCGTGTTGCCACCTCGGCTCCACCTTTGATTTCCTCTCCCATCCTCCTCCCCCTCCTATCCCTAATCTCCCCCTCCCCCCGCTGGTCCTCGTTGCATCCGCTTCCTCAACACCACCCTTATTCCTCATACCCTGCACGCCCTCATCATCACACCTCTCCTTACACTGTACGACAAAATGTCTGCCTTGGAGAAGCCGCACCCGAATAAAACCAGAACGGCGTCCTTATGACACCCACTCCCCAAATCCGCCTCCTGAACCCCATAATCGTCATCATCCCCATGCATGCCCTCCTCATCGCACCCCTCCTTCCCCTGCACGTCAGCACGCCCGCCCCACAAAAGCCGCCCCCGAATTAAACCACACCGACGTCGCTATCAAAATCAACTCCCCTTAGCGAAATCTCATATGTCTCTCTCTCCCTCCCTCCTCCTCCTGCCCCTCCTCCTGCTCTTCTTTCTGCTCCCGTCCTCCTCCCACTCCTCTCTCCTTCCCCTCCCCCTCCCCCCAGAGGCCTCTCGTCTTCTTGTGCGTCCATATCCCATCCCCTTCCTCATCCCCTTCACGCCCTTCTCCTCGTACCTCTTCCTCCCTCTACGACAGAACGTCTGCCCTGGAAATGCAGCACCCTAATAAAACCAGAACGACGCCCTTACGAAAACCACCACCCCGAACTCGCATCCTGAACCCAATCCCCCTCCCACTCCCCCTCATGCCCTCATCATCGCACCCCTCATTCCCCTCTAGGCCAGCATTTCTGCTCTGGAAAAGCCGCCCCCGAATAAAACCAGCACGACGTCCCCATGAAAACCCATCCCCCGATCTGCATTCTGACCCCCATACCCTCCTCATCCTCGTCATGCTCTCATCATCGCACTCTCCCTTCCCCTCTACGTCAGCGTGCTTGCCCTGCAAAAAAATGCGCCCGAACCAAACCAGACCGGCGTCCTTATGAAAATGAGGCCCCCCTATTCGCATCCTCAAGCCCATCCCCGTCCTCGTGCCCGTCATGCCCTCCTCATCGCACCTGTCCTTCCCCTGCACGTCAGCATGCCCGCCCCAGAAAAACCGCACCCGAATTAGACCAGACCGACGTCCCTATGAAAACCAGTTCCCCCAGCCGCCCCAAAATCTCATCTCACTCTCTCCCTCCCTCTCCCGACCCGCGCCGGGGAGACCGCGCGAGAATGGACAGAATGCACCCCTCCTCCCTCCTATGGACAGACACGACGCGCACGCGCGCACACACACAAACACACACACACACCTAACACACACCTAACACACACCTAACACACACCTAACACACAACACACACACACCACACACACACACCACACACACCACACACACATCACACAACACAGACAACACAGACAAAACAGACAACACAGACAACACACACAACACACACAACACACACACACACATTCTCACGCGCACACACACACACACGCACACACGCCGACATGCACACATACACACAAACATGCGCACGCACACGCACATTCAAACTACACTACATGCTCGCCCTCTGTTAGTGAAAAGTTCGCGCACGTTACTGAAACATTGTTTCGTTATTGAAACGGTGGCGCTTGTTACCGAAACGGTTGTGTTTGTTACTGAAACGGTCGCGCTTGTTACTGAAACGGTTCGTTTTGTTACTGAAACGGTCGCGCTTGTTACTGAAACGGTCGCGCTTGTTACTGAAACGGTGATTTTTGTTACTGAAACAGTCGCGTTGCTTACTGAAATGTTGGTTTTGTTACTGAAACTGGGGTCTGTTACTGAAACTGCTGCTGCCGGAATTCGGCCGCCTTGTTTTCGGTTTTCCAAAGTGGGGATAATAAATACCATGGCCGGAGCTGGCGGCACGGCGTGTGTTCGCTGGGGAAATCTCGATGTTTATCTTATTTCCAGACAGTGCGGCGGCATGATGAAGCGAACGCCTTGTCTTGGATAGAAACGGCTGCGGATGCGATGGCGTTGCAGAGGGGGGTAGGAGGTAAGAAGGAGGAGGAGGGTGGGAGTAGAGGCGCAGGGGAACAAGAGGAGGAGGAGGAGGAAACAGAAAAACAAGGATGAGGAGCAAGAGGAAGAGAAAGTAAGAGGGAGGAGGTGGAGGAGAACAAACAGAAGAGATGGGAGCATAAGGATGAGGAGGGGGAGGAGGAAAAGATATGGAGCAGGAGGAGGAATAAGAAAAGGACACGGCGGCGGCACCAACGCCAATATCACAGCAAAGCGGCCCCGCACACTCATTGAGAGATCGAGATTATTCGGCATAATATTTGAAATAGCGCGCTCCTCCGTTCCTCTTTCTGATTTTTTTTACCGACTTCTTTGCACTTGCGTTGTCCCTTTTCCTCTGACCCATCTTTCTGTTCCTCTTCTTTCACTTTCTCTTCTCGCCCCCCAGCGTTTCTCACGATTTCACTTATTTTGACTTGCTCCCACATTCTGGCTTCTCTCGCTTCCTCATTTCAGGAAAAGGAGGAGGAAGAGGAGGGTGAGGAGGAGGAACAGAAAGAGGTACGCGACCCCAGAAGGACAAGGAGAAGAGGGAGATCCACAGCAACTATCCTTCCTCGATGGCCGACGCAGCTGCGTGCATTCTTTGGACGAGGAGGGGAACGCTCCTGAAGCTAGTTTGCATGGCAAGGTGCTGCAACACAATTTCGTCATCGTCTGGCAGGACGTCGCTTTGTTTTTATTCTCAATATTTTTCTGTTCAATTCTCAAGGATCTTCCTCCGGATCTTCTTGTTTAATTATCCAGGAATTTCGTGGTCGTCGGCAGGTCGTCGTCATAATCGTAACAATCCCACTATAAGATAAACGCTTCGGGTTTTGTTTTCCCCAATTATCCCGGACGGTTGTTCAGTATTTGACATAGCGTTTTTTGTTCCGTCCACGCATTCCAGCTCTGAGCCCGCGCAAATATTTCGTGGGTAGCCTGCACACATTCCTTAGTACTGAAACGGTTTTCTTTGATACCGAGACAATTTTCCTGGATACTGACACGGTTTTGCTTGACATTGGAACGGTTTTGCTTGATATTGAATCGGTTTTGCTTAACATGGAAGCGGTTTTGCTTAACATTGAAACGGTTTTGCTTCATATTGAAACGGTGTTGCTTGTTACTACAACGGTGATGCTTATTACTAAAACGGTTGTGCTTCTTACTAAAACGGGTATGTATTACTAAAACGATTGTTCTTGTTATTGAAACGGTTTTGCTTGTTACTGAAACGGTTTTGCTTGTTACTGAAACGGTTTTGCTTATTACTGAAACGGTTTTGCTTGTTACTGCAACGGATCTGCTTGTTACTGAAACGGTTCTCCTTGTTACTGAAACGGTGCTCCTTGTTATTGAAACGGTGTTTTGTGATACTGAAACGAAAGTTTTGTTACTGAAACGCAAGTTTTGTTACTGAAGCGAAAGTGTGTTACTGAAACCGCTGCTTTCCGTATCGGCCCATTCGGAATGGAACAATCACGTTTCGTGCGTGCCCGCTCGAGGATGATGCACCCCCCATCTCGAATCCTCGTTGCCTAACGAGGTCCGCGAGCCCCGCTTTCCATTGGAAAAAACGGTGCGCGGGCAATTTGATCAGAATCCCACGTAAATGACGATGTTTGGCGACCTGGCGATTTTGTTTCCTCGGTGCCCGATATAGACTTTGTGCGTGCCCGCTCGCACGCGGCGCACTCTGGAGCACTCCGGAGGCTTCCGTGCGCGCCCGCTCGCACGCGGCGTCCGTCGGCGCACCCCGAGAGTGCTCCCGCTCGATAGAAAACGAAGTGAAGTAGTCTCGTTCGGCGTGGGTAAAACAGCGCTTCGCGCGTGCCCGCTCGAGGATGATGCACCCCCCATCTCGAATCATCGTTGCCTAACGAGGTCTGCGAGCTACGCTTTCCAGTGTAAAAAACGGTGCGCGCGCACTTTGATCATAATCCCACGTAAATAGCGATCTTCGGCGACCCCTCGATTTTGTCTTCTTGGCTTTAAGCTTTAGGCTTAAACCTTACATTCTTAATCCTATAATTATTAAACCCTAATTACCATAAAAGCGGCCACCATGCAACCCAGCTCCATCTACTGCGAAAAAAAGCATTTCCTGAGCATGCGTGCAGCATCTCATATTTTTTTACAGCACAAAGTACCCAGTCCCCGTCGCGACCCGGCCTCATTTACTGCAAACATTAATATTTCCTGCGCATGCGTGCAGAATCTCACATTTTTTACAACACAAAGTGCGCCCCTCTTCTGTAAACCCGCTCCATCTATTACAAAAAATAGCACTTCCTGCGCACGCGTGCAGAATCTCATGTATTTTACAAAACAAAGTGCCTTCCGTTGCGACCCGATCCACCGATTCCACCGACTAGCCTTTCCTGCGCATGCGTACAGAACCTCTTCCGCCCGACCCGACTCGTCCCGCCCGTTACAGCACTCGCGTGCCCACTTGATCGCACATCCGTCGTCGCCGTCGTCGTCGTCGTCGACGCTGTATTCGATGCGGTTCTCACTAGGGGAGAGATGATCTTTATGGTGGGGTGGCGTGCGGGTGGGAGTGACGGCCACCGCAGGTGGGTTCGCGGTCACGTTGTACTCGTGGCCACGCCTAGTAGACCCTAAACCCTAAACCCGAGACAACATTTTTCGAATATTAATTTAAAGGGTAAGCCGAAATGGTCTGGAAAGTTACCCGCGGTTCCCGCCCTCCACTTTCCCTAGCAAATAATACCATTCGGCGCGCGCGCGCCTCGGGGGCGTGCGGCATCTGCTTCACCATCCTCCATTAAAAACGTAGCGCGGCGCACATCACCATGCGAAGCTAATTCCTAAACTCGCACGATCCTACACTAGAAATGTGGCGCGGGCCACATCCCGTGCGCGCAGCCGAAGGGGGCGAACTCCTTGCGATCCGCGATCCCATATAAAAAATGTGGCGCGGGGCACATCGCAATGCAAAACTAATTCCTAAACTCGCACGGTCCGCTATTGAAAATATGGCGCGGGCCTCATCCCGCGTGCGCGGCCGCAGGGGGCAAACTCCTTGCCCTCGCGACCCCCATTAGAGATTCGGCGCGGGGCACATCCCACCTGCGTGGCCTTCGCGACCGCACGCGACACATGCGGCGCGGGGCACGCCCCGCCCACGCGGCTCCCGCTCGAGGGCGGCGCGAGGCCAACCTGGCCAGCTTGGGGCAGCCTGGGGCAGCTTGGGGAAACCTTGGCCAGCCTGGTCTGCCCCAGAAGATGTTGGCCGCTTGGGCAGCCTGGGCAGCCTGGGCCAGCCCGGCTAGCCTGGGACAGCCTCGCCAGCCTGGGTAGCCTGGGTCAGCTTGGGGCAGCCTAGGCAGCCCGTGCCAGCCTTGCCCGGGCATGCCTGCAGCCTAGTGCAGCCTGGCCCAGGCATGCCCAGGCTGCTGCGTCGATGGTAAGCCTCGCGCGTTATGTGTACCTGCATATGTAATGGGAACCCAGGGTGGGTGGGTATTAGCACCACGGCAGTGTGACATCGAGTTCAGTTGGTTGCGCTATGCTTTCCTTGTTGGTTTCTAATCCTATAATTATTAAACCCTGAATAACCTAAAACCGGTCGTTATGCAAACCGGCTTCATCTACGGCAAAAAAACATTTCCTGAGCATGCGTGCAGAATCTCCTGTATTTTACATTACAAAGTGCCCGGTCCCCGTTGCAACCCCGTTATGTAAGCCCGGTCCATCTACTGCAAAAAACAGCATTTGCTGAGCATGCGTGCAGAATCCTCTGTACTTTAACACTACAAAGTGCCCAGCCCCCGTTGCGACCCCGCACCATCCACTGCAAAAAAAACATTTCCTGCGCATGCGTGCAGAACCTTCTGCATTTTACATTACCAAGTGCCCAGTCCCCGTTGCGAGCCGCTCCATGTAGTCCACTCGATACCATTTGCTGCGCATGCGTGCATAATCTCTTCCGCCCGACCCGACTCTTCCCGCCCGTTCGAGCACTCGCGTGCCAACTGGATTGCACATCAGTCGTCGCCGTCGTCGTCGTCGTCGTCGTCGACGCTGTATTCGATGTGGTCATAACGAGGGGAGAGATGATCTTTATGGTGGGGTGGCGTGCGGGTGGGAGTGACGGCCACCGCAGGTGGGTTCGCGGTCACGGCGTACTCGTGCCCAATCCTAGTAGACCCTAAACCCTAAATTCCCAAGCACCTCGTTGTGCTTCTGCCCACCCCACCGCGCATTACCGTCGCCGTCTACGACAGACAGGGCATCTCTGAGATGCTTGAGCATGTTGCCCGAGTGGTTCGCCTTGGCAGCTTTTGCTGCTGCCCTCCCCCTCTTTTGGGGATGTGCCTCCCCTGATCCTCTACGAATATAACACTCTAAACCCAAAGACCTTTTCTCCTGACTGCCGGGGACGCCTGGGAGCGCCTGGGAGCATCTGGGAACGCCTGGGAGCGCCTTGGAGCGCCTGCAAGCGCCTGGCAGCGTGAGGGAGCGCCTGGGAGCGCCCGGGAGAGCCCGGGAGCGCCTGGGGGCGTGCTGGGAGCGCCTGGGAGCGCTTGGGAGCGCCAAGGGGCGCCTCCTGGGAGCACCTGGGAACGCGCCGGGAGCGCCTGGGAGCGCCTGGGAGCGCTGGGGAGCGCCTGGGAGCGCCGGGGAGCGCTTGGGAGCGCCGGGGAGCGCCTGGAAGCGCCAGGGGGCGCCTGGAAGCGCCTGGGAGCGCCGGGGAACGCCTGGGAGCGCCTGGTAGCGCCTGACAACGCCTGGGAGCGCCTGGGAGCGCCTGGGAGCGCCTGGGTGCGCCTGCATGGGAGCGCCTGGGAGCGCCAGGAGCGCTTGGGCGCGCTTGGAGCCATTTGGGAATTTAGGGGCCAGCGGCCCTAAACCCTAAAAAGCTTTAGTTTGGGAGGTCGCCGGCCTGCGGCCAGGGGTGGGAAGATGTTGCAACTCCTGCTCCCTTCGCCAAGCTTGCTCGGGTCGGCGAACCGCCCCCCCAATCCAGCTTGCCGAAGGGGGGGCAGCATTGCCTGGACTGTCGGCCGCTGCGCTAAGAGAAACCCTAAACTCGAGTATGCGTCGCTGTCGGGATGCCCCAGACGCATACGAGCCTTGGTCGGAACGTTCAGTGGAGCGCCTGAAGGATCTACGGAAAGGGAGAGGTTAAGCTCGACCGCCCACACGCCACGCCTCAGGCTGGCTACGCCACAGGCTACCTGCGTAGCAGGAAATAAAAACCCGAAAGCCGGAACCCAACGCCAGCGGGACCGCAAGATCCCCCAGGAACCTAGGAAAACCTAGGAAAACGCTGCCAGGGGCTCTCCAGGCGCTCCCAGCGCGCCTGGGCGCGCTCCCAGGCGCTCCCCAGGCGCTCCCACGCGTCCCAGAGGCTCCCCAAGCGCTCCCAGGGGGTCCCCAGCGCGGGAACCTCGCGCGCGCGCGAGCCGCGGAGCGTCCGGCGAACTGGTCCCCGTTGTCGTGGCGCAACATGATCCCCTCTGAGATTGAAGCATATGCGTAATTTTACCCCAATCGCGATATGCGCTCGCCAGCGCGCCTGCGCACCGAAAAAGAGCGCGCAGGCGCGGTTCTGGCGTCGCCAACGTAATTCAGCGATAAGGAATACACTCGACGGCCGGACGGCCGGCCGGCCGGCCGGCTGACGCACGCGACGCGCTGCCTGGTGCGTCGCATCGAGGGGGCGCCAGGCCCGCCCCCTCGAGCTCCCCCTCCCACCATCCGAGACAAAGCGCTGCGCGTGCGCCACCGCGCAGAATCGCTCCTGCGAGAATCGGAAAAGGTCGCCCGGTCGGGCGTCCCCCAACGCGCGAACGAACCCCGGAGACTCTAGGACGACGTGGTGTCAGCGCGGGAACCTCGCGCGCGCGCGAGCCGCGGAGCGTCCGGCGAGCTGGTCCCCTTTGTCGTGGCCCACCATGATCGCTTCTGAGATTGACGCATCTGCGTAAGTTTACTTCAATCGCCATATGCGCTCGCCAGCGCGCCTGGGCATCGAAAAAGAGCGCGCAGGCGCGGTTCTGGCGTCGCCAGCGTAACATGGGCCACAAGGTACGACACCTCGTTGGCCGGCAAACCGCTGCGCGTGCGCCACCGCGCAGAACCGCTCCTGCGAGAGTCGGAAGAGATCGCCCGGTCGGGCGTTCCCCAACGCGCGAACTAAACCTGGAGGCTGTTCCCCAATGCGTTACAGCGCCTGCGCGTTCTCAGG
The DNA here is from genome assembly GCA_963575745.1 of Prorocentrum cordatum. Lineage (NCBI taxonomy): Eukaryota > Dinophyceae > Prorocentrales > Prorocentraceae > Prorocentrum > Prorocentrum cordatum. Next base: position 74,277 of record CAUYUJ010021315.1, read on the forward strand.
TAGGACGACGTGGTGTTCGACACCCCCATGAGTGGGGGCTGGGGGGAAGAACTCTCTGTGTCCCTAAACCCTAAAAGAGAATAGCCGGGGTGGATTGGGGCAGGAGGACAAGCAACGCGAGCGCGCACGCAGCATCCCACCCCCAACAATCTTGATGTGGGGGTGGGATGCGGAACCAGGTTGGGCCCTCTCTTGACCTCCCGATCCCGCAGCGGGGGTCGGCGGCGGAGCCCGCAGGGCTCGAGGTGGAGCGGGCCCCCTTTTCCAGTCCTGCTGCCAGGAACCAAATCGCCTCAAGCCGGCTCGAACCGAGCCGGCAGCAATGGGAGAGAGATAAGAGGGAGAGGGCGGGGGAAAAGAGTATATAACGGGCTTGAAGCCGAGAGCAGGGGACATATCCAATCCGAAGGGCTCGTTTTTCCTAACGGATTCTTAATATTTGTGGATCTGTGCCCAGTTCGATGGCCGACCTCTGATAGGCAAACCATCCATTCAGTCACCCAAGACAAAGTCGCCATGGTCGCGACCCATGGCGGTGAAATTACAATATGGAGCGAGCCCAGAACCAACGCTGCCGGGCTCATGAAATCAAAACACAGAAAACTCAGTCGGTCCAATCGGGCATACATATTCCGAGCGGGGAGGGAGAGAGGGCAGATAATTCGCACCACATCAAACTCGATCGTACAAACTTGCACTAGCCTCGGCACAACACGAGCTTAGACAATTGGAGGAAGAGAAAAGAGGTCCAGATCATTCACTATGGCCCAAAGACTCCGGGTGTAAACCTGCCATCCTTGGCCAACTCCCTCATTCTGGATTCCCAGCGCTCTCGAGCGACACGCCGGACTGTCTTCGCCATTTCCTCTCGGAACTCAATGCTCCAGGTGCCGCGCTCCAGCGTCTCCCTGAGATGGTCCGCCGGCATGTCCTTCGTCAGCACGTCGCTCAACATATTAGTGCCATCCATCCAGCGTACCATCGTCTGTGGCCTGTCTAAGATCTCTCTGATACTTGCCAACTCCAAATTCACCGACTTCTGGGCCGAGCTCCCCACGCCCGCGTCTGAGTTGAGCCTATCGTGTCCATCCTTGCTATCCGTCACAACTGTCATCGGTACCTGCCAGCCCGACAACTCCACGGGGCCATACATCATCTCCGCGATCTGGTCGCGAATCCCTTGGGCAACGTCCACTGCGTCCCCCACGGATATCACCTCCGCAGCGTAGGAACTCCTTGCCGCACGCTTCAGCTTGTGGCTCTTGCCCTCCAGCGAAGAGAACCGGCCAACTCCGCCGTCCACGAGCGCGCGGTCCGCAAACAGGATGAGGAAACCAGCCTGAGTACCAATCTTCTCGGTCGCTGGGTCCGACTGCAGTGCCGTCCCGTCGCTCATCACATTGCCCAGCGAGCTGTCGGACACCACCACCAGGCCGAATCTCTGGAATCGGTCGCATCGTGATCTTGAACGTCGAGCTACGCTTCAACTCCCTCAGCAACTGGTTCGCCTTGATCAGCGCAGCTATCCTAGGGCCCTTCTTGCGTCCCTTCTCGCGCTGCAGCACTGCCAGGTCGTACGAGTAGTCCACGCGTAGCTTGGCCACCAGCCAGTTGATCTTGCCGACCACCTGCTGATACTGCTTCCACTCCATTGCGTTCATGGGCAGGTGTGCCGTTGTTCGTCGTGACATGGGCATCATCACAGGTTCCAGACCAGCTGCGTATTCCATCAAGTCAATAGTAATAGCTCCTCCAGGCTGTCGCTGAAACCACCTGCCACAGAACGCGAAGTTGTCGTACTCCTCACTGCCGAAACCGAACTCCTTACCCAGCGCGTCCATCACAGCCGCCATCTTCTCGTTCCCCGTCCAGAGGAAGTCGTCCACATGCACGCAGACACAGCCCCACATCGTGTCCGGCCCGCGCTTCTTCCCTTTCGGGTCGTGGAGCGCCAAGAATGCGGGGTCCGAGCGAGAGGGCTCGAGTCCCAACTTGCGGGCTGCTGAGACCACCTTCAGGTACCACAGCCTCGGCGCCGTAGGCAGTCCGAACGCGCCCTTCCGAACTCGCGCCAGTGGACATCGAGGAAAATCTGCAAGCGAGGGACCATGCATCGGAGCGCATATCACCAAGCCGCGCTCGTCCACCTTGCCCTTGAGAAACGCGCCACTCACGTCCTTCGATCCAAACTTCCACTCCGGGTGAGACGCAGCTACCCGCGTCAAAATCATCTCCGACTGGGTGGTCGCGCAGGGCGCGTCCACTCTCACGTTGGCCTTCTCGTCCGAACGCCCCGGGTCGCCACTGTTGACCACCAGCCTCGCGGTCGCCTTCAGCGGTAGGTCATTCGCCTCCGTCCTCAGCGGATCGATCTTGTCAGTCAGCACCCACCGCGTACTCATGATGTAGTCGCCCTTGCCTTCGCGCCTCATCTGCTCTTCGAGTTCAGCAGAGTCCTTCTCCAGCAGCACCTCCACGGACTCCGTGTCGATCCACTTGGTCCACTGCGACGCCGCTGCCTCTTCGTAGTTCGCCTTCGTAGGTGGGTCCATCCGACTCCAGACCTTCTTCTTCCGGGCTTGGCCCTGAACGAGCATCGCCTCCAACTGGGGGTCAACCGCAGGTACTGTCTGCAGGTGATCCAGAAAGCGTCGCCGATCTGCTTCAGGAGCACCCTGGAGCCATGCTTTAGCTCGTTTCTTCACGCCCTTGACCCACGGCGCCTCGTCGGGGTGCTTGGGTTCCGGTGGCCCGTCACGTCCTCCACGAGATGGTGCCTCAGGCAACTCAGCTTCCACCACGCCGCGCTTCCTGCCCTGGGGCTGGACCTCAGGCTCCACAGACACCGTCTCCACCGCGGGCGTACTGAGGCTCGAAGCATCGCCTCCACGTCCTTGATCCTCGTCCTCGTCGTCCTCGACGCGCGGCGCCTTCGGCGCGAAGTTGCCGTAGGGCCCGAACTGTCCGTCTGGAACGACGTTCGTCACTGGTCCCGTAGCGGTCGAAGGCTTCGCCCGCTCACGCACTTCCCCAACTTGCTTCTGGATGGTCTTCGCCACGCGCAGCGCCTTGGATCGGATCGGGTCCTCTCCCTGGTCCCGCAGCCGCTGCGCCGCGTCCTGCAGGAAGTCCGTCTTCCCGCTCTCCCGAGAACTCGTCTTCCGCGAGAACTCAGCGCTCGAAATGGGAACGAGCTCGCCACTGGCCGACGTACCGGCCATCGCAGCGACGACGGCTGATGGTGGGATCCCTGCCGTCGACTCCTGCTGCTCCTGCTCGGCCTGCCCCTCGACGTCCTCGTCAGCTTGAGAAGGTCGAGCTTCATCTTCCGGCGCTTCACCTTCGTCAACTGGGACGACCTCGTTCTCGTCCTCATGCCCCTTGGTCGCATCCTCCATGTCGAGCTCCCCGTCAGTCTTCATGTCGAGGAGAGCCTTCTCCATGATGTCCAGCTGCTCTCTGGCGTTGATCCCCGGCGCCTCATCTGGCGACGCGCGGCGGACTGCCGCAAGATCGCACTTGGTCGACAACCCCTCGTACGAGACGTAGATGGCTGCCGGCTCCACACCGATCACGACCGCCGGACCATGCCAGGCCTTGAAGATCAAGGACGGGCCCCTCTTCCGCCAGTTCTTCCGCTTGCCCTCGCGGTAGAAGTAGACCACGTCGCCGAGCTTCACATTCGTGCTGGGAGGCATCTGGCGGCTGCGAGCAACTAGAGCACGTCGCAGTCGCTTGCTGGTGTCCAGCTTCTCCAAGGCCACCTTCGCCGCGCTGTAGACCTGCAGCCGCTTCGTCATGTACGGGTCGTTGTCCATCGCCTCGTGCGCCGCGATCTGGGAGCGACCGCGCTCACTGAGTAGTCCCCGCGGCAGTGTCTGGGACCGTCCTAGCACGAGCTGCGCTGGCGAGAACCCGGACACGTTGATCCGCTGGTTCTTGGCCCAGGTGATCATCACTGCGGCAGCAGTCACCTCCAGCTCGGTCTCAATGTCCTTCTCCTTGGTACTGGCCTTCCAGAGCACCTTCCACTCGCCTCCAGCACGTTCACACATACCGTTCTGCCACGGCGCCTCCACCGCCGTGAACCACACTTGCACCCCGCAGCCCTCCAGCAAGCGGAATACCTCCTTGTAGAACTCACCGCCGTTGTCGCACACCAGCGAGTGAGGTGCACCGGCCCAGCTGAACCAGACCAGCTCCAGCGCCTGGGCCACAATGCCTGGATGCTTACTCTCAATGGGCGCGACCACCTGGAAGCCTGTCTTGATGTCCACAATGTTGAGCATCTCCAGCGCCGCGCCCGAGTTCGTATGCACCGTAAACAGGTCGATCGCAATCTGATCGCCGAACTCCTTCACCTTCTTCAGCCGTGCGGGGAACCTGGTGTGTCATCTCATGGCACACCGGGCACTGCAGCTGCGTCGCGGCGGCGACGGCCTCGTCGCTTGCCCCGCACGCGCGGAACGCCCTCACGAGCTGATCCTTCGAGGGATGTCGCAGGTTCTTGTGAATCCTGAGCACCGCGTTCCGCACCTCCTTCGAGACCTTCGTCTCCTTCAGCGTCGTCGTATCCTCCTGGGTTCCTCCGTGGCCGGGAAGTCCACAAATCCCCGGTCGTCCAACTCCTCTGGGTCCTCCTCGGAGTCCTCCTCAGCCGCGAGCACCTCCTTCGCGCCAAACAGCTTCAGCATACCCTTCACGATGCTCCTCGCCAACTCCGAAGTATAGTGGCCCGTCCGCGCCGTCGCGCTCGGGCCGCCCATGACAAGGTCGTGTGCGTGCGACTGGTCGCACTGCCGATTGAGATCCCCGAGCAGCTCCTTGTGTGACGCTAGGAACCTCGTGGGCTTCCGATGTGCTACCCCGCGCTCCGAGGTGAGGCCGTACATGCACTGGTCCACCACTGCAGCGTAGCCGTTCCGAATGAGCCCCTGGAGTTCTGGTTCACTCCAGACTCGAGACTTTCGGGTTCTCAATCATCCAGGCTCCGCCGTAGGTCTCCGCGACCTTCGTCACCTCCTTCACAAACCTCAGAAATGGTCGGTCTCGATTTTGCCGCTCTCGAACCTTGGCCTGATCCTTCTGGAAATACATCAAGTTGCTCCAAGGTCCACAAGGGACGGCCAGAAGCACCATCTTAGGCTTCCTTGTCTTGATGTCCTGCAGCACTTCGCGACGCTTCTTTGGCGACTTGAGGTCATCGCCGAACTCCAGCGAGTAACTCCGCATCGTCGGGAGTCCCATCCTGGCCGCCTCGTTGCGCACCGCCTCCTTAGTCGTGAACACCTCGGTGATCCACGGCTGCGTCTTGGTCCTCTCGCTGATGGCAGCCTCGCACTCGGCCTCCCATGAACCGAAAGAGGGCCCAAACTCCTTCAGGTAGGCGTCAAGCTTGACGTCCACCGCCGCCAGGTCGCGCTGCAGGGAGTACAACTGGTCCTTGACCAGGGTCCTGATGCCGTGCTTCATCGTCTCCACCTTCGGGTTCAGGTCAACCCGGTCTGTGAAGTTCACCTCCTTCGTAACCTTTACCGGCATACACATGCCTAGCATCGCCGCGCCGAACAGCCACCTCGATAATGCCGAAGGTCCCCGAGCAGCGGGTCGAGCTCGAGGGTCGAAAGGCGGCGGGCGAACCCCCGCGCTGCCAACCGCTGGGCCTCTCGGACCCATGCGAGCCCGCACGAATAGCACCTCGTCGTGCGCGTAGGCCGCGTCCTTCAGCGCAAGCATCGTCATCAGCCCCGGGTTGCCGTCCGTCGGTACCTCGTGATGGCGCACGTAGTCCACCAGCTCGGCCTTGTTCTTGAGTCCTAGAGAAGGAAGCACCCGCATGCGCCTCCTGGTCCCGTTGGATAGTGCCGAGCTCGGTGTCCCAGGGGCCGGGCTACCCGCTGGCCCGGCGGAGCCTGAGGCTCCAGGCGACACACCCACGCTCACGAGCGCCTCGCCTTCCTCCTGAGGGGTCCTCCTCCTCTGCTTCGCGCCGTACTCCATCAGTCGGTCAATCAGCACCTTGACGCTCAAATGCTCCGCCCGCGGAATCTCCAGCACTGTCGCCATGTCCTCCAGCACGTCCCGGGGGACTCGTAGGAGCTGATCTCGATCACAGAGTAGCGGCCGGCCTTCGGATGCGGTCGGCCTTGGCCTCTCAGGTTCCGGCTCCCAGTAGAACCGAGTGATCGTGTTCCTCGGCGGGTCGAGCTGTTCGAACATCTCCTCGTTAGATAGCCCCTCGATCCACCGCAGGTCCTCGATGATATCGCCCGTATCCATGCAGAACGTCTCTCGGGCCCTCACCAACTTCCAGTTTGGCCCGTCGCGATTCGAGGGCTTGAGCGCCCTCGCGTTGTAGTCCTGACGCTCCCACATCTCAAGGCCGGAGACGTCAACCTCGCCGTCGGGCATGTTCCAGTCGTCCTCATCGTCGGACACAGGTACCACGTCCTCAACTTCGGCGGCCCGTCGGTCTGCCGCACGGGCCGCCAACTCAGACTTCGCCGTCGTCAGCGCTTCTCGCGCCTTGGACTTGACGCGGAAGACCGCCTCCGCCGTCGGGACCCCCGAGGGGGGCTTCCAGCTCCCGCGCGGGAAGATCGGCATCGAGTAATGCCCACCGTCGGTCTCGTTCAGCCGCTTCGGTGTGATGCCGAGCCGGTCCGACTTGAACGAATCCTCCGCGAAGTTGATATCGGCGCCCATGCCGCGTAGAGCATCCTTCCCGATGAGCAACTGCAGCACCGAGTCCTCGATGACCGAGAAGGTCAAGTATGCGTCCACGCCGAAGACCGACACCGGCACCGCCCAGCGTTCCTTGGAGATCTGCTTCTGGCCGTTCCCGAAGCGGAAAGTCGCGAGCTGCGGCTCCTTCTTGATGTAGTTCTCGATGCCCAGCTCCCCGCGCCGATCCTCGAGTCTATCGGCGTACGAGTCGCCCGACACCGTGCTGTTGCAGGCTGAGTCGAGCGCGCCGTCGCCTCCTTGACCCCCGATGGACGCTGACGAGAGCAGCACCTCCTGAATGGCTCGCTCGTCCCTTGACCCATCCGAGGGCATCGGGCCGGCAGAAGAATGGGGGCGCAGCCCAGCACCAAGACCTGGGCAATCCGCCGACCCTGCGCTATGGTCGACGGAAGAAGAGGGGGCATTACTCCCCATCCCAGGAACTGGCCCATCTACCGGCCCTCCGCCAACGGAAGAAGAGGGGGCACCACTCCCCATGCCAAGGACTTGCGTCGCCATCTGGACTTCATACGAACGAGTCGTGCTCGCCAAGACGTCGTCCTCTGCTGCCTGCTGGCCGGCGCCCTCGTAAATCTCCGCGTAGTCCCGCCCACGCATCGAGCACCGGACATCGCGGTCGTCTCCTTCGTAGACGCAGTCCGGGCAGAAGGGCGGGTAGTCCAGGTGACTGCGCTTGTCGTCCGTCTCCTTTGTCGCCGTCACCCCGAACACAGTCGTCTCATCCTGCTCGTGCTCGCAATTGCTGGTCATCAGCACCTTGAACACGTCTTTCTGAATCTCTATCATCTGTGCGTCCAACCGAGTCTCCGGCGTCTGCAGCAGGTCCACCACCGTCGCGTCCTTCGGCTTGAACCGCTGCTGCAGCTTCTTCTTGGCCTGCTCAGCCTTCCACTCCTTGAGCTTTGGGCAGCAAGCATCACCGGCCCAGTGCCCCTTCTCGCCGCAGGTGTGGCAGTCCGAGTTCTTCTTGTCGGGGCTGCTCTTGCCGAAGCTCGACGTGAACTTCCTGCCGCTGCTCGAGCTTGAGCCTGAAGCTCTGCCACCGCCCTTGCCGCCAAACTTGCGGTCCTTCCGAAGCTCCTTCACGCGCTTCTTGCTCTCGCGCACCGTGATGAGGCCCTCCATCATTGATTCCACGCCGCTCTAAGTTCCCGATCTCCTGGGCCAGCTCTGGGTCGTTCTCCGCCTCTTCGAGCGCCGTCGAGAGCGCCTCCAGCTCAGCGGCGAGGATGCCCTCTATGTCGTGGTCCTGCTCCGTCGCCAGGGCCTCGTCGACCGTCTCGTCGTCGGCGTCTCCGTCGAAGCTGCCAAGCTCCGCATTCAGCGCCTCGAGTTCACCCTCGTCTAGCTGGCTGATCCCATCGAGGTCCTCCGTCACGTGTGCCTCTCGAAACTTCCGAATCACCTTCTTCTTCAAGAGCTGCGTCCCTGGGCGGTTGAAGGTGATCGGACTCCTGCTGCGGTCGAACGCGAAGGGCCTTCGCTCCGTGACGTGCAGGTAGGGAAACCCCCGCATCATGGCTGGGACCACCTCGCGTATCTCCATGCTTCCGCCGGTCGAGGTCATCAGCATGCTCTTCTGCGTCTCGTTCAGCCCGGTCTTCTCGATCAGCCACCAGCCCGCCGTTCTCGCCGGTAGGGCCACGTCTTCCTCATCTAACTGGCTGCGAGCCTCTCCGAACCTGATCATCCACGAATTCAGATCCTCGCCCGCCCTCCTATGCAACTGCTTGTAGAAGTAGTTCATCACCTGGCCCCTGCGCGTCGGCTCGTCAACTCCCATCGTTGCCAGCACTTCCATCAAGCGATTGATGCCCGCCATCAGGTCGGGCTCCTGCCAGATGCCTTCAATCCACAGCGCCACGTCCTTCTTGTATCTTCTCCACCGCGACGGGCTGCCGTCCCAGCTGGGTATGCCCTCGAGGTCGCGGCTTGTCCACGCTGGCGCTGTCATCCAACTCGTCGAGGAGCGCTGCGTCCATGAAGCTCTTCGTCCTCCACTCGGCCGTGGAGGGGGCGCATCAGGCGAGAGCGTGCCGCCGCCCATCGCCGGATAGCGCTCTGGGGTCGATGTCTGCCGCATCGCCTGTCGTCGTCGCACTCCGTAAACACGTCCTGGTAGTTCACGTTCTCAGTCCAGCACGCCTTCGTGCCAAACTCTCCACGTAGATCTGTCTGTGCCTCCTGCAGATGGCGCCCGCGCGGCGGCGGGCTCCGCTACCACTGCGGAACCGGGTTGGGCCCTCTCTTGACCTCCCGATCCCGCAGCGGGGGTCGGCGGCGGAGCCCGCAGGGCTCGAGGTGGAGCGGGCCCCCTTTTCCAGTCCTGCTGCCAGGTACCAAATCGCCTCAAGCCGGCTCGAACCGAGCCGGCAGCAACGGGAGAGAGATAAGAGGGAGAAAGGGCGGGGGAAAAGAATATATAACGGGCTTAAAGCCGAGAGCAGGGAACAGATCCAATCCGAAGGGCTCGTTTTTCCTCATGGGATGCGTGCGCGCGCCCACGCCGCTTGGCGGGCAACGCCCTAAATCTCTAATCCTATAATTACTAAACCCTAATTTACATAAAACCGAACGTGATGCAACCCCGCTCCATCTCTTGCAAAAATTAGCATTTCCTGAGCATGCGCGCAGAATCTCATATATTTTACAATACAAAATGCCCAGCCCCCGTTGCGACCTCGCCCCATCCAGTGCAACAAATAGCATTTCCTGAGCATGCGTGCAGAATCTCCTGCGTTTTACATTACGCAGTGCCCAGCCCCCGTTGCGACCCGGCCCCATCTATTGCAACAAATAAAATTTCCGGAGCATGCGCGCAGAATCTCCTGTATTTTACACGACAAATTGCGCCCCCGTTATGTAAACCGGCTCCATATACGGCAACAAATAGCACTTCCTGCGCATGCGTGCAGAATCTCGTATTTTAGAATGCAAAGTCCCTTCCGTTGCGAGCCGATCCACCTATTCCACACAATAGCCTTTGCTGCGCCTGCGTCCAGAATCTCTTCCGCCCGACCCGACTCCTCCCGCCCGTTCGAGCACTCGCGTGCGAACTGGATCGCACGTCAGTCGTCGCCGTCGTCGTCGTCGTCGTCGTCGTCGACGCTGTCTTCGATGTGGTTCTCACGAGGGGAGAGATGATCCTTATGGTGGGGTGGCGTGCGGGTGGGAGTGACGGCCGCCGCAGGTGGGTTCGCGGTCCATGTGTACTCGTGGCCACGCTTAGTAGACCCTAAACCTTAAGTCTCTAATCATATAATTACTAAACCCTGACCCCTACAAAACCGACCGTTATGCAAACCCGCTCCATCTACTGCAAATTATGCTAACGGAGTTCCCCACATGGGCGTTTTAATGGGGCGCGGGCTTAGTCAGGAGGAAGAGGAAGAGGCGGAGGTGCGGGGGGAGGGGTCGACGAGGATGGCCGGGTGGCGGGGGCGACGAAGACTGCAATTGGCGATGGCGATGTGCAGGCAAATGTTTTGGGGAACACCTCGCGTACACGACGCGGCCAAGGTAGTGCAAGTCGGAACGGCGGCCCAAGAGCGGGGCGGAACCGGATAAATAGTATGGTATTCGTATGCCCTCCCTGGAGGGGTGGCAGGGGCCCCTCCTCGCTCAGGCGGGGCCTCCCTGGAGGGGTTGGAGAGGCACGAAACCTGATCAATAATGTGGTTCGCGAATGCCATCCTCGCTCTGGTGGAGCCTCCCTGGAGAGGTGGGAGGGGCGCGAAACCTGATAAATAATGTGGTTCGCGAATGCTGTCCTCGCTCTGGCGGGGCCTCCCTGGGGGGGTGGGAGGGGCGCGAAACCTCATAAATAATATGGTTTGCGAATGCTGTCCTCGCTCAGGCGGGGCCTCCCTGGAGCGGTGGGAGGGGCGCGAAACCTGACAAGTGGCACGTGTGCCATGGCTCTTGCACAAAAAGGAAGGGGGGGGAGGAGGAGGTGGAGGAGGGGGGAAGAGGGGGCCAGACATCGCAGAAGGAGTGAACAAACAGGGCCGCAAGAGGAGGTTCAGAGGGCGAGCTCGAAGAGACGTCAAGGGGCGCCCCCCGCAAGATGGACCCAAAGACCTTTAACAGGCTCCCAGGAAACCTCCAACAGACACCCGAGAAGCCTACAGAGGGTTCCAAGAGGAGGCCTCCAGGGTCCAAGGAGGGCCGGAAGAAATTACTCTGGTGACCTAGCTGTTGGAGGCTCGCGGTGCAAAGTGCGTTGCGGCCTTGTGCTGGGAACGCTTGTCTACGGCAGGCGTTTTGCACACAGTCTGTCGGGTGTATTCTCAGGGGCCGGCTACGCGCCACTTGAATAGGGGCCTCTCCCACAGTCCAGACTTCCGGCCCGAGCCGTTTCGCTCGCTCACACCGGAGCGTTCAGGAGTGGGGAGGCCCCACTGGTGGGGGCGCTGGGGGCCACTGGGGGGCGCTGGGGAGGTCCCACTGGGGAGGGGAGGGGGGGCAGGGGAGGCCCCACTGGGGGGCGCTGGGGGCCACTGGGGCGCTGGGGAGGTCCCGCTGGGGGGGGGGGGGGGGGGGGGGGGGGGGGGGGGGGGGGGGGGGCGTCGCGAAAAATAAAATCGTCGGGGCGGAGGGGGCACTGGGCGCGGCTGGGGAGGCCCCACTGGGGGGCGCTGGGGACCACTGGGGGGCGCTGGGGAGGTCCCACTGGGGGGGAGGGGTGCGTCGCGAAAAATAAAATCGTCGGGGCGGAGGGGGCACTGGGCGCGGCTGGGGAGGCCCCACTGGGGGGCGCTGGGGACCACTGGGGACCACTGGGGGGCTGGGGAGGTGGGGAGGTCCCACTGGGGGGCGCTGGGGGGGGGCGCTGGGGAGGGTGGGGGTGGGGGGAGGGGTGCGTCGCGAAAAATAAAATCGTCGGGGAGGAGGGGGGGCACTGGCGCGGCTGGGGAGGCCCCACTGGGGCTGGGGGGCGCTGGGGACCACTGGGGGGCGGACTGGGACTGGGGTTGGGGGGGGGGTGCGTCGCGAAAAATAAAACGTCGGGGCGGAGGGGGGGCGGCTGGGGAGGCCCCACTGGGGGGCGCTGGGGACCACTGGGGAGCGCTGGGGAGGTCCCACTGGGAGGGGGGGTGCGTCGCGAAAAATAAAATCGTCGGGGCGGAGGGGGCACTGGGCGCGGCTGGGGAGGCCCGACTGGGGGGCGCTGGGGAGGGGGCGCTGGGGAGGTCCACCGGGGGGGGTGGGCGCTGGGGGGGCCCACTGGGGGGCGCTGGGGACCACTTGGGGGCGCTGGGGAGGTCCCACTGGGTCGGGGCGGAGGGGGCACTGGGCGCGGCTGGGGGGGCCCCACTGGGGGGCGCTGGGGACCACTTGGGGGCGCTGGGGAGGTCCCACTGGGGGGGGGGGGGAGAAGGGTGCGCCGCGAAAAATAAAATCATCGGGGCGCTGTGGGCAGTGGTCCCACTGGGGGAGGGGTGCGTCGCGAAAAATAAAACGGTCGGAGCTCTAGACACCCTGTGCAAGGAGATAAACAATATGGTTTGCGAATACTGTCCTCGCTCTGGCGGGGCCTCCCTGGAGGGGTGGGAGGGGCGCGAAACTTAATACATAATATGGTTTGCGAATGCTGTCCTCGCTCTGGCGGGGCCTCCCTGGAGCGGTGGGAGGGGCGCGAAACATGATAAATCATATGGTTTACGAATGCTGTCCTCGCTTTGGGGGGCCTCCCTGGAGCGCTGGAAGGGGCGCGAAACCTGATAAAACATATGGTTTGCGAATGCTGCCCTCGCCCTGGCGGGGCCTCTCTGGGGGGGTGGGAGGGGCGCGAAACCTAATGCATAATATGGTTTGCGAATACTGTCCTCGCTATGGCGGGGCCTCCCTGGAGGGGTGGGAGGGGCGCGAAACCTGATAAATAATATGGTTTGCGAATGCTGCCCCCGCTCTGGCGGGGCCTCCCTGGAGCGCTGGGAGGGGCGCGAAACATGATAAATCATATGGTTTGCGAATGCTGTCCTCGCTCTGGCGGGGCCTCCCTGGAGCGCTGAGAGGGGCGCGGCACCTGATAAATAATATGGTTTGCGAATATTGTCCTTGGGAGGGGCGCGAAACATGATAAATCATATGGTTTGCGAATGCTGTCCTCGCTCTGGCGGGGCCTCCCTGGAGCGCTGGGAGGGGCGCGAAACTTGGTAAATAATATGGTTTGCGAATGCTGTCCTCGCTCTGGCGGGGCCTCCCTGGGGCGCTGGGAGGGGCGCGACACCTGACAAATAATATGGTTTACGAATGCTGTCCTCGCTCTGGCGGGGCCTCCCTGGAGCGGTGGGAGGGGCGCGAAACCTGATGCATAATATGGTTTGCGGATGCTGTCCTCGCTCTGGTGGGGCGTGGTAGGTAGGTATTGTATGGTATTTCATGGTGTGGTAGGTATGCGGTGATGGTGTATGTATGGTTTCCTAAGTGTGGTATGGTAGGTACGGTGGTCTGCTATAGTATGGTATGGTATGGTACTGTATGGTATAGTATGGTATGGTAGGAGTAGGAAGAGGGAGCGGTATTGCATGGCATGGTATAGTATGGTATGGTAGGAATAAGAAGAGGGAGCGGGAGGTGGGAAGGTGGGAAGGTGGGAAGGTGGGAAAGAGAGGGTGTCCTGGGAGAACAAGAACCCCACTCTGGATGTTGGGAAAAATGTATTTTCCTGAGCATGCGTGCAGCATCTCCTGTATTTTCCACTACAAAGTGCCCGCCCCCCGTTGCGATCCGCCTCCATCTATTCTAAAAAACAAAATTTCCTGAGCATGCGTGCAGAATCTCTTTTATTTTACATTGCAAAGAGCCAGCCCCCCGTTGCGATCCGCTTCCATCTATTGCAAAACATAGCATTTCCGGAGCATGCGTGCAGAATCTCTTGTATTTTACATTACAAAGTGCCCAGCCCTCGTTGCGACCCGGCCCCATCTACTGCAAGGAATAAAATTTCCTGCGCATGCGTGCAGAATCTGTCGTATTTTACACGACAAATTGCGCCCCCGTTATGTAAACCGGCTCCATATACTGCAAAAAATAGCACTTCCTGCGCATGCGTGCAGAATCTCTCGTATTTTACAATGCAAAGTCCGTTCCGTTGCGAGCCGATCCACCTATTCCACGCAATAGCCTTTGCTGCGCATGCGTCCAGAATGTCTTCCGCCCGACCCGACTCTTGCCGCCCGTTCGAGCACTCGCGTGCCAACTGGATCGCACATCAGTCGTCGCCGTCGTCGTCGTCGTCGTCGTCGTCGTCGTCGTCGACGCTGTATTCGATGTGGTTCTCAGGAGGGGTGAGATGATCTTTATGGTGGGGTGGCTTGCGGGTGGGAGTGACGGCCACCGCAAGTGGGTTCGCGGTCCAGGTGTACTCGTGGCCACGCCTAGTAGACTCTAAATCTCTATTCCTTATGATTATTAAACCTCAAACTCTACTTCCCCATGCCTCCCTACGGTTTGGTAAACTTCTGAGGTCGAGCCTGCAATGAGGATCTTTACGACCCGCGATGTAAACCACCCACAATCCTATGCAAAAAATACGACTTCCTGATCATGCGTGCTCCCAGGCGCACCCCTGGATCGAGCCTGCTATGGGGATCTTTACGACCCGCTGTGTAAACCACCCACAATCCCATGCAAAAAATACGATTTCCTGATCATGCGTGCTCCCAGGCGTGATCTTTATGTGGGGGTGGAGATGCGGGGGGGATTGATAGCCACCGCAGGTGAGTGCCTATGCAGGTAGGTATTCCTGGCCTTGCCCTGTTAGACCCTAAACCCTGAACCCCCCGCCCCACCGCGCATCACCGTCGCCGTCTACGAGAGACAGGGCATCTCTGAGATACTTCAGCGGGTTGCCAGAGTGGGTCGCCCATGCAGCCGTAGGCTGCCCCTTGGGAGTCGCGATTCAAAGATAAACTCCTCCTGGTCCTCGAAGAGTACAACGCCCTAAACCCGGGGACCTTTCGTCCTCGGGTTGCGTTCCTGCTTCTCCGACACGTAAAAACACGTGTGGGCCGCTCTAAGCGCCTCTGGGCGCACTTGGGAGCGCCTGGGGGCGCCTGGGAGCGTCTGGGACCGCCTGGGAGCTCCTGGGAGCGCTTGGGAGCGCCTGGGAGCGCGCCGGGAGCGCCTGGGAGCGCCCGGGAGCGCTTGGGAGCGCCTGGGAGCGCTTGGGAGCGCTTGGGATCGCCTGGGGGCGCCTGGGAGCGCCGGGGAGCGCCTGGGGGGAGCGCCTGGGGGGAGCGCCTGGGGGGAGCGCCTGGGAGCGGGCCGGGGAGCGCCGGGGAGCTGGGAGCGCGCCGGGAGCGCCTGGGAGCGCCCAGGAGCGCTTGGGAGCGCCTGGGAAGGCCTGGTATCACCTGGGATCGCGTGGGAGCGCCTGGGAGCGCCTGGGAGCGCCCGGGAGCGCCTGGGAGCGCCGCCTGGGAGCGCCAGGGAGCGCTTGGGAGCGCCTGGGAGCGCCTGGGAGCGCCTGGGAGCGCCTGGGAGCGCCGCGAGCGCCGGGAGCGTTTGGGAGCGCCTGGGAGCGCCAGGGAGCGCCTGGGAGCGCTTGGAGCCATATGGGAATTCAAGGGCCAGCGGCCCTAAACCCAAAAGGCTTTAGTTTGGGAGGTCGCTGGCCATGCGGCCGGGGGTGGGGAGATGTTGCACCTCCTGCTCCCTTCGCCAAGCTTGCTCGGGTCGGCTAGCCGCCCCCCCAATCAAGCTTGCCAAAGGGGGGCAGCATTGCCTGGGCTGTCGGCCGCTGCGCTAAGAGAAGCCCTAAACCCTAACCCCTAACCCCTAAATCTCTAACCCTATAATCATTAAGCCCTGACTACTACAAAACCGCTCGTTATGCAAACCGGCTCCATCTATTGCAAAAAAAACATTTGCTGCACATGCGTGCAACAACTCTTGTATTTTTACACTACAAAGTGCCCGGTCCCCGTTGCGACCCGGCTCCATCTACTGCAAAAAAAGAATTTGCTGAGCATGCGTGCAGAATCTCTTGTATTTTACAATACAAAGTGCCGGGTCCCCGTTGCGACCCCGTCATGTAAACCGGCTCCATCTACGACAAAAAATAACACTTGCTGCGCATGCGTGCATAATCTCTAATATTTTACAATGCAAAGTGCCCGGCCCCCGTGTCGAGCTGATCCATCTATTCCAAAAAATAGCATTTGCTGCGCATGCGTGCAGAATCTCTTTCGCCCGACCCGACCCGTCCCGTCCGTTTTGCCTGCCCGACCCGTCCCGTCCGTTAGGGTACTCGCGTGCCAACGCCCGACCCGATCCGACGCGCTCGTTAGGGTCCGTCTGCCCGACCCGTTTCGCTTGTATGGGGCACGCGGGGGTTGAAGTTTGACAGTTCTCTCGGGTGTGTCTCGATTGTCTGTCTGTCTACCTCCCCACTCATCTTCGCCTCATCGTTTGTCATTCTATGTTCTTCTTGTCAATGCTGTTCTGTGCGCATGTTCTGGCAGAGGGAGCGGTCAAACCTATGATGTTCGTTCAGCCATTTTTGGTCCAGCAGGAGCTATCGTGTGCTCATGACCGATCCTCGTCCTTCCAATTCTATTGGAAGACAAAGGATGGCCGGCTACCACACGATCGCGCTGTTCTTGCCGCAGCCCACGGCCTGGCTGGCCTATCTTTCTCCTCTCCTGACGAGGGTCGCCGATCGGCACGAGCCTATTGAAGTGCCTACAGAGGCCTGGCATGGGTGGGGTACAATAATGTACGTGAGTACCCACCACCATGATGTCATGGACGTTTACCAGTGCTATGGGACGCCGCGCGATTTCTTGACGAGCTATTCTGGCGCTCGTGCATACCATCATCTTGGGTACATGTCTGTCTATTCAATGCTGCATCTGCACTATGCGGTATTCCGGTCTGGGCAATATGTTGAAGTGCTCGCGTACAGCGAAGACATTCACCGTGATCGGGTATCCGATCTATACGTGCGTGTCCCCGCGATCTCCCCGGACACCTATGCCATCATCCCGTCCGACTGCAGCATCGAGCGCGTGTGGTTGAACGAGCTCCGGTTTGTTCACCCTAGGGACATGTCTCACGTTGCCTATCACATCCCTTCGATGCACGGCTTCATGATGCCTCTGCTACAGGCTCGTGTCCGCACCGAGGTCGATGAGGACTATCAGGTCCAGCATTTGCAGGCCGTTGTCCCCGCTGCTCTGTTCGACAGCATCTTCGATTTCGCGTCCTATGTCCGGACGCACCACTACAACGAAAATCATGTTGACGGGGGGGCTATTGCAAAGCCCGACGCTGACCAGAGGGACACGCTGAGGAACATTTGCGATCGGCTTCACGGCACTATCTCGCAGGCAGCCGTCAATGCTATCCACGAGGCTGTTCAGCAGGGTCCCCTATTGGTTCGGGGACAGTGAGTGGCCCTGGGCATGGTATCCCAGCCTTCGTCTCCCTTCTCCACTCTAACACGTCCATTCGTTAATGTTGTTCAGCAGCTTATCATACACCAGGTGATCTATAGAGTCGTCTATGCATCATTGGTTGCATCACTCCAGTCATGTACTCATATATGCATCTACTTGTGCATCGATGTGGCTACCTAAGTATGCATCCTCGGAATCAGTTTGTGCTTCCATTTTCTTTGTGTAATCTATGATTAAATCCATGCATACATCTATGCATCCATCTGTGTATCCATCCATGCATGCATCTATACATCCACGCCGGCATCTATGCATCCATGGATGCAACATCCACCCATTCATCGTTCGCTCTGCTCCCTGGCTTGGTCTCTTGTGGCATGGGGTAGAGACTATGGAGCCTGGTTCCCGCCGAGCAACGGCACGCCAGCGGGGATGGGCGCCATGTTTTTAGTCGCTATCCAGCGACACGTGTTTGAAGCAGGCAGTCGCGAGTTGCCATGTTCTCTATTTCCACACCCTCTCATGTATGCATCCTCGGAATCAGTTCGTGGTTCAATTGTCGACTCCATGCTTACATCCAAGCATACATCTATGCATCCATCTCTGCATCCATGTATGCATCCATCTATACATCCACGCCTGCATCTATGCATCCATGGATGCATACATCGACCCATTCATCGTTTGCTCTCTATCCCTTTCTCTTGGCTTGGTCTCTTGCGGCATCGGGTAGCTTCTATGGAGCTTGCTTCCCGCCGAGCAACGTCATGCCAGCGGACATGGTGCCATTCAGCGACACGTGTTTGAAGCGGGCGGTCGCCATTGGCTCTGTTCTCTATCTCCACACTCCTGGCCACACGAAGATGACGACGACGATGACGATCCATCCTCTATCCACGTG
Organism: Prorocentrum cordatum; assembly: GCA_963575745.1. Lineage (NCBI taxonomy): Eukaryota > Dinophyceae > Prorocentrales > Prorocentraceae > Prorocentrum > Prorocentrum cordatum. Next base: position 92,331 of record CAUYUJ010021315.1, read on the forward strand.
TACATGCACGTGCCCAGCGAGGACGACGACGACAACGCTCTCTGCATCCACCTCCTCTTTTTCGTGGCTGTGCCTATGGCGGCCTGTTGCCAGTCTGCCACGCCGCTCTATGCGAACCGGATGTTTCGCAAATTCTTGGTGGCCTTCGGCCTATCCCGCCACCCGTGACAGCCCTGGCGCAGCCTATCATCATGACGTTATCACGTCCATCACTGTGACGATTAACAGGACGACGACGACGACAAACACGATGATCTTCGTGACGATCATCACGACGACGATGACGACGAAAGTGATGACAACGGGGACTCCACGATTCCTTGCTGTATGGGTCTTGCTTGCTGCTATGCTATGGCATGCTACACCATGAAGTTCGCGACTTCTGGGGAATCATCAGGTCACCATACGTAGATGCTATGCTAAGCTATGCATTTTATGGTATGTGCAGCTATGCCCTTGTGCCCGCGTGCCCTGGGCGCGGACTTTCGATATTTTGGACCGGCCTCTCTGCGCGTAAGTCGCAGAGGCGCGATTATCATCGGCGAGGTTGCGCTGCCGGGTTTGTGCGTGAAACGAGCGTGCGGGCAGTCTATTCTTGCATCTGCTGCGCAAGGCCATCATGTCTGTTCAGGTGCGTCTCCCCGCCTGCTCATCTCTATGCCTATGCGTCTGCAGTTGGTTCTATAGAGCATTCTTTGCATATTTGATGTGGCACTCTCGCACGCTCTATTGTTGTATGCTCTGTATCTATTATTCATTCGTGCTCTCCGCGATTGCAGACATTTGCCTCACTTGGTCTCTCTGCTATGCTCCCGTCTTTGTCCTCAACAATGGTTGCACTTTCGCTGGCGTTAGTGCGGTCTATTTTCATCCTGTTGCTCCCCTGCGGCATCCCCGCGCCGCACGGCGGTTTGTCCGGGGTCCACGCGTATGATTGGATGCCATACTCCGGCTTTATATTGTTCTGGTGTGGGTGGGGTGGGGGTCTGTTCTATAGCATGGCATATCAAAGCATGGGCTCCCAAAAAGTGCGGACCCCTATGTGCGCGTTGCCTTTTACTTGTACTTGCCCTAGGCTTGTCCCGCCACTGTGCTATAACATGGCATAGCACAGCATGGGTCCCCAAAAAGTGGGGACCCCTATGTGCGCGTTGCCTTTTACTTCTGCTTGCCCTATGCCTATCCCGCCACTGTGCTATAGCATGGCATAACACAGCATGGGTCCCAAAAAAGTGCGGACCCCTATGTGCGCGTTGCCTTTTACTACTACTTGCCCTAGGCTTATCCCGCCACTGTGCTACAGTATGGCATAGCACAGCATGGGTCCCCAAAAAGTGGGGACCCTTATGTGCGCGTTGCCTTTTACTCCTACTTGCCCTGGGCGCACAGCATGGGTCCCCAAAAAGTGGCGACCCCTATGTGCGCGTTGCCTTTTACTTTTACTTGCCCTATGCCTATCCCGCCACTGTGCTATAGCATGGCATGGCACAGCATGGGTCCCCAAAAAGTGGGGACCCCAATGTGCGCGTTGCCTTTTACTCCTATTGCCTTAGGCCTATCCCGCCACTGTGCTATAGCATGGCACAGCACAGCATGGGTCCCCAAAGTGTGAGGACCTCTACGTGCGCGTTGCTTTTTACTCGTACTTGCCCTAGGCTTATCCCGCCACTGTGCGTAGCATGGCATAGCACAGCATGTGCCCTCAACAAGTGGGGACCCCTATGTGCGCGTTGCCTTTTACTATTTGCCCTATGCCAATCCCGCCACTGTGCTGTAGCATGGCATAGCTCAGCATGGGCCCCCCAAACGTGGGGAGTCTTATGTGTTGTCTTTTATTGTATTTGTCCTATGCCTATCCCGCCACTGTGCTATAGCATGGCATAGCACAGCATGGGTCCCCAAAAAGTGGGGACCCGTTTGTGCGCGTTGTCTGGTACTGTTACTTGCCCCAGGCCTACACCGCCACTGTGCTGTGGCATGGCATAGCATAGCACGGGTCTTCAAAACATTGGGACCTCTATGTGCGCGTCGTCTTTCACTGTTACTTGCCCTAGGCCTATTCCGGCACTGTGCTGTAGCATGGCATAGCAAAGCATGTGTCCCCAAAAAGTGGGGAGTCCTATGTGCGCGTCGTCTCTTCACTGTTACTTGCCCTAGGCCTATCCCGCCACTGTGATACAGCATGGCATAGCGCAGCATGGGTCCCCAAAAAGAGGTATTCGCCGATGCAGCCTTTTCGGATCGAGAGTTCGGGTGTCCCAGGTGGGCAGAGATTGTCGTTCTATAGAGCGTTCCGAGGATCGTTCTCACTGACTGCGAATGTCCCAGCCCACGAATCCCATGCCGCGCTGGGTTCCCATGACGAAAGTTGACTCGTCCGCTATGCTCATCGCGTTCATCACCTGGTACCGGCGGCAGAGCCCCCCAGGTCGCATATTCTATGCCATGGGCATGCACCTGATCATGACGCAGGTCTGGCATGGAGCCATTGGCTCGGTCACCGACTCCGAACGGGTTGAGGATCACTATATTCCTCTTCAGCGCGTGCTTTGTGATGGTATACTTTGCAGGCGTTGCCGATCTCATGGGGGCAATTCTATTCTCCCAAATGGTTATATCTTTCGCTGGTTCAGCCCTCTGTGGGAGTCGCTGTACATGAGCCTCAGGAACCCACTCCTGAACTCGTGGGTTCCAGCGGATGGGTTTCTGTACGATGATCCTGCCGCGGGCGCCGACTATCGTGGCGGCGTTGCGCGGGACCAGAATGGGCATTGCCTGGTTCAGCGTAACAGGTGGGCCCACACCGCCGCTATCATGGACATCGAGCCACCTGATGGATTGGACTATGCTCTGGACCTTACGTTGGACATTGCATTGGACCATGCCCTGAATCACGCCACGAACTATGCGTTGGAAGTAGCCGTGGATCCTCTCTTTGAAGAGGCGGACGCTGGCGACCCGCAGGCCTGATCCGTCCAGCGGATGAGCAGTCAGGGCTGTTTCAATGATTCCACTTAGTCTCTTTTTCCTGCCACGCAGTTCCGCTTGCGTGTGTCGCAGAGAAGGTGCTGCTTCTATGCCTCGCCTTCGTGTTCGTGGTTGTACTTTCACGAGTCATGTTACATGTTAGGGTATTGCAGGACAGAGTTATCCCTAGCAGGCGGGGCCTGACTATCCCTGATCGTAAGTGTCGGGGTCGCGATCTGCGCGTGCTGGGACCTTCTCTGTGCGGGTATGTATTCGCGTGGCCTGGGAACTATGGAAACAAAAAAAGGGCGCCAGACTCTGTACTGAAGCGTGTCTTAACCATCCAGTTTGTTATGAGTGTCCCGACTGAACTTGCCACGCTGTGTCTATCCAGTCGCACTGTTCGTTATGCATTGGGTTGTATTTCGGGGTTTCTTCTACGACTGGATTCGGGCTACCAACCAGGGACGCTATCCCTCCACCGCGCTATAGCATGGCATAGCACCGCATGGGTCCCCACCAAGTGGGGCCCCTATGCGCGCGTTGCCTTTTACCTCTACTTGCCCCATGCCTTTTCCCGCCACCGTGCTATGGCATGGCATAGCTCGGCATGGGTTCCCCAAAAGGTGGGGACTCCTATGTGCGCGTTGTTTTTTTACTCCTTCCTATCCCAGGCCTATCCCGCCACCGGACTATAGCATGGCATAGCACATCATGGGTCCCCAAAAGTAGGCTCCTCCCGCCGGACCCGACCCGTCCCGTCCGTTGGGGTCCGCCTGCCCGACTCTTCCCGCCCGTTAGAGCACTCGCGTGCCAACTGGATCGCACATCAGTCGTCGCCGTCGTCGTCGTCGTCGACGTTGTATTCGATGTGGTTATAACGAGGGGAGAGATGATCTTTATGGTGGGGTGGCTTGCGGGTGGGAGTGACGGCCACCGCAGGTGGGTTCGCGGTCAAGGTGTAATCGTGGCCAAGCCTGGTAGACCCTAAACCCTAAACGCTAAACCCTAAGCTGGGCTATGTTATGATATGCTGTGCTGCGCTATGCTATGCAACGCTATGCTATGCTATGCTGTGCTCTGCTATGCTAAAGCTCAGCGATGCTAAGATGAAGGTAAGCTAAGCTAATATACACCTGAGCTAAGATGAAGCTAAGCTAAGCTAAGATGAAATAGGCTAAGCTAAGATGAGATAAGCAACGCTAAGCTAAAAGGACGTAACTGGGGGAACCGCGGGGCGGATGCCGGGGGAACCGCCCGGGGCGGTTTCCACTGCCCGGCCCTTTAAGCACACAGGGTAAGATGAACCCTTCCAGGCAGAGCCTACGTAGGGAACAAAACAACCACGCGCAAACTCTGCGTTCGCCCGCGTCTCTCGTCAGCGTCGCCCGAGTCCGCAAAAAGCCGACCGCTGGAGCGCTGCAGGAACGCACTGCGTCGGCACGCTACCCGAAAACACGATGTAAAAACACGACGCATAATAGAAACATCTTCCGCGGGAACGCCGCAGGGAGCGCCCTGGGGAGGTTCTCCATCGTGTCTTTACGTCCATTCCACGCTTACTAAAAAATCCACCATGAAGAATCTCATTTTACCATGAAGCATAAACGTTCACCGCGGTCGACTGACTGGTAAGGCCAGGCCGAAACCATGTGCTCTGAATAGCGGACTACACACTCGCCCCCCCCACTCAGGGACAATGACAATGCGATGCGTGTGGACGTGATCGAACAACCTCGAATCTGGCCAGACATCGATGTACCCACATCAGAACAAGCATAATCGTCGTCATCATCCTCATCCTGATCCTGATCCTGATCCTGATCCTGATCCTCATCATCATCATCATCATCACCATCTCGCCATCATCACCATCATTATCATCATGAAGCATCTCGATGATCGTCGCCTCCTCCCCCTCCCCTTCTTGCCACTCCTCCTCCCAATCCTCTTGCTAGTCGTTTCCCTTCTCCTCCCCCCTCGAGGAGGGGGGAGCTTTGACTGTGCGGATGGCAGCGTGACCTTCGTCAATGACGTGCTCACAGCGTCGGTCCGCCCTTGAAACAACAAGGAAGGTAGGGGGAGAGGGGGACTGAGGGAAGGAGGGGGAGGAAGGGATTGTAGGGAAGGGACAGACGGGGGCGGGGCGAGGGAGGGAGGGACGGAGGGGAGGGAAGGATGGTGGTAAGAGGTGACGCAGGAAGGTGTGGAAGGAGAGGGAGGTAGGGGCGGAAAGCATGGTCATAATAAGGTCACAAGGGTGATCCGCCAAGCAAGGAACATACGGCTGCATAGTATGTGAACTGACTGGCACAGAGATCGCAACAACCAAGCCGTTGCTCTGGGAGCTCGACGGGGTGCCTGTCGATGGCCCCCGAAGCAGTCGCCAGAACGAACATGCAAGTACACTCTGGAGCACATTAACTGGGGAGCTCATCTGGCTCCCCACGTCATGTCCCCATAGCGGAGGAAGGATGAGGAGGTGGGCCCGAAGCAGTCACGAGAACGAGCATGACAGTGAGCGCTGGAACATACCAATTGAGGAATTCATCGGGCTCCCATGTCGCGCCGCACGAGCAGGAGGGGGAGAGGGTTGGTCGCGGGGATGACCTCGGTTACTCTCGGCCCGCCTTCGCGCGTCTTGGGGGGGAGCGGCCCTGCCGCTTCCTCCTCCTCCTCCTCCTCCTCTTCCCCCTTCCCCTTTCTCCACCCATGCGGTGCCCCCATCCTGTGTCTGCTCGATTCTCTTCTCCCTCCTCCTCCTCCTCCTCCTGTTTCTGTGGCCAAATTGGGGCACCACTGGGACATTACATTCTCTTCTCGCCCCTTGAGAAAAAGACGCACCACTCCTGGAAACACAATAAGAAGCAACACGTTAGTTTCGGAGAGTGGAAGGGGCCAGTAGACCAGGCATACCCTCTCTACCACCCGCTGGAACCAGGCTGCGAGTTGAGGTTGTCCCCAAGCAAAGGGTGTTCCCAACTGACCAGCCCTGATGCACTCCCGCAGGACTGTCGACTGGCGCCCCGCTCGTGGACGTGGAACCTTGGTCAGTGAACTTATCTTGCTTCTACACCCTGTAATCACCCATTCTCGAGGGCGGGAGATTATCAAGTGGCGTTCTACTGCATCCCATTTCTCGAAGATCACATTTTCGCCTCGGCGCCGCGCATCTGTTTAATGCATTATCGCCCCGACGCCGCGCACATTTTTGGTTCAACGGTTGTTGTTGCTGCTGCTGTTGTTTTTCAAGGGGGATGGGTGGTGGCGTGTCGTTTGCGTATTTCTCGTATCGGCGCAAACGCTCTGCCCGGAGTGCCCCCATTGGCATTGCATGTCGTGGTTTGGAATAGGACTTGCGCTGCATTGTGTCGGCAATGCGCTGGCCTTGCGCTTGCATTGCGCTGGCGACTTCCGTTGAAACCCGCCATGCGAAGGAATCCCAGTGCCCCTCCACTGCGATACCAAGTCATATGGAACCCTTGACCAGAAGGACTTCTATGCTCGGCCCATATTCCCCACGCACACACAACAGGATTCCGAACCAAGTCCTCCACAGAAATATTCCAATCTAAAGCATCCACAGAAGGATCCCGAGTGAAATGCGGAATCAAGAATCAATTTCGCCCGCATCGAATCGCATGGAATCGGGATTGGCATGCAACTACCACGTGCTGACATTGCACTGGCATCGGCACGGGCTTGCATGTAATTGGCAGTGCAGCGGCATGTCGACCTCCTCCACATAAGGCTCCTACTGCAATCCTCCATTGCAGGATTCATAGTTCAATCACCCACAAAAGGACTACTATGGAAATATATAGAAAGCAAAGGATTCATTTGTGGCCCATGGCATTGCGTTGGCCTTGCGCTGGCAAAGCGCTGGCATAGCACAAGCATTGCGTTGGAATTGATTTGGCATTGCATCTCTGTTGAGGCCCTTCATAGACGGATCCCTATTGAATTCTTCAAGTGGCTCTTAATGCAATCCTCCATATGAAGACTCCTAGCGCAATTTCCCACAGAAGGATTACGACTGCAAGATCAAAAAACTGTGTTCATTGGTGTACCCTGGCATTGCATAAGCCTTGCGCTGGCAGAGCGCTGCAATGGCGCAAGCATTGCCTTGGATTCGACTTGGCACTGCGTTTCTCTTAAAAGCGATCATGCAGTGATATCTACTGAATTTCTCCACAGAAGGACTCCTACTGAAACCCTGAACCTCTATAACAAGATCCTGTTCCCCAGACAGTGCTTCTACGCTAAGGGGTCATCCTGGGCTGTCTTGGGATTGGCTCACAAACCCCCAAATCGTTGAGAAACACAAGCTAGTGCTCCCCAAACAATGCTCGTACGCAACGTGCTCTTACTGAGGGGTGCTCCTGGGCTGTCTTTGGGCCAGCTCGGAAGCCCCCAAGTCGTTGAGAAGCTAAATATATCACCAGCCAGCGCGCGTACTGCGTGTGTCTTGCCCCGTCTGCTACAACTGTGTTCGTGGGCGCCCCGTTGCCGCCTCTTTGACACTTAGTTGCCGCCACGTTGATGCTGAGGAGGAGGAGCATAGGAGGAGGAGGAGGCGGAGGAGGAGGAGGAGGAGAGGGAGGGGGGGAGGAGGAGGGCAAGGAGGAGGAGGAGGAGGAGGAGGAGGAGGTGGAGAAGGAGGAGAGGGAGGAGGAGGAGGAAGGGGAGGAGGAGGAGGAGGAGGAGGAGGAGGAGGAGGAGGAGGAAGAGGAGGGGAGGGAGGAGGAGGAGGAGGAGGAGGAGGAGAGGAGGAGGAGGAGAGGAGGAGGAGGAGGAGGAGAGGAGGAGGAGGAGGAGAGGGAGGAGGAGGAGGAGGAGGAGGAGGAGAAGGAGGAGAAGGAGGAGGAGGAGGAGGAGGAGGAGGAGGTGGAGAAGGAGGAGGAGGAGGAGGAGCAGGAGAGGAGGAGAGACCTCTGAGCTGTGGTTTGGAATCCAAGCCCTCCACCCTGCCCCAAGGTCAGATCAGAAGCCGTACTTCTGTCAGACTCGTTGGTAAACGCAGCCGGGTCTCTATTGGACCGAAGCTTGGTGGCGCGCCTACCCGTTGGCGTGAGATCCCCTCCAAGTAGTGATAACACGTTGCGGAAAAAGAGCGCATCACAACTGTGAAGCAGACACACAGAGCGCGTCACGATTGTGACGCAAAAATACCGCCAGACTGAAGCATGGGACGCCTAGTAAGGACGAGGGGAAGAGGGGGGGCGGGCATCATCACCTTGCCCCAAGGTTGTCCCGAATGCCCGTCCTGGTTTTGGGATCGGCTCAGGAGCCCCAATATCGTTGATAACACACAAGCTAGCGTTCCCAAAACAATGCTCGTACGCTACGGGGTTCTCGTGCCTGTCTTCGGGCTGGCACAGAAGCACCGAAATCGCTGAGAAGCTACAGATATTCCCAGCCAGCGCGCGTACTGAGTGTGCCTTGTCCCGCCTGTGAGGAACTGTTTTCGTGGGCGCCCCGTTGCCGCCTCTTTGACACTTAGTTGCCGCTACGTTGATGCTGAGGAGGAGGAGCATAAGAGGAGGAGGAGGCGGAGGAGGAGGAGGAGGAGAGGGAGGGGGAGGAAGAGGAGGAGGAGGAGGAGGAGGAAGAGGAGGAGGAGGAGGAGGAGGACCAGTGTAAACTCAAGACAGACCAGCGAAGTTGCAATAAACCTTACCTCCATGTTCCCTCTTCATATGCTCTGCTAACAGATCTTTCATTGCGGAAGGTGCCACATTGGAAGACCACCGCCTGATAATCCTCGATTGTGGCAAAACCACAACTCCTGGGAATTCAGCGCCGCGAATTAACGTGGCTGCTGCGTCCTGGCAATCCAAGTCCGTGCCAGGACCCCATTCTGGAGACTTCGACACTGCGAATCAACGTGACTGTTGCGTCGTGACCCTCGTAAACCGTGCCAAGACGCCATTGGAAAAAACTTCAGCAATCCGAATTCTGTACCGCCTGTACATTTTTAGAACGAACGTGCGCGGTGCTGGTGCGATATCCTCGTTATACAATGGGACCACCCTCAAGCCCTGAAGCTGCTGCAACATGTGAAAGCGAAGTTGCGCGGCGCTAAAGCGAGAGCGATACTGTGAAAACGGGCCGCCGAACTTTTGTAAACAGTTGAAGCGAATGTGCGCGGCGCTAAGGCGAGAGCTGCATTTGACAACGGGCCGCCCTCCATCCTTGAAACTGAGGCTAACTTAAGAAAGCGAACGTGCCTAGCGCTGAGGCGAGACCCACATTTTGAAAGCGATCCATCCTGCATCCTCGAAACTCTTGTGTATTTCAAGCTTCCGGATTCTGAATGGCGAGGACGTCTCAGGCGAAACGCCCAGCCCACCCCACCGACAACTCTGAGGGTGCGACATGGAGGAAGTGCAAGTAAGGAAGAAAGACAGATCGTGATGATGAGGAAGAATAAAAAATATGATGATGATGAGGAGGAACGAAACGGAGGAGGAGGAGGTTGACGAGGAGGGAGGAGCAGCAGAAAGGGGCAAGGAGGAGGACGGAGGAAGAGGGGCAAGGAGGAGGATGAGTAAGAAGACAGAGCAGGAGAGGCCAGGACGCCGCGGGAAGAGAAATCTCGCGGACGAAACTTAGGAACTTCTGCTGGACCTCGCGGACAGGCGGATTCCGCGAGAAAAGGCCTCGTGGCCGCGCTGCGCGCACGCAAGCAAGCTCCGCTTATGCTGTACAAGGAATGGAACAGGATCCCTTCTCGAAATATACACATGCCGATTTCGCGTGTGAAAATGCGGGCCGACCGCGCCTGGCCGCGTGGCCACTTGTAGGACCACCCGGCTCTCGGGGCTGTCGGGCTCTCTCCCACCCTCGCTCCCTCCCTCCCGTCTTCCCTGTGTACCGCTCTCCCTCGCACCCCTCCTCCTCCACCCCCTACTCCATCCACTCTCCTTCTGAATGACTCCTCCCTGTCGCACCCCCAGACGTGTCAGTAGGGCGGGCTGGGCGTTCCGCCTGAGACTTCCTCACCATTTCTGATCCTGAAGCGCCATGAACTTGCAACAGCTTCAAGGATGGAGGGCGGCTCGTAGCAGTTTTTGCGGATGGAGGGCGTTTCATTTTCAAAATTCGGTTCTCGCCTGAGCGCAGCGCGCATTTGTTTATAACTATTCGCAATACAGCTCCAGAGGCTCGTTCGGTGGAAATCCAAGGAACGGCATTCTGGCTCTAATTCGGATTGCCGGGATGCGACAATCACGTTGATTCGCGACGCTGGAGTCCTAGGAATGGTGCTGTTGGCACGGTTGAGGATTCAGACGGTCGTTTTCTGATGGGGCACTTCCCGCAATGAAAACGAATTCTGGTGGAAACCAATGAGGAGGGAGCATCGAGGGAGAGTGTCTTGTAACATCGTTGATGCGTCTTCGGTCTGCGCTGATCCTCCTACTCCTCCATCTCCTCCTCCTCCTCCTCCTCCTCCTCCTCCTCCTCCTCCTCCTACTCTCCTCCTCCTCCTCCTCCTCCTCCTCCTCCTCCTCCCATACGTCCTTGTCCTTCTCCTTTTCCTCCTCCTCCTCCTCCTCCTCCCTCCTCCTCTCCTCCTCCTCTTCCTCCTCCTCCTCCTCCCCCTCCGGCATCCCTCCACATCCCTCCTCCCCCGTCCGTACCTCCGTCCACCTTCTCCCTCTCCTCCTGCTGTTCCTGCTGTTGCTCTGCCTCCCTCCTCCTCCTCCTCCTCCTCCTCCTCCTCCTCCTCCTTCGTGCTCTGGTCTTCACCTCCCCCCGCAATCGGCCGAATTCATACTCGCCTACTGCTGGCCGGCTGACTCCTGGAGCCGAGGACGAGATCCTGAGCTTGTGCAGGAGTGGCCCGCCTCTGTGCCCTGAGCCGCCGACCCGCTGGAGGGGATCCTACCTAGTCATCGGTTTCCACCTCCCCCGCCCGCCACTACCCCTTTCTCCCTCCCTCCGTCTGTGTCGGTCCTCTCCCTCCCTCCCTCCTTCCCTCGGTCTCCCCTCCCTCCCCCCTCCTCTCCCGCCCTCCATCGGCTACACGCAAGAACGACCCTGGGCAAGACGGCCTTTCGTGTGGAGAGGCCAAGTCCAAGCGCGAACGCCATTGCCGGAGGGACGCCTGTGGAGCCGCACCAGCGACTCCAGCGAGGGGTCACTGTTACGCGTAGCCGACTCCGCCCCTCCGTCTCTCTCTTCTCTCCTCTGCTGTCTCCCTTCCACTCCCCTCCCTGACTCCTCCGCGGCCCAGCGTGTCGGAGAGTCCGTGTGGAGAAAGGAGGAGGTGGAGAGGGACGAGGAGGAGGAAGATGAGGAGGGATGATGATGTTGCTGTTGATGATGATTATGATGATGACGATGATTCTGCTGCTGCTGCTGCTGCTGCTGATGTTGATGACGATGCTGATGATGATGGCGACGACGACGATGATGATGAGAATACTGAGGATGCTGCTGATGATTATGATGATGAAGAGGAGGTGGAGATTAGGAGGGTGCGCCGCTGGATCTCCCCAGAGGGGAGGGGGGGGACTCCCCCCTTTCCCCGATCCGTCGTCGGGGAACCCCCTCCCCCTTTCCCGATCCGTCGTCGGGGAACCCCCTCCCTCCCCCCCTTTCCCGATCCGTCGTCGGGGACCCCCCCCCTCCCTCCCTTTCAAAAGGGGAAGGGGGGGGTTCCGACCCCCCCCCCTTTGGCCGCCAAATTCGACCCCCCCCCTCCCCCCCTTTCGCCACGGCGCCCCCGGGCTCTGGACCTTGACCCCTACCACCCCTAACGCTAATGATCACCCTCGCCCCAGCCCCCAACCCTAACCCCGAACTCCTAACCATAGTCCCAAACAGTACTCACTACTCATTACGCATGACTCACTACCCACTACTCACTACTCGCTACTCACTACTCACTTCTCACTACTCACTGTTCACTACTCATGACTCCCTACTCACTACCCACTACTCACTACCACTACCCACTACTCTCTACTTCCTACTCCCTACTCCCTACTCACTACTCAAAATTCACTATCCACTACTCAATACTCACTACCCACTAAACACAACTCACTACCCACTGCGCACGAATCACAAATCACTGCTCACTACCCACTACGCACTATCCACTTATCACACTTCACTACTCGCTGCTCACTCTTCAGAACTCACTACTCACTATCCACTACTCGCTACTCCCTGCTCATTACACAATATTCACCACTTACCACTCACAACTGGCTACTCCCTACACCCTACACGCTACCCAGTACGCACTACGCACTACCCACAACTCACTACGCACTAAGCTCCCACTACTCACTACTCAGTACTCCCTACTTGCTACTCCCAACTCACTAGCCACTACTCACTACCCAATACTCACTACTCACTGAACACGACTCCCTGCCCACTACTCAGTACTCACCAAGCACTGCTCACTACCCACTCCCCACTATCCACTACTCACTACTGAGTACCCACAGTTCACTACTCACTACCCATTGCCCACAACTCACTACTCACTATCCGTTGCCCACTACTAGCTACTCCCTACTCCCTACACAGTGCTCACTGCTCACTACTCACTACTCCCTGCTCTGATCACTAGTCACAAGTCGCTACGCTACTCACTACTCGCTATTGAATACTCACTATTCACTACCCACGACCCACTACCCACCACGAGCGACTTACTACTGACTGCGCAATATTCAGTAGCAACTACGCACTACTCACTACTCACTACCAACTACTCCCTACTCCCTACTCCCTACTCGCTAGTCACTTGTCGCAAGCCGCTACCCACTACACTATCCAATACTCACTACTCACAACTTACGACTCACTACTCACTACTCACTACTCACTACTCCCTACTCCCTACTCACTACTGACTACTCACTACTCACTACTCGCTACTCCCTACTCGCTACTCATTACGGACTACTCTCTCCTCACTGCTCACTACTCACAATGCCCTATTCACGACTCACTATTCACTACTCGCTACTCCCGGCTCGCTACTCACTACGCACCCCCCGCTCCCCACGACCCACTATTCACCACGCACTACTCACTGCGCACTACTAACTACTCACTCCTCACTACTCGCCTCACTACTCACTATTTATTCACTACTCACTACTCACTACTATCTACTCACTACTCACTACTCGTTCCGAGGCCAGACCCCCCCTCCCTTGTGGGAGAGGCCCCCTCCCCGGCCCTCTGTTCGGCGCACAGGGGGGGGGTCGAACCCCCCCCCTTTTCCAGCGCTGAAGGGGGGATGGGTGGGGTCGAAAATCTCACCCCCCCTTTGAAGGGGGGAGGGGGGGGGTTCGGACCCCCCTCCCTTTTCAACTACAGGGTGATCCAGTGGCGCGCTTTCGGAGATCAGAGTCTGGAGGAACGAAACTTTGATGAGCACCTACCGCCCAACTTCCGACGTACATGCATAGACGTGGGCGCACGCTCCTGGACATCATAATGTTTGAGATGGTCACGAACCCCTAGGCACCCGCAAACGTAGCCCACATATGGGCTGTGCATCCTGGACTCTGTAGCCTGCCCCGCGCGGTGACGCTAGGTGGCACCTCGCCAGGACGGAGGGAGCGCACGCACCGCTGGAAGCACCTGCGACCACTGTGGAGATATCATCGGCGCAGTGGACCCCGAACCATCGCTATGGAGGGGTAGGAGGAGGAGGAGGAGGAGGAGGAGGAGGAGGAGGAGGAGGAGGAGGAGGAGGAGGAGGAGGAGGAGGTGGAGGAGGAGGAGGAGGAGGAAAGAGGAGAGGAGGAGGCGGAGGAGGAGGAGCACCAGTGTAAACCCAAAAGTCATCAACGATGTTGGAATAAACCTCCCTCCAAGCTCCCTCTTCATAGGCCCCCACAACGGTTCATTTCTACTGAGGGAACTGCCTCGTTGGAACACAACGTTTGAACAGCCTGAAGCGTGCCAAAACAATCTTCTCGGGACTCCAACGCCACGGATCAACCTGACTGTAGCGTCTTGACGATCCTGAATCGTGCCAGAGCGCCATTCCTGGGACTTCAACACCGCGAATCAACGTATCCGGAATCTTTCCAGAACTCCATGTCTGGTACGTCGGCCATGGGAGCCCTTGAAACTTTTGCAGCTCTAAGAAAGAATGTGCGCGGCGCTACAGCGAGATCCACATTATGAGAACGACCCACCCCCAAGCCGTGAAACTCTTGCAACTGTTTTAAATGAATGTGCGCGGCGCTAAAGCGAGAATTATATTTTGAAAACGACCCGGCCCCAACCCGTGAAACTCTTGCAATTTCAAAAACGAATGTGCGCGGCGCTAAGGCGAGAGCCACATTTTGAAAACGACCCGCCCTCCATCTGTAAAGCTGTTTCATTCATCGATAGTGAGGAAATATCCGGCGAAACGCCTGGCCCGCCCTTTCGACCGGCCTCGGGGTGCGACAGGGAGAATATATTTAAAAGGAACATGAAAGGAGGAGGAGGACGAGGAGGAGGAGGAGCAGGAGGCGTGCAGGGGCGGTCGGGCAGAGGGTGGGGATAGGAAAGGGGCGGCGGGGATCGGTCGTCGCGTCGGCGGGGGTGATGGGCGTCGTGGTCGGCGTCTTCGCGATCACTGCTGTTGCCGTTGTCGCAGTCGTGATCGTTGTCAAGGGGCTGCCGCCGCAGCCGTGGCCCGTCGGGCAGCCGCTGTGGTCGCGGTCACAGTCGTGGGAGTGGCCCCCGTATGAGCGACCGTAGCCACGCCCGCTGCAGTATGCCCTCGGCACGGCTGTACAGTCGAGCGTCTGCCACAAGGAACGCTCCCCCCCCCTAAAGCGGATGGGTGCACGAGGAGCGCTGGATGAGCAGCCGTGGAAGCATCCAAAAGAACAACGGGCCCCTTCCGAACCAGACCTGTTCCTAATTGTCGGCGTCTTGACTGTCGCCGCGGCCGCCGCGTCGAGCGCAGGTGACCGCGGCGCGGCGGTGGTGGTGGCAGTCCTGGGGAACCGCCAGCCTGGCGTCCGAACGCGCCCAGCGGCACCTCAGCGGGCACCCTTGCGTTTTTCCCACCCATCCTGTGGTATGTTGGGTCCTCGGTTTGAAGAGACAGCGCCCCGCGTTCGTCTCCTCTCCTCTCCTCTCCTCTCCTCTCCTCTCCTCTCTTCTCCTCCTCCCTCCTCCCATCCTTGCCTTGGCCATCTGCAGTCCTCGTTTTGAAGGGCCAGCGCCCTGCGCTCCTTCCTCGTTCCTCCTCCCCCTCGTCCCTCCTCCGATCCTCATCCTCATCCTCATCATCGTCATCATCGTCATCATCAACAAGTAATAATGATCATCACCATCATCAGCATCATCCTCATCATCATCCCCACTCATCACATCATCATCATTATCATCATCGTCGTCGTCGTCGCCGTCGTCGTCGTCATCATCAGCATCGTCATCAGCATCATCATCATCGTCGTCATCATCATCATCATCATCATCATCATCATCATCATCATCATCATCATCATCATCTTCATCAGCACCCTCATCATCCTCACCATCATCATCATCATCCTAAAATCATCATCATCAACACCATCGTCATCATCATTAATCCGCATCACCATCACCACCTTCATCATCATTATCACCAACATCATCACCACCATCACCACCATGATCATAATCACCACCACCACTATGATCATCATCCTCATCCTCATTCTCATCATCCTCATCGTCATTGTCATCGCCATCGTGGTCGTCATCGTCGTCGTCGTCATCATCATCAGCACCACCATTACCATCACCATCACCACCATCACCATCACAATCACGATTACCATCACCAACACCATCACCATCATCACTATCACCGTCATCGTCGCCATCACCGTCGCCATCATTATCATCATCATCCGCATCATCACCATCATCATCAACATCAGCATCATATTCAACACCACCATCATAATCATGATCATCACCATCAGCATCACCATCACCATCATCCTCATCGTCGTCATCATCATCACCATCACCACCATCGCCATCACCATCATCAGCAGCATCATCATCAGCATCCACATCGCCGTCAATGTCATCATCATCTTCATCATCACCTGCGTCATTCTCATCCTCATCATCGTGAACTCAGCACCATCCAAATCGACTTTCCCGACCCCGCTCTAAGGAGAGGCCCGAACACCAGAGCCCCTCCTGAGCCCAAGGCGGTCCCTGTCTCAGCGTTTTGACTGCACGGCGCTGCAGCGCGCCCCTCCCAGTTGAGAAGTGCGAGTGGAGGACTTCCGCTGCCCGCAGCGTCGCCTCCGCCTGGTCGAACATCCGCTGCTTCCGCGGGCAGTGGCATCAGGACTCCTCGCTCGAGTTGCCCCCAAGGCAGGCCATCACGTCGTGAAGCATGAGGGTCTACCTGGCAGCGTAGGCGCCGGGCGCTGTCGGGGTCGCCGAGGGTGAAGCACACCCGCCATCGGCAAGGCTGGGGCGTGGGTCGGAGGCGCTGCCGGGGGTCCAAAGGTTCGGCCGTGAGCTGTCGGAGGCAGCCGGGGGGCGTGTGGTCGAGCCGCTGCGTCCTGTGCTCTCCCCCCTTCCGTGCCTCGTCGTCCACCGCGCAAGACCCCTGCTCATTTGGAACCGCACGGATGGGGAACCGCCATCCTTTGGCCCTCCTCCTCGGCTCCTCCCTCAACCTGCACTGACGAGCGACGACACACAGAGAAGTGAGCCGCAAAACAGCATCATTATCTTGTTCCTTTCTATCTCTTTCCCTCCCCATCTCTCCTTCTGGTCCTCCTCCTTTTCCCCATCCTGGCCCTAGTTCTGGTCCTCCTCGTCCGCCTCCTCTGCGTCCTTCGCCTCATTTTATCCGTCTTGCTCCCTCCCACCCCTGTGTTGATTACGCTGCTGCCCTCCTCTGCATACTCCTTCATACCTTCTCTCCGCTCCCTGCTCCCTGATCCCTGCTTCCCTTCCTCCCTCCCTCCCTCCCTCCCTCCCCCCTTCTCTCTCCTTCATCCTTCCCCCCTCTTCCTTCCCTCCCCCCGCCGTCCTTCGTCCCACCTCTCTCCCCTCCTCTTGCCCCTCGTGCTCCACACATGTCGGTACGAGAGCATCTACACCGAAAAAGTAGGTTCGATCAGCAGGTTGGCAAGCACCGGCGAAGGCTGCTGCGGCGATTTTGGGGAACACTGCGGCGACGGATGTGGTGAGCTCGATCTGCTGTTCCTCGCGGGGGGAGTCAGGTGGAGGAGGACGCCGAGTGTGGATGGGAGAAACAGGGGGAATGAAGAGGACGAGAGGGACGTATAAAGGGATGGGGCGCCTTGGCCCACTGTGCACGGCTGGCAGGCGACAGGCCGTCTGCTCTTGGACCCCCCGCCCTACACTTTCTCGCCGAGAACCGATCCTGACCCCCCACCAGGCCCCACCCCCCTCCCGACGCCCCACCGCCCTCTGGAAACCCTGCTCTTGAGACCCCAGCACCCTAAAATTTCTCGCCCACCAGCAGGCCTCCACCCCCGGCTCCTGGAAAGATCGTGCGAGAAGCTGGGGCGGAAGCTGCTGCTCCTGTGGAGCACAGCGCTGGCCGCCTGGGCGAGGCGCGAAGGAGCTGCCGAGGGACCCGTCGGCGCCCGGCCCCCGCACCAGCACTAGCTGAGCCGTCGGGAGTACAAGCCACGAGAGATGCGAGCCCTGTGCTGTAGAAGTCTGAACCAGGTGCGGCGGAGCAGCCCAGGAGCCGCGAGGCCAGCCCCTCCCCGCGCGCCGCAGACCCTGGCAGCCCGAACCGCACGCGCAGAGAGTTGCAGGGCCGCATTGCCAGCACTTGACCCACGCGCGCCTCCGCTCGCAGTGGCAGCGCGGCTCGAGCTGCCGCGGCGGGAGAGCCGAGGCGGCCGCGTCGCGGCTCGAGGAGAGCTCGAGAGCCGATGACTGCTCGGGGAGCCTGTCCGCATCCCGCCACTCGTGCCCAGCACTCCTCCTCCTCCTCCTCCTTCCCACCTCCGAAGGAGACGAGGCGGACGCTCCCGCTTCCGCCTCGCCTCCCGATCACCCCCCGCACCGCCGCCAGAATGTCAGGATGCGTTTTTGCTTCCTCTCGCGCGCCCCTGATCGAGATGCGAATACACTAGACATACAAATGCTGCGATTGGTACTGCTCCCCTTTCCTCTTCCGTGAGTAACTGCGTCTCCTGCGGACTGCCTCCCACACTTCTGACGCGGCCGTGTCTGCAGCGATTACTACAAATACTGTTGGTTCAGGATAGGTTCTGGGATGTCGGGAGTTTCTGGCGGCCCTCGGCCATTCGTACTTGTCCATTCGCATCTGGCTGCGCGGGACAACAGGAAAACCTGGATGCACAGGGGCGTATCATCATCGTGGTTTCTTGCTTCTCCGACGGACGTCAGGCTGTATGCAAGCGCCTCTCTTCGCCGGCGAGTCGGGCCGAACCAGCCATGCGCTCCCACGCCGTGGTGCGTGCAGCTCGCACATCCGCCTCCAACGTGTGCGCCCTCGTCTTGCGCACGGGCGCACCACCGTCGAGCGCAGCAAAACAAGAAAACGCCACCCTCCCCCACGCGTGGGCTTCGGTCAGGCCCTGTCGGAAGCGCAGCCGATGGCAGCCGAGTGGCCGCACCATACTTCGAACGGCACATGGCCACCTGAGGCAACATGGCGAATGCACACAATGCGACCGGATCATAAGGTCACGCAGTAAGGATGCCAAGCCCTTTGACGCCCAAGGTGATGCCGAACGTGGAAGTCGATGGCCCATGGCTAAGGGTTAGGATGGGCCGAGAGGGAAGGGTACCTTTGGAAAGCCATTCATCCGTATATGATCCTGACTGGCTGAACCCTCCCTGTCCCTGGTTTGCTGCTGCTGGGAATCAGATTTCGAGGGCACAAGTGCAGAGCACGTGGCAAGCATGGTGCACCTTCCGTCTACCATCACGGCCGACCAGCTGGCCCGACGGACGAGAGGGTGCGAGCCACCCGTGACGAGGCGGCCATTGAGTACGCCCCCCAACCGGACGGTCCGACACTGCTCGAGGCGATGCGCAGGCGGCACGGTGGCCCTCAGGAGGAGGACGCGGAGGAGGAGGAGGAGGAGGAGGAGGAGAAGGAGGAAGGGGAGGAGGAGAAGGAGGAGGAGGAGGAGCAGGGGTGCCAGCTCCCAATTAGACCAGAAAACAAACGACACCACCCCACCTACGTCCCCACGGGCCGTAGCATATACCACGAATTCCAGCTTGGGCTTCTGCCTGGTATACGCCACGGCCCCCGATAGGCCGTAGCGCAACATGGAGGGCCGCAGGTGGGGTGGTGTCGTTGGTGTCTTGGTCGAAGGGAAAGCAGAGACCTGACAGTAACGACGAGGAGAATGCAGAGGGAGGGCATGGATGAGGCGGAGGAGGTGCAGGGAGGATAGAGGGTGGATGGAGCAGGAAGAAGGAGGGCTTGAGGAAGGGCGAGAGCGAAAGGAGTGAGAACTGGGACTGGGGACGGAAAGGATACTAGAACCACGCGCGCGCTTCGCGCTTAGGTTTTCAGCTAGGTCGGATATGCCATCTCTCGAAACGGTCGTCGTTGGGCGATCTCGAAAATTCCTTGAGACGTCCGACGGAGGTGCCAAACAGGTGGCTGGCCCCACGGTCTCAGGCCAAGAACGCTCCAAGACGGCCCAAGATGGCTTCAAGATGACCCGAATGGGTCGCAAGACGGCCCAAGAGAGCTTCGAGACAGCCCAATATCGCCTCAAGACGGCCCGAAAGATCTCCAAGAGGACCCTCGAGAGGGCCTCAAGAAGGAATTGTTCGCACGTCATTTTCGGAAAACGTTCGTTTGTAGCATACCTACTCGCCTTATGTCTCCAAGACGATTTGCGAGGTACCAAGAACGCCCCAAGACGGGCCAGGAGGCTCCCAATCGCGCCCCGTTCCCAAGAAGGCCCGAGAAGCTCCCGAAGGGACCTCCAAGAGGCCCGTAGAGGCCCCAAGATGCTCCCAAAAGACTCCCAAGAGGCCCCCAAGAAGGCTCCGAGAAACCTTCAAAACGCTTCCAAGAGCCAGATGCCCCCCAAAGACCCCAAAGGGGATCAAACATTAGTCCCGGAGACTTCCGAGAGGCCTCCAAAGAGTCCCCTCGAAACCTCCCAAAGAAGCCTCTTGTCAACGACCCTGTTTGGCCCCAGGAATGCTCCAACCACCCATCGATAGGCTTCCTCCTCCTCCTCTTCTTCCCTATTTTGCTCCTCATTCTCATCACCCCTTCCTCCACATCCTCTCCTCCTTCTCATTTCTCTCCTCCTCGGCCTGCCAACTGACAGAGAACCAATTACCACCACCATGAAATTTCCCAATCGCCATGAGCACACAATAAGCGGAAACAGGCATACAGTACTGGCCGGCGGAACAAGCGAAGCGATTCAATCAATAATCGTCAGATGCGGCACGACTGCAGGACAAGTCCCGGCGGCGCGTGGGCGCTTCTGTGTGGGTCGGTGACTCGGGCGGACGCTGTGTCATGGTGACGTCGACAGCGGCAGAAACGGTGATGATAGTATAGACGATGGTGACGATGATGGCGATGACGACGGCAAGGCCAATGTCGGCGCCGATGCTGGTCACGCCGGTGACGATGATGAAGTCCACGTGCCGCCGATGAAGGTTTTAACAGGACTTCGACATGCACGTGCGGCCAACGCGCGCGAGTGGCCCGCATGGTACTATTTGGCAGGCAGGGTGCCCCCGCAGCAAGCGCGCCAGAGCGTCCGAGTAATTTCGAGACGCGCACGCGAGAGGCCCGCGTGAGACCTGGCGACTCCCTGGGGGGCTGTGAAGTGTGAAGCTGGCGATACTGTCGTGGATGACTGAAGACGGGCAAGGTCCTGCATGACTGAAGACGGCGCCCGCCAGCAGTTGGGGCCGCGGTTCTGTGCACGATCGCTAACACTTCAACGGCGCCTGGCGGCGACGCCTTCAGCTGGCGGCGATGAGTCACATACAGAAGAAGCAAGACCTCCCATAGAGCGCGGCGCTCTTTTGTTGCCACCTTTGGGTGCTTTTGGCTCCTCGCATGGCCCTGCTCTTTTTGCCGCGTTCGTGTGCTTGGTGCCTCTCGTTGCCCTCGTAGCCCCGCTCTTTTGTATCCACTTTTTGGGCGTTTGTCTTGTTGCACTCCGAAGTGCTCTCTGCGCAGTGTAGATCTTTCAACAATTTCGTTTATATTGAGCGGTCCTCTGTGTAGTCGCCCCATGCTCCCAACGGGTGGGGTACGTCCCCGGGTCATTTTCCTTAGGTGTTTGAAAGATGTTGGCCTTTGCGGCCTCCTGGGGAGGTTCCGTGGCCTCTTGGGGCCATTTTGGAGCGGTCTTGGGGCCCCTAGGAGCAGTTTGGGAGCCATATGGAGCTATCTTGAATCATCTTGGAGGTCATCGCGGGCTTTCTGAGACCCTCTTGGAGCCATCTTGGGCCACCTTGGACGCTCCAGCGCCTCGCGAGACCCTTCCTCCAGGTTCAAGAGGGGGGGTATGGGAGAGGGATGAAACCCCTCCCCGACGGGGACGAGGGGGGGTGGAAGAGAAACCGCCCTGGACCACCTACGCCAAAAGGGCTGGTGGAATTCCGTTTTACAGCGGGACACTCGCTAAATTGTCAGGCTGAATTGTGCTGGTCTTTCAAAGGGGGTGTCGATTGCAGTGAAATGGCAAGGCCGTGTGAGGAGGCATCTTGGGACGGGAAGGTGCACTGCCGAATTGACGACGCAATCGTTTAATTGTGGTCTTTATCCTCCTCCTCCCCCTCTTTTTCTTCTTCCTCGTCCTCGTCCTCGTCCCCGTCCCCGTCCTCGTCCTCGTTCTCGACCTCCTACTCCTCCTCCTTCTCCTCCTCCTCCTCCTCCCCCTCCTCCTCTTCCAGTCATTCGCCAGAGGATCATGATTCCCGGCGAAGGTGGGATGAAATGGTGATGGTGAAGTATGGGTGTCATCGCTCATGATGGGTTTATCAGATGTGCTTCTTAGTATTCAACAATCCGTTAATCTGATATGTGGAAGTGAGAGAGTGAGGAGGAGAAGACGACTAGAACATTAACAGCTCTCCCCGCGGTGGGTCGCGTAGACCTTGCGCTTCCAACCCGACCCAGAGAGCACCTCGGTTTCCGGGCACTCCCTAAGGCACACTGGCCCCTCCTTGCGCCAGCCCCCAAAAGAAAAAACGCTTTGCAGCGCCAGGGCAAGGGTGCCGATAATCCCGCTGGACATCCCTTCGGCAAGGTCGGAGCGGGCCGACGTACCCCGCAAATATTTGCCCAGGCTCAACACAGGATGTTGAATTTCATGTGCAGGTACTCTGTCCTGTTTTTCTTCCGCAAGTAGTGCCGGCCTCCTGTAACATGTTCTTATTCACCTACTAAAGCGCAATATGTAGTTCTCTTGCTATCATACACAGTGTCGTAGTCCTCCTGCGACCACCATTTCCACTTTCTGTTGCGTACCCATTTTCCAATATATTCATGATCATCATAATGGTAGTTGCGATTCCAGCGGTCCTAATGCCGGGCACGCTGGTCTTTGTCCCGCGTCGAGGAGCTGCTCGACGCTTGATGCTCCGCCGCTTGTCCATCCTGCACTTGGTTGCGCCATGGCGGCGTCGGCGCGGGGCTGGCCAGGGCCTCGGCGAGCCTCGACTCTTTGTCGCGACTCCTGCTCCTCCGCCTCGGCGGCGCCGAAGACAGGCCCTGCCAAGGCAGCGCGCGCGCGCCGTCGCGCGTGGGGCGCCCGTCAGAAACGGCGGCCACCATGGCCCCCCGCGCGGGCGGCGCGGGAGGAGGGGGAAGAGGGCGAGGAGCAGCAGTTACATGAGCAACGGTCGCTGGAGCAGCAACTGAGTCACTACCCCTGGTTTTCTTGGGATCATCTTCCATCGGATCTGTCGGGGCCGGCGCGTGGCCCCTTCCGACGGAATCGGCGGCGGGCTCCGCGGCTGGCTCTTCCGAGGGGCTCGGGGCGACTGTAGAATTGGGTGAAAATTCCACCGCCGCGTCGGCCGTCTCGGCGCTCTGTGCCAGGCGACTCGCGGGCGCCCCATCGCCGGCCGAGCCGATATCAGGGATTCCGCTGCCGCCGAATGAACGCGGGATGCCTGCGGCATCTGTGGCATTTCGCCACCCGTGTTTCTCAGCGCAAACGAATCCACATATCAAGGCCTTCATCTTGTAATGGATCTTTCAATTTGGTCTGGTTGACGAGGTCTGCCATCGCGTGCTGGATCGGCCAGGGATTCGCGCGTATCTTAATCGTGGGGCCGAGCCCCAAAACATCGACCACTCTCTCCAACAGGTCGGAAATCCTGCTGGTTTTCCTTATCCGATTATCGAGCACATAGGAATCCCTCCGCATCTGTTGCGGCCAATGGTCAGCCCTGTCTTCGGTGCGGCTTTCTCGAATTATGCTCATCGCGCGAAGAGGCCCGTGGTCAAGCAATTCAGGCCCGATGCTCTGTCCCCGATGACTGTCGAGCGAGGAGCTCGGCAATTCTGGCTGCGATGAATCCCCGGTGAACCTCGCCGTCAGGCGTGTCTTCGACAATCATGTGTTGACGCGTGAATTTGGACGTGGCCGTCATCCATTTACTTCCCGAGGTCTCGACCAAAATGGCCGCGTCAGGATTGCTCGCCAGATCGATACCGTCTTTGGAGAATGTTCGGACGAACGGGCGCTCCACAGGGAAGCGACGACTTATGCGTTCGAAGAATCTCTCAGACAACTCCGTGGACATCTAGGTCTTCGAGATATCAAATTCCAATGCTTCGTCAAAGTGTCCACCGGTGTTTGGCGTCTTTCTCAAGAACAGTGACCAGGGGCCTTCGTCAACTTGAATCTCTGGTTTGTCCGAGTACGCGCGATCAATAATGTAAAAATTGGGAAGGCTGTGGCCAAGGGCCATCAGCTGTTCGCGTCTCACTCTCGCGCGCTTCTCAGAAAGAGCTGCCAGCGCCTCCCTTAGGTCTTTCACGTTCGTGATGGGGTGCTCGAGGAGAAAGCGTGGACCATTGGGAATATAGGATGACGTATCCTTCATCTTGGCTGCGCAGCCGTTCACCAACCAAGTTGTCGTTGGAGGATCCGTTCCGTCTGCGGCGAGGTGATCTTCCCATGTCTGCCATTCCGCCGTCGGCTCGGTCACGCTGCCCCCCTCACTTGGCCATGTGAACGCACGGAGAGAGGGGCGTTTCATCGGTGCCTCCGAAGGGTCCGCATGCCTCTAGATGATAGGCCACCAGTCCGCCACTTAGGCGCTGCCACTCCTCCGGAAATTCCACGCAAAGGACGTCCTCTTGAGCGTCTCAATAAATCGGAAATGGGGTTCATCTGTAGAATGCTATGCCGTTGTCTTTCTCAGCCCTCCATGAGGGAAGCATGTGCGTTTCTGTCCGCCACTGACTCTACCATCCTCAACTCATCAGTGAACCAATGCTTCTGATGCTTCTCGTGCGTCCTTAGATTTGTGTAAACAATCCACGGGGGCATTTTCTGCCCTGCGCGCGAGATTTGCGAATCGTGGGAACTCGGGCGCGCTCCGGGCCCGCAGTCCATCTGTGCAGATCTGTCGCCTTAAGAAGGTTGTCCATCCTCTCGATATCTGGCTTTGCTGGGTGCGCGCGAATGTTTGAGCATCTGACCACTTGTACATCGCAGCGCGGGTGCTGGCGCATACCAGCGTGGAAACTGTGCAGTCGCATGCAAATGTGTATTCCGTCGTCCGTCCATAGTCGGTGTTTAACATATCCGTCGTAGTTGGTGACGAACGTTCGTCCGACCATGCGTAAGCCACAACGCCAAATATATCAATGCTCACTCCCTTTTGCGACCAATGGAAATCGGAGATGTCATGCCTAGTTGTGAAAAATGAAGCATCCGCATCACTGCCTATGGGTGCAAAGAGCGATATTGTCAATCTCTGGCCACTTGGGGCTCCCTTGGAGACTACGGAGCCATCGGGGGTCATCTGAACTTTGTTGGCAGAATATATCCTTCCGTGGAGAAGCACGATGCCGTCCCATCCCTTCCTGTGGACCAGGCGAATGGTCCAGAAGTTCCCAGCAATGGGGGGCTCAATGACGCCATCCAGTTGGTTCTCTGTCCCCCCGGTGTGACATTGCAAGGCCGGGTGCCATTGCATAGCAGGCAGGCTGCCCCGACTGGCTGAGCCAATCAGGTAGCGATCGAACAACTTAAGGGGAAATCCCATCTACGGCGACAGGAAGGAGCCTCAATATGTTGCTGTCAGGGCAATCAAGCAACCTGGTATCCCTCTCCAGTTTGCTGATGTCCCCGGAGTGCGACCGAACGACAGCGTCTATTGTAGTGACGTGTACCAAGACGCCATGTTTCTGAGACATGTTATGGTCGGCATATGGCACATACATTCGTTATGCCGGCAATCGGAATTGAATGCCCTTGTGTAGCTCTGTTCAGTAAAAGGCAAGGCAGTATCCATCCATGCGCCTTTGTCTCTTCTGACATGGGTTGGTCAAACAAATTGCTGTAGCTATTGTTCATGCCGATCCTGTCGTAGTGAACTTTGTCACTGCTGACCCCTAGACTCTGAACAGTGTCCGGCGGAAGCGCGGGCAGTGCATACATCGCAAGCGGAAGGGTGCGATAATCTACCCATCCCTCGTCGGACAATCCATGGGCGTTGCAGAGTGCACCGTCCCCCAGAGTTCGTGGCAGCAAGCGTGGAGTGTCGCGGAAGTATACCATGAGTTCGCCTATCAGTTTGGCTGTTGCCTCGCTTCGCTCACTCAACTGAGCACAGAAGTCCCTTTCACCAGATCCATGGCACTTACGTATGGAAATTGCCCAACTTCGATCGGTTCAGGCATCTCCAGGATGCGCTTCCAATCGCTCTCGAAGATCTCATGAGACCCCGCCTAGCATAAGTATACCGCATTGCATGCGAGTCATCCTCGTTTGGAAGGTTCGTCAGCAAATCAAGCATCTGATATTCTTGAAATTGTGCCATGACCTGCAGAGATTGAACGCGTGCAATCGGAGGGCCATCGCTTCCCTGGTGACTGCGCCAGCACTGTGCGCCCAATCTACCTGGAGTTTGATATGGTCAGGGGTTTGTCCGAATATCTCTTCGCCCTTGAAAGCTGGTCGTCTCCCCCGCCCCAGCAAACGCGCGTTCCTTTCTTCTGTCATGGAATGCGCCTTCTGAAGGTGATCGTCCGCGTTGCCCCCGCTCTCCCAAGGCAAATGAATCGTCTCAGGAGGCGGTGGACAAGAGCCCGGGCATAATTGTCGAAAGACCTTAAGAACGGTTGAAAGGTCGGTGCAAGTGCTGAGATCGTACATTCTCTCGTCAACGTCAACAAAACTTGGCGCTGGAGGCTCCGCGGGCTGCGCGCCGCCGGCTGAGCCGGTAGCAGCGGCATCGGCCGGATTCGCGATCTAGGAATGGACTGGATCGCGATCTAATCCATTCTGGATCGTGAAACGGTCCGTTGTTGGATCCTGAATCGGTCCGTTGTAAATCGCGAGTCGGTCCAGTCTGAATCGTGAATCGGGCAGAACTCGTCTTGTCTGCAGGTCGGTCGGACCAAATCGCGATCTGGTCCGGAAGGGCTGATTCACGATTCCCAAACGAACTGATTCAGGATTTCAAAACGGACCGATTCACGATCTAACATGGACCGATTCACGATTTAGAACGGACCGATCTCGTCGACGTGTTCGGGAAGTTTCGGGAGGGGTTGGGCGGATTTGGGAGGCCTTGGGAGGATTCGAATGGATTTGGAAGAATGTGGGTGGGTTCTCGGAAACTGTGGAAGGATTTGGATGGGTGAATTCGGGGGGATTGGGGTGGATTCGGGAGGATTCGAAAGGAATTTGGAACAGTTTGGCGGATGTGGGGGAATCTTAGCGGGCTTGAAAGATTTGTTTTGGAGATTCTGGGTGGACTTGGGAAGATTTGGGTGGATTAAAATGGATTTTGGTGGGCTTCGGAGGATTTGGGAATGATCTGGGTGGATTTGGGAAGATGTGGGAGGATTTGGGTGGGTTTGGGAAGATTCGTGATGGCGTTGGTAGATTTGGGAAGACGTGGGTGGATGTGGGAGGCTTTGGGCGGTCTTGGGCAGATGTGGCAAAATGCGGATGGAATTGGGGAGATCTGGGTGGATTTGGGGTGATTTCAGAAGGTTCTGGTGGGGATTTGGGTGGATGCGGGTGGATTTGGGAGCATTCGGGCGCGTTTGGGAAAGTTTGGGAAGACTTTGGTGGATTCGGGGGTGGAAGCCGAAAAATCAGGAAATGCCGATGCTTTCCCCCTCCCAGACGGCCCATTGCAAGTATCGTTTCCGTGTCCAGTCGCAAATCCGCGCGCGCAGTTCGCGGAGGACGGGTCGGAAACAGGAAAAAAAGTCGGGGCCCGAAAAATCAGGGGAACACAGAAAACAAGTAATTTCCCCCGCCCAAGCAGCCCATCGCAAGTGCCGTTTCCGTGTCCAGTCGCGCGTCCGCGCGCGCATTTCGCGTGGGACGGGTCGGAAAAAGGAAAAAATCAGAGCCCGAAAAATCAGGAAAAACCCGTAATTTCCCCCTCCCAGATGGACCGCTGCAAATACCGCTCCCGTGGCCGGCTGCGCGTCCGACCGCGCATTTCGCGGGGGGCAGAAAGTCGGAATGCGAAATATCAGAAAAACAACCATGATTTCCTCTTCCCAGACGGCCCATTACAAGTGCCGTCTCCGCGTCCAGTCGCGCGCCCGCGCGCGCATTTCGCGGCGGGCGGGTCGGGAACGGGGAAACAAATCTGAGCCCGAAGAATCATAACAAACAGCAATCTCCCCCTCTCAGACGGCCCATTGCAAGCCGTTTCCGCGCACAGTCGCGCGCCCGCGCGCGCATTTCGCGGATGACGGGTCGGAAACAAGAAAAAATCGGAAGCCGCAATAATCACGGAAAAAAATCCCCCTCCCAGACGGCCCATTGCAAGTACCGTTTCCGTGTTCAGTGGCGCGGCCCTAGAGGATTCCCCAGCCCTGCCCCAGAGGATTCCCCGGCCCTGGCGCGGCCCTAGAGGATTCCCCAGCCCTGGCGCGGCCCTAGAGGATTCCCCGGCCCTGGCGCGGCCCGGAGGATTCCCCAGCCCTGGCGCGGCCCTAGAGGATTCCCCTGCCCTGGCGCGGCCCTATGGGATTGGACCAGATCCCGATCTAGACCATTGTGACGAGGAAGCGGTCTGCTGGACCAGATCACGATCTAGTCTAAACGAAATCGCGAATCAGGCGAAGTGGGTTCACCTCGAACGGACTAGATCACGATCTAATCTGAAACAAATCGGGAACCAGCCTCACATCCGGTAGCAACGCCGCCTGCGCCCGCAACCGCGTCGACTGGTTGGCCCGCCAAGTCTGGGGCCCCCATGTCCACATCAGGTGGGGCAACGGTCGCGCGAGGAATGAATTCATGCCGCCTTGAATAAGTTCAATACCAGCTACTCACTTCCCCTCGAAGATTACAGATTCTTCGGATGGAGCGCCGTTCCTCAATTCAATCATAATCATCGCGAGGCCCCAATGATTCGTTTCATTGACCCAGTCTTGGAACTCCTGTGCGATCGCCCCCGTCATTTGCGCAAACACTTCGGTCATCGCCTTGTCGCGGTCTGTCGCGCGGAGCAGGAAGTCCGCCGCATGGGGCATGGCATTCTTCGTTCTGTCAATGTAGTCCAACGGGGCACCAGGGAATTTCTCATTCTATGCGTTCGCCAAATTTGCCAAGGCACGGATGAATCTTTCAGGCGCGTTCGGTTCTCTCTCCCATGTATCCCGCCCGTCGGCATTCGAACTTATCTGAGATTGTGGGGTGCCAGGAATCGTCTGTCCGGCGGCCCAAACGGCGGCGCTGCCCCCAAATGCGCCTCGAGTCGGGGTGGGCGGGGGCCCTGCCAGCTGGGCCGGTGGAAGCAGCCTTCGGGGAAGGATCCATTGGACTAGGAGCGCTGTCCTGATGAGGCCTCGCCATTGCCGGAGTCACGGCGGGGCTCCCGATGCCTGTGGGGGATGCCTTAAACGGTATCTCCGGCTCCTTCGCGGCGGGCGCCGCCCGCGAGGAGGCCCTGGCCTTCGCGGGAACGCTCGGCAAGTCAAAGCTATGCCAATTTTCTTGGCAGCGGCTTCGTTTTCCCTTTCTATTGCTTCGAGTTCATCCATTGTCTTTCGAAGTGCGGCCATTTTGGCATCCGCCTCTTTCTCTCTTTCCTCGGCTTCAGCATGTCGGCGGATGGCGCCCGCGTCTGCCCGTTCAGCTCAGCGCAGCATCCTCTGAGCTTCGGCTTCCGAAAAGCATCTGCCTCGATGGGCGAATCCCTACATTAGCTTTTGATGTGCCTCGGTTCTTTCCATCCCACCCCCTTGGCGACCAGCTGAGCCGGAAGCCGATGGGTGAGGCGCGGATATGTCCGAATCGCTGTCTTCCTTCCTTACGACTTTCGCAGAGCCCTCCATGGCCACGTTCTCCGTCGCGAAACGGGGCTCCCCGGGTTCTCCTCTTCCCATGTGCTACATGAGCGATGCTTGTCTGTGACCGACTTCGGTGGGTCCTTCGAAATGAAAGGTGAAGCTCAAGGGCAACACGCGCGCGCATTTGTGTTTAGACAACGCTGTTCAGATGCAGTCGTGCTCCGGGCGCAGGTCAACGCAGGGCGAGCGCTCGAACATCTCCTTGTTCAGGTTTGGTTCGAACCCCAGTGCCCATCCTGCCTGTGCCGCGCGAATCTTCTCGCATTCCCTTTGCTCCCGCTCGTGTTCGAGCTTGAAGTCCGCTTCCATCGCCTCTACAGGGACTCTACCGAAGGAACCGCGCGTCAAGGTGGCGCCCAAGCTGAGCCCGAGGCGCAAAGCGCAGCATGGGTCCATGCATAGAGGCGAAGTTCCAGCAGCACGATCCGTGCTGGATCTTTGTGGCATGCCTGCAGGTGCGCACCCGGACTCCTCCTTGCGTTCGCGTTTTCTTCTGGGCCGGCGAAGATGATTTCCGCTGTCCACCAAGTTCCATCCGCCAAGACTTCTTCTGTCATCGTGTAGTCCCTGGCCAGGAGAGTCGGGGATCTCGCATGAACTGTAGAACCCATCGTCCTGTTTGAATCCTCCTCCGTACATTGGGTTCGATGGCAAAAGCGCGCGACCTTCAATGGTCGCTCCAATGCCGTGAGCCGGCGTTCCACGTGAGAAACGAGACGACTTGTTCTCTTGGATCTCATCCATTTTAGCACCTCGGACCCAGAAAGAATGTCCATCCCCGTGCAACAGTGCTTGTCCGTAAAACTTCTCACGGTGATGCTGGGCCAATCCAACCTGTCTATGCATTAAGCACCTTGGGTTTCAGCAGTGCGATCCTTCTTGAGGGCCAACATCTTAGCCCAAAGTGGCACACTGTAGTCCATCTCGGGCTTCGGTATCTTCGTGTCTTCAAGGTCAGCAGCTTGGCCAGACATGCCTTAGCGGACATCGACTGTCTCAGCGCCTTAGAGCTGTCTGGAATCGTAGCTGGTTCAATGTACATTCCTTGACTCAGTCTCCTCGCGTCAGCGACGTGTTCTGCGGTTCCCCGGCCAACAGTTTGTCTTGCTGCGCGGACGATCGCTCCTCAGGGCTTCCACGCTCATTGGAACGGTTGCAGATTTGCCCGTCGTATAGAAACGTGCGCGGCCACGTCTTGTGGGGCGGCCAATCGTACATGAATACATTCGTAACCCCAATCGGATCAACGCTGGGATTTAGAACATACGGCCAACGATGCAGCTTCCTTCTACTGTTGCCTGGCATCGAGACATATCCCTGGTTCACCTTGCACTGCTGACAAAAGTCACGCTCGATCGATTCAGTCTAGTTCTGCGGTTCTCCCACAGGAGAGTTGGCGCCCCGAGACCTCGGGCTGTGCTCTGTCCTCCGATCGACAGGGCGGTCGGTTCCCGCCGTCTCATCTTCGCCCCCCTCAATGTCATCCCGCGGTTGCGAGACGGTGTCTGGGTCGAACGCCCTTGGCGCGGCCAAGCGCGTCGAGGCATCGGGCGGCTTTAAATCTGCGCGTTCTAACCGCATCTGGTCCACGGCGTCCTTCGCTGCCGCGTCATTTCGACAAGGATGGCGCGCGACGCCAGCATGGGGGCATGCCGGGTGAACGTTTGTTGCGTGCCGGGTGCAGCTGATCGTGGAAGGAAGTAAAATCGTTCCTTTCTGTCTAGAACCCACGATTCGCCCTCTTCGCAATACGTCCGAAACTCTGGCGATACATTAAGTATAGCCACATCAGGAGCGCGCGAAAACTCTCGTCTCGTCTGTGGATCCGTACAGTGCTCGGTCTTGAGGGTAGACGATCTGCCCTCGCCTTGCATTCTAAGTCACCCGATATGGCTGCCACCGATGCCAGGTCGCTCCGCGCGCGCCCCGGCCTGCGGGCGCCCGCCCCCGGCAGCTGAGAGACCGCAAGGCCGCGCGTAGAAGTGGGTCTGGGGTCGGCTCGTCTTCGGAATGTACTCCGCGAGCAGTTCAGATGCTTTCATCGGCTCCCCGCTTAGGTTCACGCAAGAATCATCGCTCGCATAGAAGTGGGGATATCATCCCAAAGAAGGCTAGGGTCAAGGAGTCAATCTCCTGACTTCCAGCACTTGTTGTCACCTCCGACGTGGAAGACGCGCGCGATGTTGAGCGGCAGGCGAGCAGCCCGCTTCATCCACCAAAAATCTTGCATCCTTCAGCGTCTGCGCCACGAGTCGGGCAAACGGGGATTTGTCGTCCTCCTTTGTCCCCGCAATCAACCCCGATTTGCCGTCGGGCACATCATTCAGGTTCCAGAAAGCACGCGCCACCTGGTGATCTCCAAGGTGTCGTGGAATGGGAGCTCATCCTTTGTCAGTCACTCCGACTCGCAAAGCTGACCTCTTATGGCAGTGCCCGTTGCGGCGCTGGGCGCTACCCGCGCGCGTCCATGCGTTATTTCGCCTAGAGCATCGCTTACGTCGTCGAATCGCCAGCGCGCAAGGAGAGCGTGCTCCAGTGCGCGTGCGTTCCCTGTTGCCGGTCTTGCACGGTGTCTTTTCCACCGGTCTCGCGAGTTGAGCCGGGGACTGGCCCCATCGAAAGAAATCCCCCCCAATGAATGGGGCCCATCGGTGGCCACTTGCCTCCGCAATAGCGGTGGCAGCTTGGCCCTTCTTGTGGAATGGAGGGGGGGGGGGGGCATAAGTTACCGGGATCGCCACCTCGATGTGCAACTTCACGATGTCCTCAGCCGCGTTGTTCCGTTCTGGGGAGTCGAGAGCCCTCTCTGCATTCTCCCCTTCGGTGTCCTCACAAACTGGGATCATTGCCTTCTGCCATTGGGCGACGTTCCAGAGGCCTCGTGCAAAATTGTCGGGGCCCTGTTCTCCGCTCACGGATCCAGAGGTCTGGGTCCCGCTTGTCGGTGGCCCCGCCAGCGGGGCCCCCCCATGACCCCCGCCGCCAGCTGAGCCGGTGGTCGAGGGATTCGGCCCCCCCGCCACCAGCAAACCTCCGTGAATTGCCAGCAGACCCATTACCAGTCGGAACACCAACCGCCTCAGCACTCTGCCCTGCACTGTCGGCTTCCTTCCGAACATCTGTCACCTCGACATCTCCATCGGCGCCAGCCATCGTCACTCAGAGAGAAGGGTGGACGACGAACCTGTCAGCTGCTTCTCCGGCCAGCCCAGTTCCGCAATTCGGCGTGTCCTGGTTCGTGTTTTCCGCATTGGTGTCAGACGGTGGGGCTGCGTCATGCCTATGAATCGACGCCATATATGTATCCATCTTCTTTTCGCGACCTATCGCTCGATCCTCCCATCTGGTGGTTTGCCGCGGCGCTTCCTCTATATCAGGAGCCGCGCGCGCAGACTTGACGTGTTTGCTGATCGCTGCCAGTCTCTCGCGCAGTGCGCGAGTCAATGCAGCGCAAGTAAAGGCGAGTCAGCAAAGCAGCATAAGCGGGGGGGTCGCGGCCGCCCGAGGGGTGGTTCAGTTTGCGGGCCGGCGGTCGCTATGACCGCGGGCACCAGAGCCAAAGCGGCAGCGGCGGCGCGTGCATTTGGACTGC
This sequence comes from Prorocentrum cordatum, assembly GCA_963575745.1. Lineage (NCBI taxonomy): Eukaryota > Dinophyceae > Prorocentrales > Prorocentraceae > Prorocentrum > Prorocentrum cordatum. Next base: position 125,408 of record CAUYUJ010021315.1, read on the forward strand.
GCATGGATAAGTTGGCACGCGTGCGGGAGGCACGCGCGAGATCAACATTCAACTGCTTTGCAAACGCGTCGGTGTAATCCTCTGAAAATGTGCAATTCTTTCATCTGGCCTCGACATGCGTGTGTGTGTGTGTGTGTGTGTGCGTGTGTGTGTGTGTGTGTGTGTGTGTGTGTGTGTGTGTGTGTGTTCCGTCGCAACAAGGATGCAATCCATTCGTGACCTCTGCAGATGTTGACGCTGTTGACCAGGGCTTTTTCATGAAGTGCCCCTGCGTGTCTTTCGATCCACATGCGCATCCGTGTAATCAGCATTCGTGAAATTGATTGGCACGGAGGAAAATCCCGCACTTGTGGACCCCCACAGCGCTGGCAAGCCGTGGGCCACTTTATGCGTGCTGTACCTCTCCTTTGCGATGCCGCAGCAACAATCTCTCTGAAATTCCCGAACAGTCTTCCGGATGTAGTCCTGACTCCCCTTTCAGACGCCTCAATGACCAATAGTCTCCATCCCGGTAAAAAAAACAAACTTGTTTACGCATTGCCAGGGGGGCCCTCCAGCGCGCGGACTTGAAACCCATAGCGGAATATGCTTACCTCTGAACGTTTTGATGCCATTTAGTGCCTTGTCTCTCCCTGCGTCTGTAGCCGTGTCTTCTTTCTCTGAGGTGCGCATTGCGGAACTTTGTCTTTCCGTTGAACTTGGGGGGATTACCAATCTTGCTGTGTTCGCTGCAGCAAACTTCGAGCGTCAGCTGATCGGGGTGTGAATTTCGCTTGCAGGGGCATTCTTGACACCGCTACTGTGGCACGTTGCGCTCGCAGCTGAGCCGCAGAGCCGCGGGGGCTGCGGCGCTGGCCGTCATGGCCACAGCTCCCTTGGGAATGGCTAACTTGACTATGATTGGTTTGCCTTTTCCAACGCGCGTGAGTCCATTCGCCCTCTGACGAGGCATTCGCATTCCCGCGCGCACTGCCGCCTTGGGGCCGACAGGTGGCTTGGGAATCCCCCCCGGTTTCTGGGAAAGTCCGTCTGCGAACATTGATGCATGGTATATGGGTGACATTCAATTGCCCAGAGCTTCGGGGACACGATGAACACGAGGCACAAAACCTTGATCCATGCAAGTGGTTCTGCAAATCGTTTGGCCCTTATGTCTGCGGCTTCATTCTGAGTTCTCTCGCACTGCAGTTCCACGGCGCCTGGAGTGACATTTTCTGAAACAGCGGCAGCGTCGATCCCATGCTTGCGGGGCAAATGCATTTGAGATCCCCCCGCTTTGATGACCTTGCATGCCGCCAGGCTGTCATCCCAAAGCAAGCATTTTGGTGTTCGTTGTAGCAATATTTCCCGCAAGGGTAGCGAAGCCAAAAACCTCCGTGCGCAGATCCAAGTCAGCTGTCGCAGCTTCGGCTTCCAATGTACTATGTGGCACGCATGTCTGACGTCGGGAAGCCATGCTCTGGTTCGCCCTTGTGCACGATCCCCAGGTGACCTAGTGACTGGCACTGATGGGTGCGGATGTCGCCTGCCAGATCCGCGTCCGAATCTTGTCAAATCTGCGCAACATCCGTATCATCCCCAAGCCATGACACCATGCGGTATTGAATTGTTGTCCTGGTGTAACATATCAGTCTGAAGCGACCCACGTCCTGCTGCTCAGTCCACTTAGTTCCGCAGCTAGCGGCCTGACGTACAGCTCGCAGCAGGTCGTGCCTGGCCATCCGAATCCCATGCGCAAGTTTTCACCATCAGAGATGCTGCGATGTGATGCAGCATTCCCACAGGTTCGGGTTGCTGTGTTGTCGAGCCCGATGCGTCTGCAGGCATTCCGATGACCGCAGTGTCCTGGTCTGGCGGGCCCGTCCGGGCCGAAATATTGAAGGCCTCAGCCAGGGCCTTCTCGGCCGGGGGTATGATTTCCCCTCCTGGCCCGCCTTGTCCGTCTTCGATAACAATCAGCTATGGTCCAAATGGCGCACCTGCAGGTGGGTGAGTTGCGGAGTCTGTATCCAATCATTGAGCTTGTAAGAGAAGGTAGGACTCAAAGAAGTACGTCATGTCATATTCAACAGCATGAACTTCCTTAGTTGTTCGCGTCGTATATGGTACTACCTGATTTTGACAATTGCACAGGGACCCCTCGTTACTACTGTCGTCTCTACTAGATTCGCCCCTCGAATCGTCCACTGACGCCTCCCTCTGCTCGGGCGGCGGCGGATCGAGGCTCGCGGGGAATTCTCCGTGCCATGTAATGCTTTTTCGGTAGAACCGCTGTTCGCATCCCACGTGTCGTCCAACTTTCGTGGGTGGATTAGTTCGATCCCCGTCGGACACCCGTCCCAGGGTTTCTGAGCCATCTGCCATCCTGCCTCCATGTTACACGATGGGCCGGGCATTTTGAAGTCATCACCGTAGACGATCAGGAACAACTTCAGCCCGGAATGGCAATGACAGCTGCGCCAGGGGCCGCATTCCTAAAAACCCTTTCGAGAGGAATTGTTTCCCGCAGCGCTGTCCCCAATGTCCCCCAGAGACGGGATGTCCGCACAGGGAAAGTATCGCTGGGCAGATAGGGTTCTGCATGTGTGACCATGGGTCTGGCCATTCTTCTTTTGGCGACCAAATCCAGGTAGGAGCCCTGCCCAATTTGAATCGGGCGTGAGCCTGTTTGGCGTCGGCCTGTTGTATCTCACGACCGTTGAATAACCCATGCGCGTGACCCGCCCTGGTAGAATGCGTTGTGACAGGACTGCTCGAAATCATGGATTAAGTGCCGCATCCTTGTTCTGATCGCGTACGTCGGAACCGTCAAACACAACTCTTCCCTTGAACTTGCGCCTCTTGCGTCCTTCTGGCAACTCAGAATTCTCTTCAGTGAGAATCGCGAAGAGTCGACCGAAATGTGAAGTCCCGCCTTGCAGGTTCCTAGCAACGTCATGATGCTCCTAAACTTTGCGTTCGCCCCACGTTCCGATGGACCGGAGTCTGTCCCACTCTGCTCGAAGCACCTTTTGGGATTATGGTTTCACAGCTGCCTCTGATTTTGTGATGGAGCAAGCCACTGCCGCGTCGATCGCATAGAGCTAGGGATCAGTAAACAGGCCGACTGAGTCTGTCGCTGCCTTTCCCCAATCATGCTTGATCCGTGACTGTGAGCGGGTTGCCACGACATTGAAGGTCCATTATCTCTTTCTCTCGGCTGCAATGGCATCCTGGGCATGCCGCGCCGTTGAACGGCGGCCTCTTGGCTCGTGGCCAGGCAAATCCGTTTTGAGGGCGATGCCCAAGGTCGGTAATCGTCGCAGGCTGAGCCTGGATCGACAACGCCCCGAAAGATCGTTCCCTTTTACAATGTTTGTTGCCGCCGCATGTTATCGCCACCAGATTCGGTGTCGAACTCTGGCAATAGTTCTACTGTTGGCAGACGATATGGGCCGGCACCTGGCAAGAATTCTCCTGCGACCACAACGGCATCCGCGTCGCGGGGAGCCCTCGCTGCTCGAAGCGTAGCCATTTTATCATCGATCGCCAAGAACGCCAACTTCTCTGCTTTGTATATTTCAAAAGATTTGCTTCGTTTTCCGTTGGGCCCCTGCGGCCCCTTGGTCACGTGGAACCATCTGCAGGGATGCGTCCCTGGATTGGCGGATCCGGGGGTCTTTTCCCGATCAGGAACGGGATGCCGCATTGAGCATCTTCGACGAGTATCCGAGTGGCAGGTGCGAATTCAGGATCGCAGTGCAGAACTACGCGCACGGTGCATGTCTTACGCCTGCTTGCCAACGGTAGGTTTAAGGATCTCTCCAGGAGGCCATCCATAAACAAGTTGTTCGTCGTCAAAATACTCCATGTTGTCTAAGTTTTTGGTGGTTCGGGCCAGTAGTTACTCAGGTCTCGGGCCCCCCCCCCTGGAACCTCGACGCTCGCGCGCGGACTGCGGCTGTCTCTCCAGCTTGTACTCGACAGAACATGTGCCGAGCTTCCCCCTTACAGCTAGAATGTCTCGTTAATGATCAAACCCATCTACCGCCGCAGGCTCATCAGGTGATCTTGCCCCCCAGGGCCCTCGTCATCAGACGGGTCTTCCAGAACAAGATCGTCTGCGGCCTCGCCTCTCATCTGGCGCCGACGGGGGCGGCGGTGGAGTGGGAGGTTCAAACAACTCATCATCGTCGCGCACTTCGCGGGCAGCTGGGCTGTCTGCTGCTGGTCGCGCTCTGCTGGAAGAACTGCCTCCTGTTTCCTGGGGCGGCGCCGTCGCCGAAGCAATGCGGGTGAGAGCCTTCTCGCTAGCGTCTATCGGAAAGTCGGGCTCTTGACTGGATGGATGCCGCAAGGTCAAGAGCGACACTGTGGACTTGTTCTGACTCCTCAATGACAGGTTGACCGCCGTCGGGTCTGCGCCCAGTCAACGCGTCTGGAACTTCGAGCGATCCCAAGGGAGCGACGCAACTCTGGTCCAACGAGCCCCCTGCTTTGCGCACGTGCCCCAAGCATATTCCCGCGACCATGGCGACTAGTATCGTGATTCAGGTTGTAGCGGATAAGGAATCCGAGAGGAAGAACTGCAGAGGGGAAGCGCAATCAAGTTCTACTCTGCCAATTGGACTTCCATTCGCTGTCCGGTCGTGCATTGTGACAGGGGCATTAGCATCGCGCGGCGTATGTCCAGAATGGAAGTGGTAACCTTGCGGCATATAATAATGCGTGAGTGCCCAACTGCACGGCGCCGTTCGGACTCTCGGCAACTGCCGCGAGTCTCTTATCACTGGGAATGGTGGCATCACGTGCAGTGCAATCTGAAGTTCCCGGCAAGCGTTCGCAATTTCGCGGGCACCATCCGCGAAACAATACATATTTCTCCTCGCCAGGCTTTCAGGTTCACCTAGAAGTTGGAAGCGTGCCTCGCTGACTTTTCATGGGCGCCCTGCGCCGCAGTGAAATTCGCGCGCATGTCGCGAAATGTCGCGCGCGCAGTTTCTCCGCGAAGTCTCTGCGATAGCCCGTCAGCCGCGAACCAGCGACGCGTGGTGGTGAGGTGTCCGAAGCAAGGAGGGGCTGCGTAAGATCTGGGAACTTGAAGCCTTTTCTTCTGCCTCTTGCGGTGATGCAGCCGCGAGGGCCCTCGCCATTTTGCATGTCTCGCAAAAACGATTATGGGGAGATGCGTTTAAAGATGTTGACGGAGACTGCGTCGTCTCGCCTCAGACGCTCGGCATTCACGTCGACGTCCTCAGGCTCTGTTGGCGGTTCAACGGCGTCCACTGACTCTTCGTCGACATGGCCAACAATCCCACCTGCTTCTGGCTCATCGGAAGCGGGGTCTAATCAAAGGGCCCATCGTCGCAATGACACGGCAAATCCCTCGAGACAGACCCAGAGGGTTCGCTCGTGTTCCCCGATCCGCAAACCATGGACTGAACCGATGGCTACGAGCTACCATGAATTAGCCCGTTGCATCATGCTACCAATCCCGTACTCGGGCCATCGCAGGCGAGTAATAAGAATAAGCGATAACGTCCACCAGTATCACTGATGGAACATCGCCGCCCAACTGCATCGGTCGTCCGTCTTGGTAGCTGTGTGTGGCAACGAGTTTGTCTGTGTGCCGGTATACTATTGTGCGGATTTGGATGGCATCAGCTGGGGGACCTCTTGCCGCTTCTCCATCGCCCAGAAAGCTCGCGGCGCCAGGAATCACGGAACTCCGCCTCTCAAGGGCAACTCCTCCTTGGCGACTGCGCAACTACATCGGCCGCCAGCCTGAGGCCTCTCTTCCCGACAGAGTGAGGCATGGTCTTTTTCCCATCAACTGTCAAACTAACTCTCTGTCCATCGGGCAGGACATGCGGAGTTTGGCGCGCGGGCCAATAGAGACTGAACCCGCGCTACACTCGTCGCACCCCGAACGAAAGTGCGCTCCGGGCGTCGGGCATGGCGAGGTCTTTGAAATTGCCATCTTGAAATTAGCTACGCGCCACGCTAACTGGACCCAAGGTCGTACTGTAACCCCCAGCAACATTCCGGGTAATTCCAAGAAGGAGATTCCGGATCTTATCCATAGCAGTGGAGCCCCTAAAACCTCGCTCAGCAATGAAATTAAAACCGCTGCCTGTGTCAGCGATAAAACGCCTTGAACCCAAGCCGACGTGGTCATATCTTCCATTCCCGCCGGCTGCGTCCCCCTCGGTCTCGCACTCCCCTGCTAGCCACAACTTCCAAACTTCACTCTCAAGCCTAGAAGCCCTGGAAGCGGCCCTGGGCAGTGACGCTTTCGATGAAAGGACAACATTTAATTTCTACAATGAAAAATGGTCTTACTCGGCGACGAGGGCGCCATCTGCCCTTACTAGACGACGGGAGTGACTTCCCTACTCGTGGTCTCCTAAGAGTCACAGTGGGACTTCCAATCAGATGGTTGAAACGAACGTTCGGCCGCGTGGCGCGGAAAAAAGCCTTCGCGACAATCGGCCGTGGGTTCGCGCCATGCATCGCCTTGATGGCCTCCCTCGGCAAAATGGTATCAAACATAGAGAGGAGGGGGCCCTCCAATTCCGCCGCATCTGAGATTGTGACAGGTGCTGAATCTACAACGTCTTTGATGTACCCCACGTAGGGTACGGGTGCGACATGGGTAGCGCCCATGGAAGAACGTTTCTCGTCAACAGACACCGGCATTTCAGACTGCGCGCCGAACTTCAACGGTGCTGGACAAGCATCATGATCACCGCATGTCTTCTCCGGGCATGGCCCGTGGCCACAACGTCGCTGTCCGTCGCGCCTCGCGCGCGCGAATGCAGAAATGGCGCGTCGGAGCTTCATTATGGCCATAAGCACTGCGTTAAAACTTATATGATCAGAATGCCCCTGGGAGCGAGCGGCTGGGCCGCAAGCCCCTGGTCGCCGATGTCGCGGATGCCCAGGGGTGTCGGCGCGGAATCGACGCTGGGCGCCGAAGGGAGATTTGCACTTCTCCGTCCATATCCAGCATTGTGCTCTCCCCTTGCCTTCGCCGTTCCCTTTGCTACTGGCGCTCTTCTTCTGGCTGCCCTTCTCGCCGGCGCCAGAGCAAGCTGCGGGGAATGCCTTGGCCGCGTTAAGCTGCCGCAGATTCGGCCTGTTCCTGAATGCGCTCGCGCGTGGAATTTCCCGTTTTCTGCGCGGCATGTCCCCGCTTGCCCCGTCGCGGCACTTCCTCGGGGGTCAAGGGGAGTCGTTCTGTTGGCCACGGCACTTGCCTCTCGAGAAGGCGTGACAAAACGCATTCTTCTGTCGTTTCTGGCGGCCCTTCGACGACCTCCTGCTGCCTTTTGTCCCCGGTGCGGGCGGTCTGTCTTTGATGCCCTTATTTTCTGCACCACTTGCTTCTCCGACTTGGGCCTCCCGGCTTGTTGAGCCGGCGGGGTCGCAGGGGCTGCCTCAGGCCCCCCATGATTGAATGGGCACCCTTGCTTCTTACTTGGGCAACGACGTTTTTCCAGGCGCCTGCGCGGGGCGCGTTTCTTCGACCGCCCGTCTTTCATCTTGTCAGCGGGCTTCCCCGCGGATTTGTTTCGGGCCTGCTGGGCCCCGGGAGCAGTGGGTTCGCTCTTTATGTTGCCCCTTTCTGTTGAAAGCTCTCTTCCGACAATCGAGGCTGGATGCCCCCCTCTCTTTTCCGTGCGTTCCGCTGTTGCAGAGTAGTCGCCCGCGTGTCTTGACAGCTGGTCCCGTTGGGCCGCTAGTCGCGTCGCAATGTCATGGTCCACTTTATCTTCGGGGCCAGCTTCGTCTGCTCATAGGAGTGTGCATGGGTGGCTGCTGCCATTCCTGGGATGGATCAGAACACCGTGCAGGTCACTTTCTAGTGCCATCCACTAATTGTAGAAGCGGTGCATGTCGTCGACGGCTTATTCTTCAATGGCGATTTTGAACAGATCTCTCGTCACCATATTCCTGCCATGTTCTGCGTGGAAAGAAAGCCACCGAGAGATGGGGCGCGTCGTCTTCCGGCCAGTGGGCACCCGAGATTCGCCATTCCCCTCGTGCTCCAATCGCGAAGCCTGCGCATGAGATGGGCCCGATGCGGAGGTCGGGAGGTCAATCTTTCTCCTGTCTATCTTGGCAATCTTTTCTGTGAGGTCAGAATCAAGCGTCATATCGATGCGCTCGTGGTCACCTGATTTCTGTGAGATCTTTGCGTCGACCCCGCGACCGAGCGCCTGCGCGATCCGCGGCGTGGCGCCAGATTCATCGGGCGAGGCAGATGATATCACTCTCGCTGCACGCAGTTTCCACTCGCGCAAATCGGTCGCGCCAGGGATTGGCGCCAGCTTGATTTCCGAAAAATTGCCCATCTGTTTCCATAATTCCAAAGGTCATGGGGCCGCGATCATCTTGATCGCCGCATCCTCCTCCAGCGCCATCCACCCGGGCGGCCCCCCTCCGCCTCCGCCTCCCCCTCGGGCTGAACCATCAGCAGGACTTGGTGGATCGGGCGGGTCTTTCGATGCGATCGGCACTCTGGGGGCAGTTTTTTTTCGGGGCGGTTGGAGGAATTCGGGAAACGCCGGCTCCTCGCGACATGATCTCTCTGTGTTTTGGCGGCAAACGCTCTGATGCAGTACCGAGCAGTCTCGGTGTGTTGTCAACCGTTTCGGCTTTTTCGGCTTTCTCCCATGCATCGCGTTCCTTGCGTCAGTTCATCACGCTTCTCTTCTGTTCTTTGATGATGTTAGCCGTGCGCATCTGCTATCCCATTGTTGAGAACGCCAGCGTTCCTCTTTCTGGCACCTTCTCTCAGCGTCCGCTTCGGCCTCTTGTTATTAGTTCAGTGTTTACAACGCCTCGTCCTGGGATCAATGCGGGCGTCGCAGCGTGGCGCGGCGCATTGGGCGCGCTCTGATGACTTTGGGCAGCTGCAAGAATGACATGCCCTCGCGTCTTTAGAGGCCATTGCAACGCGAAGTTGGGGCGTCCCCCTCGGGGCAAGGTGCGAAGTATGTCCCGGCGCCGGAAGCGGAGCCTCGGTCGTCGTTCCACTCGTGCTGCCGTTCCCTGAGCACCCCTGTGCGTCGTCATGGCCATCGAGACTATCGGAAGGTCCCTGCGCGCGGCAGGCCAAGTCTGAGGCTCCGCCAGCATCTCCCCATCTCCAGGCGCGGTCGTGTCATGTGGCACACAAGGAGCAGGCAAAGTATGACGTGCTTCTCTGTGCCGTGCAAGGTCTTCCGAGACCATGGCAGTTTAATGTTAACTTGTTCCGCCTGATCGATGGCGTTCCGCTCGCGGAAACCCACTTGCTGTACCATCGCTATTGTTTCTCCCCTCGTATGTTGATTCAAGGCAGTGGCCTGTGCATCCCTCTCTTGCATTGAGCGCTCTGCCGATCGATGAGAGTTTCTTGCTCCTTGTTTGACTTTCTACAAGCTTTGTTGCATTTGAGCTTCTTTCGCAATCGTGCCCCCCGCCTCTCCGCTTTCTGTGACCTGGAGCTCCAGTTTGGTTAGCTCTTCCAACCTCTTACTTTGCCCAGCCACCGTCAAGGACCTCTGGGCCGCCTCTGGCCTCTGGAATAGCAAGGTGGCCCAGTTGTGCCTGCCTAGCGGCGCGATGGGAGGATTCCTCTTCAGCATAATTCCGTCTGATATGTAAATCTTTTTCTGCCTTGAAAATGTGCGCCTGTGCTGCCAGCTCTTCGCGTAGCCTCTTCTCGTTGGCTGATCTTTTCTCCGCCTCTGCCTGTTGCCATTCCAGAAGAGGTGGGCGGCGGCAGTTATATTCCCTCATGCCCAAGCATTCGGAACAATACCACTCGAGGTTACAATATCGACAGCTGTGAGAACACCCTGCGCGTGCTGGTCGCTGACACGGCCCCTCTGCCCTCTGCACCTTTCCTGGGCATCTGTTTTCGGCTGGAGGATCGCATCTTGGCCCTTTCACCCAACGGCTAGTCTTTACTGAGATGCCTGCGGAGGAAGATCTACAGGATCCTGGGCTGCTTCTCGGTCGGTTGAACAACCTAGATGCCCAAGGCGATCTTGACAAGGATCTTCTACCACCGCTACGCGGGGACACGGAAGTGGTCCAGAACTCTGGTCCTCAACGAGAGGCTGTCGTTCTTGAATCATGTGTCCTGCCATTTCGGGGACTGGAACTGGGGATTCCTTGTTCATGCTGACATGTCCAGGCCCCTTGTGACGCTTCGTCCCAGGCGTCTCCCCTGCGCTATCCCTCGTGTGATCTGCTTGCGACACACTCAGGATAAGATTGCTTTGAAAGGGCGAGCTGCCAGATTTGATATCTTCATCTTCCAGGATAGCGGACAACGCGCGTGCCATATCGTCCCCTGTCTCTACCGGCTGAACCTAGGTCGATCCACCGTCCACCGAACGAACGAGTGGATCGTCGAACAACGAGAAAACATGTATTTCAGGAATGAAATTGGTTGGCTCATCCGTTATAGGTGCGATAGTCCATGCATGGGTGTTCTCTGTTCGAACAATTACGTTACTATCATTGACTGCGCTCGTCTGCGCATCTGATCCATCAATGAAACTTACGGGTGGTAGCAAGTCATTCGCCAGAGGATCATGGTTCCCGGCGAAGATGGGCTTAAATGGTGAAAGTGAGGTATGGGTATCATTGCTCATGATGGGTCTACCAGATGTGCTTCTTAGTATTCGACAATCCGTTGAGCTGCTATGTGGAAGTGAGAAAGCGAGGAGGACGACGAGACAATCCAACTTACCCTTCACACGCGCGCGCGGGAAGCGCGCTCCTCCACACGATGTTAATAATAATAACTTGAGCCAGCGTCAGCGGCGGGGTGGCGGCGAGCACAGGAAGCGAGCAGGGAGAGAGCATTGACAACTCCTCCTCCTCCTCCTCCTCCTCCTCCTCGTCCTCCTCCTCCTCCTCCTCCTCCCCCTCCCCCTCCGATCCCCGTCCTCCTCCACTTCTTCGCCTCTCCACGTTGCCGTCCCCGCGAGCCTGCTGTTTGGGGTGACGCCCCTCTCCATGGTGGCCATCCTCGGAGACGACGTCATGCTGTCTGGGGCGACGGGGGACGCAGGAGGGGTTCGCGGGGTCGCGGCGAAGGGGAATTGTGGCCATGATGAAGGGGCGGGAGGGAGGGAGGCAGCTAGGGGGATGGGTGAGGAAAAAGGGGATTCATATTCAGAAGCCGCTGGAGATCAAACCAAGCGTGGGCACGAACATGACACACCAGATCTGGGCGGATCTACCCGCGTTTTTTCGAGGCAGGGGGTGGGGGGAGGGGGGGTGCCCTGGACGTACGGGGCGCAATCCCACCAGCCCTCTGGGCGTGGGTGGGTTTCTCTTCCAACCCCCTTTCCTCCCCTTCGGGGAGGGGTTAGCATTGCTCCCTATCAATATACACACCCTCCCCCAGGCGACCGGCAACCAACCAGAAACAATGTCGACCCTGTGCTCCCCACCCCCCAACCACCCCTTCCAAACTTGCAAAAAACAGTACAAAGCACACTCGGCCTCCAAATTCGGAGCCTGCGCAACCAACCCGATGCGGGTCATCCCCACCATCCTTTTCAACAAAACAATGCAACATACACTGGGGCATGTTCGTGAAGTCTGCGGGCACTATGCGTTGTTTTTTGGCAGGGACGGCGGGGGTGTCAGCAGATTTCCTGCTGTGCGCAGGGTCACCATCCCTTTTTAAAAACGATACAAAATACACTTCGCGGCTAAATCTGAATCGTGCGCGGCCACCCCGCGATCACAGTCAAGTGGTTTTGACAAGGACGGCGGGGGTGGTGGCGAACGGCTTGCTGTGTGCAGGCCCACCAGAGACCATGATGGGTAGTTGTTTTCGAGAAGGATGGTGGGGGCAGACATGTTTCCCGATGTGTGCTATCGCGTGCGCAGGCGCACCTGACACACCCTGCACGCCCCGAGCGTGGTGCACCTGGCGGGGTGGAGTATGCGGCGGCATTCCTGGCGCACGTGGAGCACGTAGCGCATCTGGCGCACCAGGCGTGCCTGGCACGTTCGGGCCCCAGGGGTGCCTGGCGCGCGTGGCGCGCTTGGCACGCGTTGCGCACCTCGCCCCAGCGACGCGCACCTGGGATCGGTTTTGGTTCCCAACTGCTGTCCATCCACAAAGACTGGGAGGGCGGGTGGGAGTCAGCTAGACGGCTTGCCATCTAGGAGGGTATCCTGATCACTGTTCCTTATTAATCTACACCCCCTCCCCCACCCGGCCGGCGTCCAACCAAGAACCATGCGACACCATAAGGGCCGGCCCACCACCATCCCTGTCAAAAAACAATACAAGCCGTACTCTGTCTCCACATTTGGAGCATGCGCGGCCAACCAGATGGCCCCCCCCAACCCCCACCATCCCAGTCAAAAAACAATGCAACGTACAATGTGGGGCAAAGTCTTAAGTCATGTTCGTGAGGCCCGCGGGCACTGTGTATTGCTTTTGACAAGGACGGCGGCGGTGCCAACATATTCCTTGCCGTGCGCAGGGCTACCATCCCTGACAAACAACAGTACAGTACAACATGCATTTCGCGGATAAATCTGGATCATGCGCGGCCATCCCACGATCACTGTCAAATAATTTGTGGCAGGGACGACGGGGGTGGTGTTGAGTGGCCTGCTGTGCGACGGCCCACCAAACACAATGATGGGCATTGGCTTTCGACAAGGATGGCGGGAGCCGACATGGTTCCCGATGTGTGCTGTCACGTGCGCAGTCGCACCTGAAACAATCTGCACGTGCCCCGAACATGGCGCACCTGGCGCGGCTGGAGTGTGTGGCGCACCTGGCGCATTCGGAGCACGTGGCGCATCTGGCGTGGCGCGCGTGGCGCGCTTGGCACGCGTTGCGCACCTCGCCCCAGCGTCGCGCACCTGGGGTCGGTTTTTGTTCCCAGTAGCTGGCCATCTAAAGACGACCGTTGAGGATGCTCAAGCTCGGGTGTTACTTATGTGTTGGGAGGGCGGGTGGGAGTGAGCTCGACGGCTTGCAAGCGGGTGGGTAGCTTGATCACTGTTCCCTATTTATATTCACCACCTCCCCCAGGCGACTGGGAGCCAACCCAAGACCATGCGGGCACCCCCCACCATCCCTTATAAAAAAGCCATACAAAATACACTCTGCCCCGACCATCCCTTGCAACAGACAATACAAACACACACTCTGCCTCCAAATTCGGAGCATGCGCAGCCAACCCGATGCGGCCTCCCCCCACCTTCCCTGTCAAACAATACAGAATATACTTGGCGGGCGGCGGCGGCGGCGGCTGCGGCGGCGGTGCGGCGGGCGGGCGGCGGCGGTGGCGGCGGCGGGGGCGGGGGCGGCGCGGGGCTGCGGCGGTGGCGGCGACTTGGCAACGGGGGCGACGGCGGCGGAGGCGGTGGCGGCGGGCGGCGGCGGCGGGCGGCGGCGGGCGGCGGCGGCGGCGCGGCGGCGGCGGCGGCGGCAACGGCGGCGGTGGCGGCGGCGGCGGCGGCGGCGGATTCGCCCCCAGTAGCTGCCCATCCAAAGGCGACTGCTGAATATGGTGAGGCTCGGGCCAAGCTCGGGTGCTACATATGTGTTGGGAGGGCGGGTGGGAATGAGCTAGACGGCTTGCGGGCGGAGAGGGGTCTGGATCACTGCTCCCTATGTATATTCCCCTTCCCCCCCCAGGCGGCTGGGAGCCAACCCGAATCAATGAGGGCCCCCCCCCACCATCCCTGGTACAAAACAATACAAAACACACTCTGCCCCCACCATCCCTTGTAACAAACAATACAAAACACACTCTGTCTTCTAATTCGGAACATGCGCAGCGAACCCGATGCGGCCTCCCCCACCATCCCTGTCAAAACACAATGCAGAATACACTTGGCGGCAACGGCGGCTGCGGCGGAGGCAGCGGCTGCGGCGGCTGCGGCGGGGACGGCGGCAGCGGCGGCAGCGGTGGCGGCAGCGATTGCGGCGGCAGCGGCAACGGCGGCGGCGGCGATTTGGCAGCGGGGGCGGCGGTGGCGGCGACGGCGGCGGGCGGTGCGGTGGCGGCGGCGGCGGCGGACGGCGGCGGCGCGGCGGCGGCGGCGGCGCGGCACCGGCGGCGGCGGGCGGCGGCGGCGGCGGCGGATTGGCCCCCCAGTAGCAGGCCATCCAAAGACGACTGCTGCATATGCTGCGGTTCGGGCCAGGCTCGGGTGCTACATATATGTGTTGGGAGGGCGGGTGGGAGTGAGCGAGACGGCTTGCGGGCTGGGAGGGCGTCTTGACCCCTCCGCTACCCCCTCCCCTGGACCTGGAGGGGGGAGTTCGCGACGCGCTGTGGCGTCCAAAGTGGCCTCCGAAAGCCCAAACTAACCTCCAAGATGGTTCAATATAGCCTAAGATTGCCTCACATGGCCCCCAAAATAATTCAAGATGCTCCACGACCGCTCCAAGACGGCCCTAGCTGGCCACAGAAACTCCCTAGGAGGCCGCCGAGAGGCCAGAAAGCCTCTAACAGCCGAAAGAACATCAATGCGTTTGACCGTCTCGTTGTTAGCTTCCGATGGCCCTCCGAGGCCTCAGGATGGCTCCAAGAGGGCCCATAAGGGCCCCAAGAGAGTCCCAATAGCCCCCAAACGGCCCCAAGAGCGCCCAAGAATGTTTCAGGATGGGCCCGAGAGGCGGAGTTTGGCGCTCTACAAGGGCAAGGATAATGAAGTACAACCCATTTGTGCTGACTCCCACTACGTTGTATGGTTGCGGCATCTTGGTTATGACAGTGGAACGGGATGCAACATTGCAGGGTGTACAACTCAAAATGGTCAGGGCTATGCTTGGGCGTGGGCGCGCGTATTCGCCTGACGGGAACGTTGAGACGTGGGTGGATTGGGTGCAGCGCGTTACATCGGAGGCACGCAGACTTATGAATAAATTCAGCGTGCCCAGTTGGACATAAGAGCGTCGCTCACGGCTACAACGTTGGAGTGACCAACTCAACGACATGAGTTGCGACCGCTGGGCCCGACGAGTCCGCGACTGGACCCCTGACGGGCGCAGGGCCAGAGGACGCCCTGTTAGAAAATGGTCCGACCAATTCTCGCTGAGCCCGTAGGGGCACGTAGCCGCGCGCGCGGCCCGTACTCAGCTTTCCTTCCTTCCTTCATTCCTTCCCCTTTGTTTGGTCGATCTCCTCCAAGATAGCTTCAAAAACGTCCTCGAAGCTCCCAAGGGCGCCCCAAAACAGCCCCAAGAAACGCCAAGGAGGCCCCAGGATGCCTCCCCCCATCCTCCCTCATCCTTCCTCCTCCTCATGCTGCATCCTCCTCCTCCTCCTCCTCCTCCTCCACCTCTTCCTCCTCCTCCTCCTCCTCCTCCTCCTCTTACTCCTCCTCCTCCTCTTCCTCCTCCTCCTCCTCCTCCTCCTCCTCTCCGTCATCCTTCTCGTCCTTATTCCCCGCCTTTCCTCATTCGGCAGGTCCGCGAAAGCGCATGCGGTTTGCTCCTGGGTCTGCGCAAGCTGATCCAACACTTCAATTGACGGTTCCCCAATTCTTGATCCACTGCATGCTCCTCCGCTTCCATGATCACGGCAAATCTCCGGGGCATCGTTTCTGGATGGGCTGGCGGGGATACTGTTTCCGTCGCGGCCGCAGCCGAACGCGCCAGCAGCGTCAAGAATCGGGCGGGCTACGCGCGAACCTAATTGCCTAACGCGCCGACAAACTGGCGGCCTAAGCAGCACCAGAGCTGACCGGACTGCGCGAGGTGGTGCGGGCTGCAGCTGCCAGGAACCAGGTCCAGGAGCGAGCGCATGCATAATTAGCCAACCGAGGATGGAACGCAGCCAAAATGGCGCGGGAACGATACCAGGATGTAGCAAGGAACACCAGCACAAAGGAACGCTGACACCAGCTAGCCCAGGAAAAACTCACTGACCAGGAATCTAGTGCATGGAAGTGGCGCCACCAAAATCGCACACAACGAGACTCCTGAAGGGAGTGCTGATCCGGGCAGTTGTCGTCAAACCGTGAACAGATTGAACACGAACGGCATAGCGGAGTCACCAAGGAAACGATGGATGTGACCAACAACGGAACATAACCTGAGACAGCGGATCAAAGGAAACCACGCGCACTCCCGAACTAGTTCGTCGATATCTGAGGGGTTCCCCAGGAACTGGGCAGGTGCGCGCCTCAAGCACGTGGTCGAGTGAACACGAAAGTGCCGTGGGCACCGCCGCCAGGAACAGTGAACGTAGTCAACGCAGTCGGCCGACGGTCAGGAGAGCACAGGCTGGACCACGTGCACTCGGGGGCCCCGTGAGCCAACGAGGCAGTTGGGCATGTGGAGCAGGGGGGGGCAGGAAGCCAAGGCCATCAGGGCTGCTGCGGGCCCGGCTGCCTGAGGAGGGGCGGAAGGAGCGAGGGGTCCCAGGAGGCAGCGATGGCAAGAAGGGCGGTGCAAGGCCACCACCCCGGAATGCACCTTTGCGCCGCGCAGGGCCCAGGGGCAGCGGGAAGAGCAAGCGCCGCTGGCGAGGGCAGGGGTTCGCGGGCTGGCAGCACCCAGCCAGAAGTGAAAACAGCTATAACACACGCACCACTGGCACCGACGGGCGCAGGGAGCGTCGGCACGGGGTGGCGCAGGCGGCGCGCGGTGCGGGCCAGCGATCGCGGACTGCGCCGACTCGCCTGGCGCTGGCGGGGGAACGCGCGCGAGCCGCCCTGGCTGCCGCGGCCGCGCGGAGCAGCCGGCGAGGGGCGACGGGGCCGCCGGCGAGCAGCGGGCGGCGAGGGGCAGGAAGGGCGGGGCGGCGGCAGACTAATGCGAAACGAGGGCGGGCGCGCCCGCAGAGCTTTAGGTGGCGACCTTCCACTGTTTCTTGTCCTTCCGGGGTGCGCGGCTGTCAGCGTGGCCCTTCGCCGCCCGGCGCCCCCTGCCCGCGCCGTCTTCCACCCAGGTGCCGATGCCGCAGCTGAGCCCAGTCGGCGCCGAGGTCCAGCGCGTCGTTCACGGCCCGCGCGTCGCAGTTGTGGCTGCGGAAGGAGGACGAGAAATCCCACCAGCCCTTTGGGCGTGAGTGGTCTAGAGAGCTCTCTCTGTCCTCAGCCCCCCAACCCCCCTTCTTCCCCTTCGGGGAGGGGTTTACCCCTCCCCCTCCCCCCTCCCCCTGGGCCTGGAGAGGGCGGGCCGCGGGTCGTCAGGGGAGTCTTTTTCGACTCCTGGGAGGGCCAAAAAACGACGACCCTCACGAGGATTCTGGCCCCGTCGGGGGGGCCGAGAAAAAATGCGCTCCTCTTCTCTGAAGCCAAAATCTTGGATTTTACTACGGTTTTGGCCCCATTTTGGCCGTCTGAGGGGCCAGCGGTGCTGCTCCTTGTTCTCCAAATCATTGATTTTACGAAGGTTTTGGGCTCATTTTGTCTTTCTCAGGGGGCAGCGCTCATTTGCGCTTCTGAGGAGGTCGCAAGAAGCCCCCAAGAGGCCCCAAGATGCCCAAAGGAGGCTCCCAAGAAGCCTCCAAGAGGCTCCCAAGAAGCCCCCAAGAGGCCTCCAGAGGCTCCCAAGAGGCCCCCCAGAGGCTCCCACGAGGCCCCCAGAGCCCCCAAGAGACTCCCAAGAGGCCCCCAAGAGTCTCCCAAGAGGCGCCCAAGAGGCCCCAAGAGGCCCCCAAGAGGCTCCCAAGAGGCCCCACGAGGAACCCGAACGACTCACACCAGGACGAGGGGCCCGAACGACTCACACCACGAAGAGCCCGAACGACTCGCACCACAACGAGGGGCCCGAACGACTCATGCCAGGACGAGGCGCCCGACCGACTCACACCACGAGGACCCCGAACGACTCGCACCACGACGCGGGCCTCGAACGACTCACGCCACGTGGAGCCCGATCGAGTCACACCAGGAGGAGGGGCAGCGCTCATACAAGCCTCCCAAGAGGGCCCCCAGAGGTCCACCAGATGGCCCCCAAGAGGTCCCCAGATGGCCCACAGTCTCCAAAGTATTGATTCTACGAATGTTTTGGGTTCATTTTGTCCTTCTCAGGGGGTAGCGCTCATCTGCGCTTCTGAGGAGGTCGCAAGAGGCCCCAATATGGCCCCAAGATGCCCCCAGGAGGCTCCCAAGAGGCCTCCAAGAGGCTCCCAAGCCGCCCCCAAGAGGCCTCCAAGAGGCCCCCAAGAGGCCCCCAAGAGGCCCCCAAGATGCCCCCAGAGGCCCCAGGAGGCCCCCAAGAGGCCCCCAAGAGGCCCCCCAAGAGGCCCCCAAGAGGCTCCAAGAGGCTCCAAGAGGCTCCCAAGAGGCCCCACGAGGAGCCCGAACGACTCACACCAGGACGAGGGGCCCGAACGACTCACACCACGAAGAGCCCGAACGACTCACACCACAAGGAGGGGCCCGAACGACTCACACCAGGACGAGGCGCCCGAACGACTCACACCACGAGGAGCCCGAACGACTCACACCACGACGCGGGCCCCGAACGACTCACACCACGAGGAGCCCGAACGAGTCACACCAGGAGGAGGGGCCCGAACGACTCACACCAGGATGAGGGGCCCGAACAACTCACACCACGAGAAGCCCGAACGACTCACACCAGGACGAAGAGCCCGAGCGACTCACACCACGAAGAGCCCGAACGACTCACACCAGGAAGAAGGGCCCGAACGACTCACACCAGGACGAGAAACCCCAAACGACTCAAATCACGAGGAGCGCTTTCTCTCCCTCCTCCTCTGCCTCGCCCTTCTCCCGCTCCCCCCACAAGGGGGATGTGCAAGGGGGCGGGGGGATGGAGGAACAGGGGAGATGTGCGGGGCCCAACGGACACGCGCCTGAAAAACACGACTGTCGGCATGCTTCGCATGAGTTGCTGTTGTGAGATGGGCTGGTGGGGATGCGCGAAGCGTAAAGAATTGACGCAAGTTTGCTGGTCGTGCCGCAGCGGGTCGAGCGCGCCTTTGCTGCCGGGCGCGGCATGCTGCTCAGCGAACGCGCGCCGAGCGCCTGTGAACATCGCCCCAGGGGTGACTTGAAGACGCCTTATCGTCTTGCCAGGTGTCTCCCCAGGGGGGCCCCACTGGACGCCGCCGATCTTAGCTTTATACAGCTGCTGTCCCGCGCGGCGGGCCCTGTTACCAAAGGCGGGGTGATCAGCGGCTGTTCCTTGGCGCGGCGGCTGCTGCTGCTGCTGCTGCTGCTGCTGCTGCTTCTGATGCCGCTGCTGGTGGCGCGCCCGCCGCCTGTTGCCCGCCGCCTGCCAGGCCCGCCGGCGCGGTCGGCGTCGCGGGGGGCCAGGTTTCGACCCGAGGGCGGCGGGGGGGCTGGAGAGTCGCCGGTCGCGGAAGCCAATCAAGGCGCCCACCCGCAGCCAGGCAGACGCGCTGGGGGCGCGTTCCGGCCGCGTTGCCGTCGCCCATCGGCGCTCGAGCTCGCGCCATTGCCAGAAAGGGAGGAACCAGGGTTAGCAGTGGCAGCCAGGGGAGTGTGGCGGCGGGCGGTTGCCTGTTCCTGTTCCTGTCCGTGTTCCACGTCCCGCGCTGGCGCCGCTTCCGCGCCCGCCCCGTGAGCGGCGGGCGGCTCCTGTTCAGCGGGCTCTTCCGGCGTCTGCTCCGCATGCTGCTCTGGTTCTCTACTCGGTTGCGCCCGCCCCTGGTCCTGCTGTCTGCGCTGCCGCGCGTTCTGGTCGTGGGTCTCCAGCGAACCAGCTCTGTTTGCAACAGTTCCGATTGGTTGGGCCCGCCGCAAGAGCTGCGCACGGCGTCGAGCGGCGCGGCGGCAATTGGGGCAAGGGCGCCTGGCGGGGCCATGCGGGCTGGTGCGGGCCGCGCAGTTGGCCGCCAGGCAGGGGCCGGATCGCCTCTGGCAGCTCGGGCAGAGAGGAACGTTGCACTGAGGTGTGCGTGGGCAGGCCCCTTTCGCTGGCGTCCGCCTTCGGACCCGTGCCCGCCCTCGCTCACGGGCGTGCCCCCGTCTGCAGCCGCGCTATCGCCAGATGTGGGAGTCCCGTCGGTCGTGCCAGGTGCATGCGCGTTCGCCGGCATAGTATCGGAGGCGTCGGCCAGAGCGTCTGCGCCGATCGCGAAGACGCCCCCGTCCGAAGCCCGCGCGCACAGCCAGGAGTCAGGCGCGCCATCCGGTCGCGAGCGCCCTGGGTCGTGTGGAGGGTCTCCGATCTCGGGCGCGCCATTTGCAGCGCGAGCTGTCGCCGCGGTGCTGTCTCCAAGAGGGGGCGCATTTTCGGCCTTCGCTAAGACTCTGCTCTCCGGACGCCGATAGGAGTGAGGAGTTGTAGGAGCGCCGGTCTGCCTGTGTCCAGGAGGGGGGCGGACCGACGAGCTGTGGCTGACGACCACCTGATCAATCTGAAGCTCTCCCAGAGGACTGTTGCAGCTAACGGCTGCGCTTCCAGGTGCACCCCCCCGGGCCTCCATGTTGCGAGGAACGTCTCCGAGCGCGGGCGCGCGCCCTGAAGTGCCCCCCAAAGTCGCCGCGATGCTGTCTCCAGGAGGGGGCGCGCTTTCGAGCGCATTTCCGGCCTCGCCCGCGATGCTGCCCCGGGGCCAAGAACGCTGATGGGGGCGAGGAGTGCGACGGGGGCCCGCCTGCCGGTCTCCAGGACGGGCAGGGGCCGACGCGCCGTGGCTGACGACCGCGTGCTCGGTTTGTTGCGCTACTAGAAGACTGTTGCAGCTGGAGGCTGCCCTTTCGGAAACACGCCGCCGAGTGCGGGCGCGCCCTCCGCAGCGCCCTGGGCACCCCCAACCATCGCCGCGATGCTGTCTCCAGGAGGGGGCGCGCTTTCGAACGCGTGTCCGGCCTCCTCCGCGAACCTGCCGCAGGGGCGCTGATTGGAGCGAGGGGCGCTACGGGGGCCCGCCTGCTGGTCTCCAGGAGGGGGGGGGCCAACGCGCTGTGGCGACCGACCGCCTGATCAGTCCCGAGCTCAGCTGAAGGCCGCACTTTCGGACGCGACTTCCCGAGCGTCTGACCTGGGGGGAACGTCTCCCAGCGCGGGCGCGCCCTCTGCAGCGCCCCCAGTTATCGCCGCGATGCTGTCTCCAGGAGGGGGCGCGCTTTCAACGGCATTTCTAAGTTTCTCCGGGAGCCTGCCCCAGGGGCGCTGATGGGAGTGAGGAGTGCGATGGGGGTCCGCCTGCCGGTCTCCAGGGGGGAGAAGTGGATGCGCGGTGGCTGATGACCGCGCGCTCGGTTTGTGGCGCCCCCAAAGGACTGTTGCAGCTGAAGCTGCACTTTCGGAACAAACTCGTGACTGTCTGAATTGTGAGGAACGTCTCCGAGCGCGGGCGCGCGCTCTGGAGGAACGTCTCCGAGCGCGGGCGCGCCCTCAGCAGCGCCCCCAATTGTCCCGGTGGCAATATTTCCAAGAGGGGGCGCGCTTCGGGTCGCATCTGCAGCCCCCGCACCGACGCTGCCCCAATGGCGCTGACAGGAGCGAGGAGCAGCAAGGAGGGCGATCCGCCTATGACGAGGAGGGGGGGGGCCGGCACTCTGTGGCAGACAACCGCATGTCCAGTCTGAAACTCTCCCAGAGGACTGTTGCAGCTGAAGGCCGCACTTTCGGATGCATGCTCCTGGCTGTCTATTTTGCGAGGAACGTCTCCGAGCACGGGCGCGCCCTCTGCAGCGCTGCCAATTATCGCCGCGATGCTGTCTCCAGGGGGGGGGCGCGTTCCTTTTGCAGATGAAGGCCGCGCTTTCGGATGCATCTTCTTGACTGTCAGAATTGTGAGGGTAGTCTCCGAGCGCGGGCGCGCCCTCTGCGGCGCCCCCAATTGTCGCCGCGGCAGCGTCTCCAGGAGTGGGCGCGTTCCTGTTGCAGCTGAAGGCCGCACTTCCGGATGCATCTTCTTGACTGTCAGAATTGCGAGGAAAGTCTCCGAGCGCGGGCGCGCCCTCTGCAGCGCTGCCAACTATCGCCGCGATGCTGTCTCCAGGAGCGGGCGCGACGCTGTCTCCAGGAGGGGGGGGGGGCCGACGCGCTGTGGCAAACGACCGCCTGATCAGTCTAGAGCTCTCCCAGATGACTTTTGCAGCTGAAGGCCGCACTTTCGGATGCATCTTCCAGACTGTCAGAATTGTGAGGAACGTCTCCGAGCGCGCGGGCGCGCCCTCTGCAGCGCCCCCAGTTGTCGCCACGGGGCTGTCTCCAGGAGGGGGCGCGCTTTGGGTCGCATCTCCTGTCTCCACGACGACACTGCCCTAGGGGCACTGATCCGCCTGCCTGCCTCCGGGAGAGGGAGGGGCGCGCTGCGGCTGACGGCGCCCCGTTCGGTCTGGCTGGGGGGCTGGCCGAGGCGGCCGCGGGGCAAGCCGTTAGCGCCGCCGCGGCGGCGCCGGCCGCCGCGCCAACCGCCGCCGCCGTCGCCGGCGAGGGGCCGGCTGCGGCGGCGGCGGCGGCGGCAGCAGCGGCCGCAGCGACAGCGGCCGCCGCTCTGACCGCGGCGCCGCTGGCCGCCGCCGCCGGAGTCCGCCGGCGCCGACGGCACCGGCGCAGGCAGCGGCCTGGCCCGCGGGGCCGTGCACGGGGCGGCCGCCCGCCGCCGCGGCAGCGCGGCGGAGGCAGCCGCAGCGGCGGCGGCGGCCGCCGCGGAGGGAGCAGGGGCCACCGCGGCGGCGGCGCGGAGGCCGAGCTGGCAGCCGCCGCGGCCGCGGCGTCGGCCGCCGCGCCAGCGGCCGCAGCAGCGGCCGCAGCGCCAGCGGCCGCGGCAGCGGCGCGGGCAGCGGTCGGCCCCAGGGCGGCCGCGCGGGCCACGGCGGCCGTTGCGCCAGGCGAGCAGCGGGCCGCGACGGCGGCAGCCGCGCCAGAGGCGGCCGCGGTGGCAGCGGAGCCCGCGGCGGGGCCGGCGCTCGCGGCCGGGCGCCGGCGGCCCGTCAGGGGGCGGCGCCGGCCGGAGCGGCGCGGGCGGCGGCGGCGCGGCGCAGCCTTCGCCGCCGTGCAGAGGGCGGCTCCATCCGGCCGGCCCCGGAGGCAGCGGGCCCAAGTCGCGCCGACCAACCTCGAGCCGACACGGCCTTGAG
Source organism: Prorocentrum cordatum (assembly GCA_963575745.1). Taxonomy (NCBI): domain Eukaryota; class Dinophyceae; order Prorocentrales; family Prorocentraceae; genus Prorocentrum; species Prorocentrum cordatum. The sequence goes on from CAUYUJ010021315.1 coordinate 148,415, forward strand.
CCAAGGCTACGGCCGGTGGGGATACTTTTTTCGGTCGCGGCCACCAGGCAAGGGTCAGGCGGCGAGGGCAACGTTCGGGCCACGAACGAAGCTAATTAGCTAGGACAGGCGCGCCGGCCGGCCTACTCAGACGGCAGCTGCAGGCTGGGTGAAGCTGCGCTGACTGGCACTGCAAGCTCGGGCACGTGCACTGGACAAAATGACCAGAATTCAAGCGGCCAGCGTCAGACCCGCGCAGAACCCGCGGACCACGGTGTGCAAGTCATTGTGCAAGGTGAAGACGAGATGGCCATTGGAGTGAGTCGCCAATGTGGCGCCAGGGTCCAAACGGACGACCTGCGCAAGCCAAGCCGGCTGAGCAGTCGTGAGCCGTGGGGCAACGCGCAGGGGGGGCTGAAGGTGGGCCTGTAGGACTGTGCCTGTTGCGGATCGAAGGCTAAACCACTCAGCGCACTAGCCAGCCCCAGTCAGACCACATCACAGCGTCGGGGGGGAACCGTGCGACTGTGAGCCATCCAGCGCGTGCCGGCACGGCGAGGCCACTGGGTGTGGGGGGGCCCGCTGGCGTGGTGAGCATCGCCGGCGGTGAGGTAGAGGTGGGGTGCACTGGAGTGGTGGTGCCGCGAGGCGAACCGCCCCGACCCGATCGAGGGTCTTCAAGAGCACAATTGAGCTGTGCCTCACGGGGCACGCGGCGTTGGTACGGACGATGCGATGTAGTCGCAAAACGGTGTGCCTGGGGGGGGCAGCACGGTGAGAAGCAGGAGGGCCGTCAGACGCAGGTCCGGCCACGCCCGCCGCAGGCGCATCCCACCCGGGCCCTGGGCCCGCCAACGAACGCCGCGTGGCCCTCCAGGGCCGCGCCAGCCCGCCGCAGGGGGGGGGAACCAGCCCCAAACAGCGATGGGCGAGGGCGGCCTTGGGAGGGGGGGCGCCACCAACACCAGCCGACGGAACGTCGGTGGCCCCTGTGGCCGAGAGCGGGGGGCGCCCGACCCGCGGTGGGGGGCGGGGGAAACAATTTCTTGCCAGCTTTGGTGGGGGGCCGATCAGTGACCTGACCAGGACGAGAAAAAAGGTTCTGTGCATTGACTTTGGCGTGGGCGCCACGCCCGTCGCAGTGCGTCGCCCCCCGAAGCATCTGGGGCCTGCGAGCGGCAGAACACGTTGGACATAGAGGGTGCCCGATGGGGGTCAAGAGCAAGGGCCCAGAACTGATGTAGGCCAAGGGCAGAAAGAACGCACCTGGCCTCGCAATGAGAACTTACGATCACACAACGTTGATGTTGGAGAGCGCTGACGAGCTCATGGCCAGCTCTCCGTAATCGATCGCGCCTCGCGCAGAAGGAGGAATGAAGAAAGGGTCGGGGAGGCGGGCGGCCGAGCGTGCAAAAAACACGACGAAGGGTTGCCTGGGGTACTTCCTTGTGCAGACTATCCAGGGTCGCAGAAGGAAGGCGATCAATCTGCACCGTCAAGTCACATTGCTCGAGAAAAGATTTCTCGGCTGTCTGAGCCCGCCAAATTAATCGGCGCACCAGTTCAAAACATATCCTTCCTCACCGACGGCGAATAGGGCACGCCGATGGGCCGTGGAATAGCTTTTGGCCCATGGGGCCTCAACGCGACCAAGGCAATGATCAAGGACCGATCCGATCCGAGGCCAGAGATCAAGCATCGCAGCGGAGGCAACTATCTGAGCGCGTGGCTATCTCAACGCGCGAAGCACAATCGATAATCGAAATGCAAACGATAGCACCAACTGTATGAAGGAACACCATTAAGAACGCATGCAACTCGGCTCCAAAGATGGACTGCTCAACCGTTGGAACACTTCCGCACGTCGCGCAATCCATCGTAACACCCGAATCATTAGGCACCCCTGGACGAATCATAGACCACCCGCATCGACGTAGCGTCTTGTCGGTTGCATGCCTGCCATCAGAGCCACCCGGTCACCAGACGCCCCCCCCGTCAGTTTGCGGGCGCGGACATGCCCCAAAGCTCATGCGAGTAGCGAGATCATTAGGAGGGGGGAGGCGCTTTCAGCTGGCCTCCAGAGAGGGGCGCCCGCGACTGACAGAAGCACTCGCGGGGTCGGCGACAGGCGCCTCATCGGCCAAATGCCCATCGCTCGCAATGGAAGGGTCAATCAACAAAGAGTTCGCCGGACAATTTCAGCACCGATGCAAGGGGGGGGGGGGCCCGACGGCAGCAGGGCAGCACGCGCGCGCGCAAGGTGGGATGGCGCCGACGACCGATGCCGGAGAGGCGAAGATGATCGCGCCCAGGCACAAGCCATTCATCGATCTTGCGAGGTCCCAGCCTAAGTCCAGGATCGCTGTGAAAAGAGCGGCAACTGGACTCCGAATCTTCCTCCATCGGTGCTGGGGGGGAACAATGGGGAGACGGTCTTGCAAACCGGTCCAAACCTTTCCCGCGCTTTCCCGAAGCCCTCAGACAGGCCAGCCCGAACTTCAGGAATATAAGCCAGGTGCTCAACTTTCAACCTGAAGATGGGCTCATTTGTCGCGTCGCGCACGAGTCTGAGGACCGACGTCGCACAAGCTCCAGAGGGCCAGAATCCCGAACGCGCCGCCGCAGACGATCGAAACATCTTGATTCCCCCAGGAGGAACACTGCACTTCCTGATTCCCCCAGGAGGAACGCCGCCAAACGCCTGGTTTGAATACTTTGCGAGAAGCACCGCGCAACTTGGTCAGGTAAGAGAGCTGCGAAAGCGACGACGAGCAATGGCACGGCGCTGCTGAAATTTCCAAGTGGGTCTCTTCTGATGCACAGTAGTGTCAGTGCCGAGATCCTTCGCGCGCGAAGCTTCTGGGCGCGCCATGCCTGCGAAACTAAGGCTGCAAGAGTCCCTGCGACTGCAGGAAAGGGGCAGCTGCGTGAGACTTGCGGATGACCACGAAACCCAGCGCAGGCACGTCAAATCGAAACGCGCGAGCGGCAAGAAGACGGAATCGACCAATGAGATTAATGAATGCAGGCGTGCCGTGCTGGAGCTGGGTGACGTCGTCGACGCGTGACCTGCTTGGTGCGTGTCCAGGGCCACTGGAGATCGAATTGGGAGTCTTCTCCAAGACGATATAGAGATAACACTGCACTCGAGGCATGCTTTGACTGCGCCCCGCCAAGATGAAATCCCCCGTCTTCGCCGCCTTAGACAAGGGGGTCCAGATGCCTCCCAGAGCCTCGGAGAGGCGTGGGCGAGGGCCCACAGATACAGCAGTTGCCCAAGTGAACGTTGATGGGGGGCTGAGTGGGCCAACTTCCCAGGGCTGACCGAAGCGGGGCCCTCGAAATCCCGAGCGCAAGGGCGCGGCCGAGAAATCAGAGGCACGAAAAACTTCGCGAGACAATTCGCGAAGAAGAACAGATTTCGGCGCAAGGGGGGGCTTTCGCTGCAGAGCCCCGAATATGGGCGCGCCCCCCGTTCCCACGGTCAACGTTTAACCCTTGCGCCTTGCTGCGCATGCGGCGGGGGCTGCGGCGCTCGACCGACGCCCTCTCCTCGGAAGTCGGCTCGGGGAGCATGCCCGCGATGCAAGCGTGACGCCCTGGCGCGAAGCTCAGGGCATCCTGCGTCATTCTGAACCACCCAGCAAGGACTGAACATCAGATGGCGCAGAAAGCAGAGAACGCGGCGGCCACCGGTCCACCCCCGCAGATATGGAGGCCGAGCAACAAGAGCAGACGCGAGCAACACCTTAAACATCCAGGGGTGAGCGCTCCTCCAGGGGCGAGCGCTCATCCAGCCTGCGAGCGCAACTCGTTCATGCCCGCGTTGAGGCGCGGCTCTGCGGGGGCGCGGGGCCCGCCGCGCCCGCCCCTGCTTTTCGTTGGCGAACATCGCATCTAGGGAAGTGCTCGCGACGGCGCTCCCCACTGGGAAATGCGCTGCCCAAGTCGTATCCTCGGCTTTCAGGGCTGGCCTCTTCCGGGAGAAGAGCCCGCGGCCAAGTCCTCGTGCACCCCTTTGTCTTGGCGCGCCCGTGCCCAAGCCGCGCCGCGAACTCCACGCGGACACTTCTCGGGGCGTTTCAGGGTTCCGACGGGGGATTGTCAGGGGCGTTTGAACAGTTTGCGCCTCCATGGGGTTCTCGACTGGCCCCGCTTGGGCAGACGCGGTGTTGGCCAGAGCAGCAGGGGCAAGGCGGTGCTGCCGACTTGCGGGTGAGCTTCCACAACCCGCAAAGCCTGCGGGAGACGAGGGGCCAGCGTGACAGTTCAGGATTCCGAAAACTCTGCGTCTGTGCGCCCCGAGTCATCGGAGAGACGTCCTTCGGCTTCAGCATGGCTCTTCTTCCAGCTTCGAACATCTGATCGTCGACCAGTGCGCAGGTGCGAGACCAAATTAGATACTGCCTCCCAAGAGAATCAGAAATCCACTAAAAAGGTATTTGCAGGAATAACCTGGGATCTGTCGCTTGGCATCGCGAGGGGTGCTCAATGAGGCCACCAGAAACTCGGGGAATTTTTGGTGAGCCAATGTGTATCCGGACATAGGGCAACAGGGATCTCTCGAGGGCGCGCGCGCTGACAGACAGGCTCCACCAATGCCTCCAAGCTTAATTAAGACAATGTCCAAGCACGCATGCGTCTTGAAGGGGGGCGGCGGGCAGCAGCTACGGACAGGCATTGAGACATTTTTTGTTTTAAAAAATATTTATATATCCATCCGTTGCCGCATTAACTGCGAGGTGCTTTTGCAGGCTTGGGCGATGCGCGTGGAAAAGAAGTGTTAGTCAGGCGAGCTCAAGCCTGTAGAACAGTACACTCAGGAGGGAAGGGTGGGAGACTGCGCCAAAAAGGGCTAAGCGACAGAGCAACTTGCAAGCGGACTCAACAGGGAGCAAGCTCTGGAGATGAGACCGATGCCTTTTTTACATCCGTTGCCGCATTAACTGCGAGGTGCTTTTGCAGGCTTGGGCGATGCACATGGGAAAGAAGTGGCAGTCAGGCGAGCTCGAGCCTGTAGAACATTACACTCCAAAATCCAGAATGAGAGCGCCAGCCGATGACGAGCGATAGAGCACACGGGCACGGGTGTAGCGGCACAGCCTGCAGCGAAGGGCATCAAAGCGCAGGCGCCACCAGGTCGGCGAGCAGGGCACGCAGCTCGAGAGGATATGGCTGCGCCCTGGCCGCGCGCCAACACCTTTGGCGTCTTTGCCCTCCAGAATAGTGTGAGTGCGACAGGACCTGGAGCGCGCGCCTCTGGAGGGGCGACACCGTGGGAGAGCCAACGGTGGCCAGTTTACAAAAAGGATCTTAGTGGCCTTCTTCCAAGGCGTGCCGAATTGGCAGAAGTCCGTTACCTACGTGTTAGCATTAGGCAGCAGCGCGAGTGTCCTGACCTCGTCTGTGAGCCAGACTCGTCTTGTGGCTGGATTCGCCAGCGCACAAGGGCATCCGCAGGATGCGGCCCATTGAAAGATTCTAGCAGTCTGTCGCAAAAGCATGTTATGTAGTTGTACCTTCTTACCGTCGCTGGGCGAACAATTGGGCAGACCATAGAGATGCTCAGCATCATCTCTGAGTGGGCCTGGCCCTCTGCCATCCCAGCGCCTGGCCCTGGACCACGTCTGGCATGGCAACCCAAACCAGACGAGACAGATGGATCGACCCAACATGCCCTTCTCTATTTTACTGAGTGAGTCGTGCCTCAAAAAGTCAGCCGCCTCGCCTTGCTCGATGTCCCAGGCCTCTGCTGGGACTCCGGCGCAGGCGAGAGCCTCCGAGAGGCGCCCGCAGCCGGAGAAGACCCCGACGGCCCTGCACCCTTGGACGAGACGGCGGCCCGTGGGAACAAAGAGGTGTGGAACGCGTCCTGCAACTTGTCGAGAGCCAGGGTGCCCTTCTTGTGTCGTCTGTGACCTTCGACTGCTGCTGTAGCAGCCGCCCATGAGCCTCGTACCTTCTCACAGTGCGATCGGACATCCACCGGCCCCTTGCCCTGACGCTTGCGAGCGACCTCCTCTTGTGCAGGATGTCGTGGCTGGGGCCAGAATGCCTCATGTGGTACGGTGACATCTTGAGCTTGTCGAGGCCTGCCCTCTTGGCGGCCGCCGACATGGTCGGGCCGAGGAGGTGGTACTTGAAGTCGAAGAAGAGCCTGTCCGGCTGGCCCCTGCGGAAGCCCGCGAAGAGACCTCCCAGCCACGGCAGGTCGAGCGAGTCCAGCACCAGGCTCTCCTCCAAGAGGTTGACCTTTGAGGGGTGCTGGTCCATCTCCTCGTGCATGTGCACACACACACGCACGCACGCACGCACGCACACACACACACACACGCACACACACACACACGCACACACACACGCACGCACGCACACACACAATCATAATCACAATCATAATCGCAATCAGAATAACAACCGTACTCGCAATCATAAACATAATCACGAATCACACATACACAGTCACAATCACAATCATAATCATAATCACATACACAATCGCAGTCACAATCAAAATTCACAAAGACATTCGCATTCGCATTCACAGTCACACACAATCACACACGTAATCACACACAGACACACATACACACAGACACACACAGACACACAGCGACACAAAGAGACAGGAAATGATCCACCCGAGAGAGAGAGAGAGAGAGAGAGAGAGAGAGAGAAAGAGAGAGAAAGAGAAAGAGAAAGAGAGAGAGAGAGAGAAATAACAAAAACAAAGAGAGAGGGTGGAGAGGGAAGCCACGGGGAGGAAGGAGGGAGGCAAGGAGAGGGAGGCGAGGGGGAAGGAGCGGAAAGGGAGGGAGGGGCCAGGGGAGGGACCCAAGAAGGGCAGGGGACGGTGGATGATCCCTAGCTTACCTACCTCCAACACGTCCCCCGACCCCCGATGAGGCATCATTGGCTGATGAGCTCCACGAACAAATGCTGCATGACCCCGCCACCTGCGTCACGAGCATGTTGTTGTTGTTGTTGTTGTTGTTGTTGTTGTTGTTGTTGTTGAATATTATTACTTCTAAATAATAATTATTGTTGGGCCCCCTGGTGCACGCCCCCCCCGCCGCGCCTAGGCCGCAGCCACGTTTTCATCATTTTCGTGAGGAAGCCTCAGGTAAAACGATGTGATCCAGATCCGGTTGTTTTGTTGTAATCCGTTTTCCCTTGCAAAAAACACTATAAAATGACATTTCTTGTTCTAATATAATCAAATTTCAAGAATCCCTTGCAAAAAATAAGGTAAAGTGGACATTCGCGCGCGCAAGACGAAATCCTTCCAAAAGCTTAGTGTTCGGAGCGATTTTAACATAAAAACATCAAAAAACCAATGGTTTTTCAACAAAAAAATGTCAAAATCTCATCCCGCGCGCTCTTGCGGATTCGTAGGAAACCCAACACTTTTTAAACATTTCTGTCAAACGGGCTTTTGCGAGCAACTTTTTCGAACTTCTGCGACAACGGTTGCGCACCTGCCAGGGCCATCATCCCTGTCAAATAATACCATGCGGGACACATTCGTTTTTTCTTCGCGCGCGCACGCCGAAATCTCCAAAAACCATTGGGTTCTTAAGAATTTTAGCACCGCGCATCATACAATCACACGAATCGCACCGTAGGTCCTCGAAAAACACCTGCACGACTTATCAGGACAACCACAACCATCAGGACCTCCAACCAGAGAGAGGTAGTCACGTGTATTTCGTCGACGAGTGAGCCAGTATTGCACATTGAGGCCGGAACGAGAACCACAGAACAAGAATGAGCATATATCGTCTCACAACAACGGAAACAAGTCCTGTGGTATGCTGGCGCCACGCACGTGATACCAGTCAAAATAAGGGTCTTGGCTTGTGTGGTACAGAAACGTTAAAACGTCGGAAAACGGTACACGTGCCCATTGTTGGAACAGGGGTATAAGTCGTATACTAAGCTAGTTTCCACAAGATGTTACCACAAGAAGTCATTGTAACCATGCGCCAGTGTAGTAGCCAAGGTCGTCCGCAGGCCACGAAGTGAAGTGTCCGAACGTCATAGGGCGGGAAGCTGGGTGTGGGTGGTGGCGAAGAGTCGTTTGGAAACTTGGTAGAGCTTGAACCGGCCCCCCCACAAAGTGGGGGTATTGCCCGCCTCCTATGAAAACCCTGGCACTGGTGAGAACGGAGTGTCCCCAGTCTTAAATGATTGTTGTTGTTGTTGTTGTTGTTGTTGTTGTTGTTGTTGTTGTTGTTGGGGGGTATGCACGCCCGGACGGCGGCCCCCGTCCACCTCACAGGACTTGGGAGGCGCACGAAGAAATCCGTAAAGAGCTTGAGCGGTGCGGGCTGTGCTTGAGCTCTGTCTGGGGTCTCCTGGAGAGGTGCTCCGTGCTAATCACTATCCGCCGAGAACCTGGCAGGGTCCCAGAGTCCCGCGAGGGCCTGGCCGCCCCGGGCGGGCCCGCGGGCCGCTTAGGAGGCGGCAGCCGCCACCGTGGCAGCGGCGGCGGCCGCGTCGGCGGCGGCGGCGGCGGCTGCCGCGGCGGCGCCGGCCGCGGCGGGCCCCAGCGCGGCCGCACGGGCCACGGCCGCGTCGGCGGCGCCAGCGGCAGCGGCGGCGGCAGCACCGGTGGAGGCCGCGGCAGGCCGCGCGGCCGAGGCGCCGGCACGCGGCCGCGGCGGCGGCCACAGAGCCGGCGCGGCCCCGGCCGGCGCCCACGGGCAGCGGCAGGCCAGGCGGCGGCGCCGCGGCGACCGCGGCGTCAGATGCGACGCCCGCGGCGCGCGGGGCGCGCGCGGCACCCGCGGTACTGGCGGGGCCCGCGGGGGCCGCGGCGCAGCGGCGGGGGCGGCGCGCGGCGCCCGGCGGCGGGGGCGCGGGGCCGCCGCGGCGCCGGCAGCGCAGGCGGCAGCCGCCTCCGCAGCGCGGCCGGCCGCACCGCGGCCGTCTCCATCGGACGCGGCGGGGGGACTCGAGAGGAGCAGGCCCGCGGGGGTGGCCCCTCTCGGCTCCCGGCGAGCGGAGCCGGCGGGGGACGGCAGGCGCGGGGACGGGGCCCCGAGCGGAGGGCGCCCCCTTGAGTGCGGGGGACGCCGAGGGGGGGGGGGGCCGCTCACGGCCTT
>CAUYUJ010021315.1:162500-212500 GCA_963575745.1 Prorocentrum cordatum
TGCCAAGATTGCGGGCCCATTCCTCTATTATGTCGTCCGTCTGAACGGCGGCGCGAATGCGGCAGTCAAGAGCATATTCATCTTTCCGTCGCATCTTAGCAATGAGGTCCGTGCTCGCTCCGTCGGGGCGAATTATTCGCCCCGGGCTACCGATGTAATATCCCTCCGAAATGAAGGAGCTTATGGTCTCGCGAACGATCGCACAAATTCTTATGGGCCGAATGCCCAGTTGCATCTGCTGTGCGGAGGCCAACCAGTTTCCATCAACTATGTCCTTGACAATTGGTGGGGCCTCATGTTCCACTTCCCCTAGCAGTAGCATCCTGCCGGGATCGCTCGGGCGTATGCCTGTGTATTTGACAACATATGGAGCTGCAATCGCCCGAGCCTCTATCCCGAACATTTTTTTTGTACTGAAGGGTCTTCGCAGTGGTTGTATACATATCCGTCGGGCTGATCATTGATCACTCCTTCGGTTATCAGCGCAGCCTTAGGCCCGCTGATTGCTGAGAAATCCAGTCCCATCTGTGATTGTTCGCCTGCCCTCGCGGCTGCGCCGGTGGCATGTGGCAATGCTGGTACTATGAGGCGATGGTCCCGACATTCGTTGATCCGTCTTGCAACGGATTGAGAACTGCGAGTCGGCCTCGCCCGGAAATTGTTCTCCCAGACGACTGGCATCCGTCCGCGAGGGTTTTGCCCTCTTGGGTTTTCTCCTACGTCTTCCACGACGTCTTCATTCTGCACAGGCAACCATGGTGTCCCCAAGGCCACCGCGCCATCAATCGTTTGAAGCGTCGGGGCGAAGACATTCGTTCTAGTCATGTCGCTGTGCCATCTCTCCCAGCCTCTCACGGGTTCGACTAAGTCGCCCCGTGCATTTGGCCAGTCGAAGGCGGCCAGAGCTGGGCAAGATATTGGGCGAGCATATTGGTCAATATTCGGCTTCCATAGCAGCGGCCACCAGGTGTTGATCGCAGGGGTCCGCCTTCTCACCCTTCTGGCTGAGTATTCAAGCCATCCTATGAATCTTCTGACCAAGGGCCTCAAATACTGGAAGAAAGGGCCATGGCGCGCCGGTGGCTGAGCCATGGCGTCCGTTGGTGCCCAAACGGGGAAATTGCCTGGCAGGCTGTTGCGAATATCTGGCCTTATGCCGCCATTTTAATATATTCCCCATTCGCAAATTTTCGCTCCTGCTGATGATTGCTGCTGATGTTCTTCATTGCAAGCGCAGAAGCTCTCTGTTGTCTATCCCCACGCATTTTGATCCATTGGGGGCGGTTCCAAGGGAGATTGTGTTGATCTCTCACCTGTAATACAAGTCCATGCGCCTCAAGGGGCCGCGGGATTATTTCAAGATTCCGCGTCTGAGACATGTAATCATGTGTGACTCTGTGCTTGCATTTAATCCGACAGCTGCAGACCGGACAATGTTCAGAGCCCGTTCTCACCCAGTGAAAACGGAAGCATAGGAACCTTCCATAATCTTCCCAAGGGGCGGATAGAACCCGTTCCTGTATTTCGGGTGACAGCTGTGGCTGGCGATTCCAAGCCAACAACAGAGTCTCGTCTGTGTGGATCCAAGCAATAATCGACTCGTTGTCGCAAGTCACTTCGTACGAGGCCCACTCGCGATTGAAAAATACCGACCAGCGCATCTGGCTCGTTTGTCTAACGAGAGAGACGGCTTTGTCAATGTCGGTGAATTTCGGCACCTCTCGGGACACCAGGGTCCCGTCTGGGCAAACCCTGTATGAGAAGCGAGTGGGCACTCGGCCGGTGAAAAAAAAAACAAGCTCCCAGGACTCGCGGTGGTTGGGAAGTTGTTCCCATAGGTGGATGGTGTCGTCTGCGGGCCAAGTCCCCACCGACGGCGGTTCTCCTGCCAGTGCCTCATATCCCATGGGCGCAAAACTCCTTGCAGGGGGGGGCTCTCCGTACCTCCGCTGGCTGAGCCACGAAGGAGTACGAGTGGGATCAGGCATTGTTGGGCCCCTTTTCGTCGGAAGCAGCCTCAGCAAATCATAGTCTGCCTCGCGACAGAGCCCTGGGTCTCTCTTCGGAAAGCGGACTCTTCCATCCGTAGATTCCAAAAATGTCTGCAAGTCCGTGATATGAAGAAGAGATCCATGACTCCTGACTTGGCCAGGGTCATGTGGGACATACATCCTTTCAATGGGAGCAACGAAAATTGAATGTCCCGGCGTGCTCGATAGAAAATAGGTATGGCGGTTTCGCTCCTCTCTCTTATATCGTGACCACATTCCATGAACACAATATCGTAGGATGGGCACTCCTTATATTGTGTCCACATTTTGTGAACACTGGTTCCAACAATCTTGTCACTACCCTTAGGAAGTATCCCTAAAACTTCCACTGTCTCTGGCGGCAACGCGGCTAAGCCGTGTGCAGCAAGAGCATGTGATTGAAAAGGAAAACCGTCCTCTTCAATTTTCTGCGCCAGGTCTCCAAAACAGACCCAGCCACCCGACGATCTCGCATAGTCAGAGCAATGCCTCGCGAGGTACACAGCGCATTTGCCTATTTTCCCAGCAAGTAAATCCGTTCGACAGCTCTGGGTACTCCATGTGTCCGTACTTCCCAATGCAGCCCGATTATCGCTGTCGTCGATCCCAACTACCAGCGGCTCAAGGCACGCAAAGGTCTCTGGAGTAAATCCTTCTGGGACATCATCGGAATGAAATTCAGCCCCGAGAAAAACTTTTGCCTGTTCAAACGTGCCTTCAGCTTGGCTGAGGCTGCTCAACAATGCGAAAATCGGGTCTTCCGCAAATTCAGCAATGTACCGAAGCGTGTTCCCCGTCTGGTTGCGGATGGCTTCGATATGCGGCGGAACGGGGCCAGTCATATGTGCGTCGCGGACCTTCTGTTTCATCGGTCCAAGGGTTCTCCGACTGACTAGTCCGCGTTCTTCTGTCGTAAGGTACAGCTGTCTGCCCTTGAACGAGACAGCATGCCCCACAATGACGTCTTGATCCTCATCACGAGGATCTATGGACAGGGGCTCGCTCTGTCTCTTATCAGGAGCAGGCGGCAGACTCATTCTGCAGAACATATTTTCAGATGCTGGACCAAAAGGTAAGTCTCGTCTTCCATAGAAGCAACGAGCGCGGGGTCCTTTTCTTATGGAAAGGTTGTAATATCCTCAGGTTCAGCGTCTGCCTCCGAGATCCCCGGATTGCCTCAGACATCCGGGTGCATAGCTGATTTCTTAGGAACATATGTTGTCCCCTCATCCAGTGGTTCCACCGTAGGAGACGGAACAACCGTGGGAGACGACTGTTCTTGGTGTGTGTCCAGCTGATCATCGCGCTCCGCTCTGGTTGGACCAAGCGGAGGGGTCGGGAGATTAGCCGTCACGGCTGAGCCGGACGGAGGGGCAGGAGGAGTAGGTACTCTAATCACGCTCGCTCCCGAACCACCTGCCTCTTCACGTCTAGGCCTCCTGGGTCAGTCAGGCGCCCTAGGAGTACGGACAAAATTTGGTTCCGCTTTCTGGATCTGCTCGACGACAGCATCTGCACATTCATTCCATACAGTGGAATAAGTATTTGGTCCATGTTCGTTAATCTGTTCATACCTCAGATAAACAGATTTCGCGGCTTCAATAAATGAGACAACTTTTATTCTGAATCTTGTCAATTCGGGGGTCTCCGGCTGTCCAATTTCTTGCGCTCTCGATCGGAAGCCGCGCAAATTGTGAAAGAACTGTTTTTCATTTTTCAATGCACTGTGCGCTCTGGGGCGCGAGAAGTGCGTACTCGAGACGTGTTTATGGCTTGTGGGATAATAGTTATATCATCGTCTCCGACTAATACTGGCGAGTCCTCAGATGAATGATCCCCATCTGACTGAGTCGGGGGGGTTGCGCCTGGGATGTCCAATGTATTTTCGTCTCCGCCTCGGGCAGGAGCCACCTCCTCGGCGGGGGTAGCTTTCGCCTCGGCCATCAGTGCGCTTTCAACGAGGTTCTGCGCTTCTTCGGGTTGGTCTCTTGCAGCACTGCCTTCGGCATGCTGTGAGTCTCCCCAGCGCCTGGCCCCTCTGGGTGCAGATTCATGCTGAGGCTCAGCACTCGGAAACGTTGGTTCCGATAAATCCGGTCAAAGCGGGGGGGGGGATCACGCGTGCTTGGCTTCCAAGGTTGGCTGCCAGCCGTGTCCTTGCCTCCCGGCTTTGCCGGCGGCTGCGTCGGCGGGGATGCCGCAAGATCTCTTTCAACTCGGGGCATCTTCGCTGGCGGAGGACCCACCGTCTGTGATTCTGGTCTGAATTGCGGCGGAGGCGGAGCTTTCTTGGGCATAATCTCTTTTGCCTGCGGAACATCCCCCTGCGTTGCCACGCTCGGCTTCTTGGCCGGCGGCGGCGTCGGCGCTTGAATCGCCAGTGGAGCCCTTTTGGGGGCGATCTCTCTCGGTCCTCCAACAGGCGATCCCTCCTTAGGAGGAGGAGGGGCCTTAAGAGTAGAGGACCAAGTCACGGCCCCAGGGGGCGGCGCCTTACATGGCCTATCTTGGTTCGCAGGAGTCTGTCCCAGGTTCGGGAAATCCCTGGTCTCGATCGAAGATTGGGTGCCGGACGGCTTAGCCGCCGGCTCCACCTGTTTCGCTCGCAGCCTTCTTTGCCTTCTCTTTTTCTTGTCTATTTTGTTCGACCAGCCTCGCGGACTCCTCCGTGGCCTCGCTCCTGTGTATCGCATGAATCTTGGTTAATCTGACTCCCTTCTCTTGGAGCCAAGGCCAGATGTTATCAAAAGTTTCGTTATCGAAGTGTGGGCTTTGTCCCCTTTTGCGAGTCAAATGGTTTCAAATTTGGAACCCAGGCCATCTGTGCCTCCTGGACTCTGTCCGTGGCCGCCGTCCGATCTTCATCTCGGTATCTTTCGACCTCAAAGTCCTGCTCCAGATTCCAGCCATTCTGTTTGGCAGCGTGCCGCAAATGTGCCCGCGCATCTGTAACGTACAGTGCTGCCGCGGTCCAATGGTATAGTCGCAGCTCATGCAACGCATCGCTCGTTGGGTCGCTCACATGCTGTGTCGACGATCCTTTGATGGCCTTTGGTTTTTTGGCATAGAAAACAATCTCAGCCGTTACCCAAATACCATCTCCAAAGGTCTCCTCAGCAACAGAATGCGTGGTGCGAGCGTTGAGGTTATCAGTGCATGGGAAAGAATATGCTCCAATCGCATGCGTCTTAACACTCCCTCCGTATCTGGGGTCCGAGGGGAGCAACTGATGACCCTCCAGTATTGCATGAAGGGCAGACACAGACGTACCGTGTGACTGCTTTGTCCAGCCTGCGGATGAGTCTGAGACTTCCGCAATCTTTTCATCTGTCACAAAGAAAGGCAATGACAGCTCGACGCAATGGGCTCTGCCCACCTTATGGGTCTTCGTCGCTAGCTTAGCCCAGTTCAAGCGATCAGCCACAGTGGCTGTCGGGCTTGCTATTGACCTGTCGGCTTTGATCCTAAAGAAACGTGCCCAATTCGGAACTATGTAACTCGGTGTCGCAGGCGGGACTTTCGTTGACTTCTGCAGCAACTGGAAAGCAAGCCACGCTTCGCTGTTAGCTGCTTTCTGAACCATTTTCTGTTGCTTGCTTCTAGCAGGATTCTTCCCTTGTGCGACTTCTGCAACGCGGCCTTGCTCGCTCGGGTAGGCGTTCCCCGGCATCATGCCACGATGAAGGTTTTTGCTGGCAACCGTGAATGGACAAACAAAACCATGATAAGTGATCTCTGTCCCCGATGAGCTTTGAAAAGGCAACCTCCTCGTCTGCTGGTGCGGAAGACAACGTGGCCAGAAGGGCTCCTCTTCTCCAAGATTACCCTCTTTTGGCCTCCTCGGGAACTTGTATCTGCCGCTCGAGCTTGGTTTCGCCTCCCTCCGGGCACTTATTGCGGATGGACCTTCCTGCCGCTTCGCCGGGCGTCTCTATCTCTTTGACACCGGGCGGTGGCGCCAAAGGGGGGGCGCGAGGCGACTGAGCCGTTCGCGCGCTGGAACCAGAGCCCGTAGCGGCTGAGCCGCCGGGCCTGGTATCTCCGGCCGAAACGGCAGCACCAGCCGATGGTGTGGCAGGGACAGGGGCAGCTATGTCACCCGACGTCGCGCCATTCACCGATACGGCTAAGCCGCTCGGTGCAGCCGCTGGCGCTTCCTTGTTCAGCTCGTTGAGTGCAGTGCGCGTAGGCTCGTCATTGTGCACGCCTTCGCCCTCCGATCTTTGGCTCTTTCCCTTCGGTGGCATTCCAGGACAGAAAGTTTCTCCGCGCGGCAAGAAGTAGGCATCATCCCTCCATGGGAAAAAGTCATTATATGCGGCTCCCATCTTAAGAGAATTCACAAAAACCTTTGAGTAAAATGAATGTATTGCACCACCTCCAGATCCGTTTGAAACGGCTAGAAAAACGTTGTCAGTCAAGGGCGCCTTAAACGGGCGGGCATCAAATATCGACGTGGGTATATTGCCCGCAGCAGGGGCCCAGCCCTGCCAATCCATGGCTAGGTCTTTGATGTCCGCCTCCTGCTTGGCGTGCCCGTCTTCTCTCGTCGCGCGCGTTATATGACCACCCCGGGCGGCAGGGCCGCCGGAAGGTTGGCAGAAACATCAGACGGCTAGCTTGGCCGTTTTGATCATGTAGTCTGCACACAACTGACCGGCATTCACGCTTTCAATACGTCCTCCATTGTTCAGTTTGTAGTCCGGGTGGCTGGCGCCGTAATGACAAATATATTCTGGGCGGTGTCTAAGCTGCCGGTAGAGGCTCGCTCCGTCAAGAATCATTTTCCTAGGAAACATTCCTATTGCTTTGTAGTGTTCGATCCGACGGTTCATTCTGGCTCGGACAAAGGTGGCAACGTCGTCCCACATCGGGTCAACGCCGCCGTCGTCGTTCTGCCAGCATTTGTGGTCCCCACCAACAAACATTATATCAATCGCCCCCTCGGATGAACGACGCATTGTGTCGTCAATCAGCGTAGCGGCGTCGTTTATCATGAACCTAAGGCCCCCTGCGAATGCGAGCGGGTTCTCTTGTCTTTTTGGCCCACTCCCAACTCCGTTAAGCTGGGATGAGGTATCAAGAATGTCATTGAAATTCCAGGAGGTAAAAACGGATCGGAATGTGGGTCCCTTTTATGTAGTACCCGGTCTGGTCCCACTGAAACTTTGAAGAAGCATCGCGAATGTTCGCAATCTGCGCTCCACTCGTGGCGTGCTGTGCACTTCCAAACACTGAATTTCGCGGGTTATATTCGGGAAGCAAGCTGTTCTTCATTTTCCCGGGCGCGTCCTTGAACGCAATTGTAGGATCTGAAACAATGTGGACAGAGCAAGACCAAGAAGTTTTCGACCCGTTCCTCATTAAGCTCAGTGGGCAAAAGAAATCTGTAGCGGGTTTCCCCGTGTTCGACATGGCGGCGAGGTCCTCTCCTATAAGCGGGATCCGTGCATGTCCGTTAACTTTGGCGATCTGAGAAATGGCCTGACACTTCTTAATGAAGGTCAGTTTGGTCGACCAATGTTTCATTGTCGGATCCGTGGCCCCAATATAGAGGTCTAAAATTTCGTCCACCTTATTCTGCCAGTCGTTCATGGGGTGTCTGGGATCTTCCGCGAAAGCCCCCTGCGTCCGTAGATGCTCTAGGACGTTCCAGGAGCCTCGCCCGATGCACGGCTGATCGTCAGACTCAGCTTTAGCTGCGGCTGGTCCTGAGTCGGGCGGCCCTCCCCCTCCACCACCTCCTGAGGAGGGGTGAGCAGGCGGATTGTTTCCCGGGTCCGCCGGATGTTGGTGAAGTTCCACCTCCACCGGCTGAGCCGCGGGGCGGGCCGCTACCAGTTCCCCCGCCGGCTGCTCCGGGAGGGTTATTGTTGCCAGATGTTTGGCCGGCGGATGATTCGCCGGCCGCCTGTCGTCCGGCTCCAGGGTTGCTCAATGAGGGCTGATTGCCGCGCGAGGCTGCTTGTTGGCTGGCCGAAACGAGTGTGTCGTTCGGTGCCTCTGCTGCCGTTCGCGGCTTCTTCTGCGGCGAGTGCTCATCGGCCCCTGGATCGAGGCCGTCCTTGGCGAACCATTCATTAAGGTTCTGCGGTCTTTTCCACGGGCGCTGTCTTTTCCGCCAGCGAACCGCCTGCTGAGGATAAGTCTCGACATATGACGCTCTTGCAGTGGCGGTAAGGGCCTCCTCGACAACATGCACTGGCGCATGATATAAGCCTTTGACCACTGAAAGAGCGAACGTCGTCCCCCAGCCGTCCCCGGTGGCTGAGCCACGGGGAGGCTTTCGGGGAGAAGGGGCCCAAATGTCTACCCAGACTTGCGGGGGGCCCTCTGTCCAGTGGTCTATCACTGGTACACCCGCGTAGTCTCCAAAGATAGTCTCACACCGAGCAGCTGGGCCGACAGTGGGACCTATGACCTCTCCTGGTTCGAGCGTTCGAGCTGTGCAGCGGTATCCTCCTGGCGGGTTCATGTGCGTCTTACTGGCCAACTTCGTCTTTTCGTCAGGATACGTCTGCAAGAACGTACCAACTGGGATCTTGTCCAGGTCCGGAGGGGGGCAATCGAAACGGCACGTTGCCTTCCGCTCGAACATCGCCCAGTGTACCGTCCACGGATCTTGCGAAAGCTGGGAGTACAAACGCTGAAATATCGTCTGTGACGTCGCGTCCAGGTCTGGCTTCAATGCGGTCACGACTTCGTCGCTCCGCGTATAAAGTATGTCATGCCTCCACGTTGTGTAGCGCCAACCCCATCCTTTCGTGGGTACAAATTTGGTCTCCCCGGTAGGCACCGGTCGGGACCACTCCCTCAACTTGTCGGGGTAGCATCGAAAAATCGGCTTGTTCTTCCAGGAGTCGATGTCCCCTGTATTGGAGTTGGCTGCTTTCTTTGTGGGCTGACCATTCCGGAAGGCTGCCCCTGCTGCCTCTCTTCGCCACGAATCCCAACGCCAGCTTTTATGTCGATATCCGCCTCGGATACGACATCATTCGGGCTGAAATCGTTATCCTTTTTCCCGCCCTGCTGAGCCGGTGGGCAAGCCTCCCCTCTCGGCTGAGCCGATGGGGTGGCCTTTCGAATTGCGTTGGGAGGAGCATCGTCGTTTTTTTCTCTCCCTTGGTTTTCCTCTCCGACTGAGTCGGAGACGAAATCATCTACGATGTCGTCTGAGCGGATCGAAACAACGTCCTCCCCCGGCGGCTTAACCGCTGAGCCACTCAACGGGCGACGCACGGGTTCGGTCGATGCTCTCTCAGACGCGCGGGGGCCGCGACAAGCAAGGCTCGAGTAGTCGCCGCAAGGCAACCGCTCGATCCCATGGGGGGGCCGGCCGCGGGGCAGCCCGCGCAAGCTTTAGAGACGAAACGGCAGCGGCACAAACGTGATCAGAGGAGGGGATAGGACGACGACGAGACGACAAAGATCTCTCAGCGGCACGGGCAATTGCAAAATGGACCTGCTTAGCAAAAGCATCCGTGTAATCTTCTGCGCTCTTGCACTCTCGTCCTCTAGCCTCAACATGCTCGCGTGTGCCATCGCATCTGCGCTCAAGCCCCTCCGCAACATCAGAGGAGGTAGTAGCTATCGTCCAGGGCTTTTTCATGAAATTACCCTTGCTATCCTTTCATCCATACGCACATCCATGCAACGCCGTTTTAACAAACTCTAGTTCTCGCATGAAACCTTTTACCCGAGGGTCTCTCCAATAATTGCACTGGGTAGGCCATTCAATGCAAACAACGCCCCCCGCTTTGTGCACAGCGCGGGCAATCTCCCGGAAATTCCCAAACAGGTATCTGAAATCAGTCCTAATACCGCGAAGCCTACGCATCGCTCTATGATTTCCAGTGCGAAAATAGCGCGCTTCGTTCGCATATTGCCAGGGAGAGCCTCCCGTGCAAGGCATAGAACCCCACAACGTGATATGTTTTCCCTTGAACGTATCAATATCGTTCAATGCTATTCTAAATCCCTCATCCGTCCTCACGTCTTCCTTCTCAGTGTATCGAACCACCTTGCATGAATTGTCGACGAAATGCTTTGGGTCTCCTATCCTGCTTTGAGGGCCGCAACAGTATTCTAACAAAAGCCTTTCCCCGGTCCACTGAGTGGCCGGGGCGCAATCTTCTCGGATCCAGAACTCTGTGTATCCAGTCCATCTACTCGGGCAATAGTCACCGTCGCTGGAATCGCCATTCGAGTCGTATTCAAATGGATGATGATATTTACTCTCTTTGTCACGCCAATTGTCAATGCGGTCAACCGTCAAACCTTGTCGGGTATTGACAGCATAGGCGCGGCGCCCATCATCTAACTTTTCCGGGCCAACGGGGCAATCACCGATTGCAGGCGTGAGCGTAACAAGTCTCGGAACATAATGTCATCGTTTCAAACTCTGTCCTCGTTGTATCCATGTGTCCTGTTTGTCTAGATAACTGGCAGCCGCATCAGGTGGAGGATGAGGAAGAAAACTGTTGTTATTGGGAATATCTTCCATATTTTCGGCAGCGTCGAAGTATCTGACTCATATTCACTATCCGTCATGTCAAACATTGTTTTCATTTCGCGATCAGAACTTTTCTTGGTTCTATTTTCCATCGCTCTCGTTTTCTCGGAGCTTCTGCTGTAACCTTCTTCGGTCATTAAAGGAGTAAATCACCTGCGTCTTTGGCAAAGCCGGATGCGTCCGCAAACGCAGCTGTGCTGGGGGCGCATCCCTCCACGGCTGTGCCGGGGTCGGCCACAGCGGGTTTGCCCTTGTTGGGGCGCTTTTCCTTTTTGTTCATCTTTTTGCTAGGTATAACAGCCCCTCTCCGCAAAGCCGAACTGGGGCCCAAGCGGGGCTTCAGAACCCCGCCGGGTTTCAGGGGAAGTCCGTCTGAAAACGTCGAGTCAAGATAAACTTGGTACCGCTTAGCGGCCCAGAATTTGGGTGTAACAATGTTGACAAGATACAGAACTTTAACCCAAGCCAAAGGGTCAATGAATCTTTTGGTTCCTAGATCGGCAGCCTCGTTTTGAGTTCTTTCATATTCGAGCCAAACAAGGCCGCGAGAAAACTGTTCGGACACAGCTGCAGCATCAATTCTATGTGTTCTCGGTAGATGCATTAGCTTCATTGACCCACCTGCCTTGATGACTTTACAAACCGCTCGATTATCTTCCAAAAATAGACATCGTACTGGTCTGTCAAGCAGTATTTCCCAAAGCGGTAGCGCCGCAAGCAGCTCCTTGCGTAACGCAAGGTCAGCAGCGACAATCTCAGCCTCGAGTGTACTGTGGGAAACGCATGTTTGTCGTTGCGATCCCATAGACTGTCCAGCTCTAGTGCATGGGCCCCAAATGGCTTGATAACTGGCACTTGTGCTCCGGTGCGTGCGAATGTAACTTGTCAAGTCTGCATCGTACTATTGTTTTAACAGAACATCTTCCTTTTTGTCACCTACCCATGAAGCCATACGGTAATGAGAGGTAAATTTGATATAACATATGAGGCGGAAGAGATCCATGTCTCGTTGTTCTGTCCATTTTGTAATGCAACTGGCAGTTTGACATGCAGCACGGAGCAGGTCGCATCTGGCCATTCTCGCACCATAAAGTATCTTCATCAATACTTTTGCTGCAATAGGTTGAAGCACATCCGACTGAGTCGGCGGCTCGGGGTCATCAGGGCTTGCTACTGCGGCGTCAAGGTCAAGGACTTCTATCTTCTGATCAGGGGGGCCGGAATCAACGTTGATTCGCAATGCTGACGCTATGGCCTCCTCAGCTGGGGAGTAAATCTCGCCTCGTGGGCCGCCCTGGCCATCTTCGAGATCAGTAAATTCAGGGCCAAACGGGGTGCCCGCGGCCGGATAAGTAGCCGGGTCGGTGTCCGTTAATTGAACGTATAATGTAACACAGGATTCAAAGAACTCTGTCATGCCATATTCTATAACTTTGACTATTTTCGGTTCTCTCGGCTGATATGGCTCGGGCGGCTGAGCCGCCGAGTCACCCCCCGTTTCCCCCATCGCTACTCTCGTCTGTGACGGAAGCGTTTTTCTTAGCCTTGGGAGGGGGCGGGTCTAAGATTGTAGGCAACTCCCCCTGCCGTTCAACCGTTCGCGTTGACAGTCTATGTTCGCATCCCAAATATCTCCCAACAGCCGTTGGAGGGTCTATCTTTATTCCCTTGGGACAATTATCATAGGGTTATTGCAATAGTTGCCAGCCCTCAGCGAGCTTGTCGGCAGGTCCCGACAGCTTAAGACCATCAACATAGATAATCAGAAAGATTTGCAACTCTTTATGGAAATAACAGCTGCGCCACGGACTACACTTCACAAAACCTTTTGCCGTAATATGTCCTTCACAATGCTGCTCCCCATATCCACCTGAATCAGGGTGCCCGTACAATGAAAGATACAGCGGGCATACAAGATTACGCATGTGGGACCATGCTTTGGGCCATTGGTCTCGAGGCAAGAAAACCCATGTGGGGGTGCCTCCTAGCGTCGTCTGAGTGTAGGCTTGGCGGGCGTCCGCTTGCTCGATGCTATGACCTTCGAATAGCCCGTTGGTGTCAGCTGCTTTGCTAGCCTGCATTGTAGCAGGGCTGCTGGAAAGTTCCTGGAATAATGCCACATCCTTATCCTGATCTCTGACACTTGAACCATCAAAAACTACCCGACCTTTATACTTGCGATCTTTATGTCCTAACGGTAACTCCGAATTCTTATCAACTAGGATCGCAAATAGCCGTCCAAAGTGGGCCGTCTTTCCCTTGAGTTCGGCAACTACATCGGAGTATTCTCTGACGCCATCCTCTATCCACGTGCCTATATCTCGCAACCTATCCCCTTCTTTTCGCAAGGCAGCTTGGGCATCTTTATTCGCCTTGGCCTCGTCTTTTGAAACAGATCTGGCGACAGCGGCATCAATGTGGGTGTGTTGCCAATCGTTGGGAAGTTGGAAGGGTTCATCGACGATCGAGATGAGGTCAGTAAATGGATTGTAGAAGTATTGCAAATAAAACCTCTCCTTTTCACGATGACTGCGATCTGCCTCCGACTTATGCTGTGCTGGCATCCGAGGTGCGCTTCGCCGCGACGCGGCGGCCGCCGGACTCGAGGTCTCGCCTGCCTCGCGATTGTCCTCAGGCTCGTCATCATCATCATCGGACAAAGGATCCCTACCGGCCGAGCCGGAGGGAAGCCCATCTCGTGCACTAGTGCCTCCGTACCATGTCGGTTTCCAACAAATATCCTCATCATCCGAAAGATGTCCTACATAATCATCTTCCCCTGAGGATTCATCAGTCACAGATGCGGCTTGGCCGCCCTGGGTGTGTCGCGACGCCGCCCCGCGTCCACTGCCAGGGGTGTAGCACAAGCTGTTTTTCCCAACCATCCTGTGGTGTTGGGTCCTCGTTTTGAAGAGACGGTGCCCCGCGTTCCTCTCCTCCTTCCTCCTCCCCCTCCTCCCTCCTCCCCCTCCTCTTCTCTCTTCCGTCAGAATGATCATCTGCAGCATCATCCTCATCCACATCCTCATCCTCATCATCGTCTTCATCATCGTCCCCACCGCCCATGTCGTCACACCCCTCACACGTTTCGTGGCCCCATAGGGAGCTCCACCGAAGGTCCCACTGGGGGCGTTCGCATGCAACTCCCCCACCCAGGACAGCGTTTCGTGGCCCCATAGGGAGCTCCACTGAAGGTCCCAACAGGGGTGTTCGCATGCGTCTCCCCCACGCAGGACAGCGTTTCGTGGCCCCATACATAGGGAGCTCCACCGAAGGTCACAGTAGGGGTGTTCGCATGCGTCTCCCCCACCCAGGACAGCGTTTCGTGGCCCCATAGGGAGCTCCACCGAAGGTCCCACTGGGGGTGTTCGCATGCGTCTCCCCCACCCAGGACAGCGTTTCGTGGCCCCATAGGGAGCTCCACCGAAGGCCCAAGTGGGGGTGTTCGCATGCGTCTCCCCCACCCAGGACACTGTTTCGTGGCCCCGTAGGGAGCTCCACCGAAGGTCCCAATAGGGGTGTTCGCATGCGTCTCCCCCACGCAGGACAGCGTTTCGTGGCCCCATAGGGAGCTCCACCGAAGGTCCCAGTAGGGGTGTTCGCATGCGTCTCCCCCACCCAGGACAGCGATTCGTGGCCCCATCGGGAGCTCCACCGAAGGTCCCAATAAGGGTGTTCGCATGCGTCTCCCCCACCCAGGACAGCGTTTCGTGGCCCCATAGGGAGCTCCACCGAAGGCCCAAGTGGGGGTGTTCGCATGCGTCTCCCCCACCCAGGACAGCGTTTCGTGGCCCCATAGGGAGCTCCACCTAAGGTCCCAGTAGGGGTGTTCGCATGCGTCTCCCCCACCCAGGACAACGTTTCGTGGCCCCATGGGGAGCTCCACCGAAGGTCCCACTGGGGGTGTCATTTCGGCACACCCCTCACACGCTTCGTGGCTCCATAGGGAGCTCCACCGAAGGCCCCAGTGCCCGCGGCCGCATGAGTCCCCCACACCCATTTCGGCACACCCCTCACACGTTTCGTGGCTCCATAGGGAGCTCCACCGAAGGCCCCAGTGCCCGCGGCCGCATGCGTCCCCCACACCCATTTCGGCACACCCCTCACACGTTTCGTGGCTCCATAGGGAGCTCCACCGAAGGCCCCAGTGCCCGCGGCCGCATGCGTCCCCCACACCCATTTCGGCACACCCCTCACACGTTTCGTGGCTCCATAGGGAGCTCCACCGAAGGCCCCAGTGCCCGCGGCCGCATGCGTCCCCCACACCCATTTCGGCACACCCCTCACACGTTTCGTGGCTCCATAGGGAGCTCCACCGAAGGCCTCAGTGCCGCCGCCCGCATGCGTCACCCCCACCCATTTCGGCACACCCCCCGCATTTCTCGCACGGCAGGGTCATCACCACGGTGGCGTGCCAGGGGCGCACCATGCGCGAAGGCGACGGGGCGGGGGAACGGCGCTCCGGGGGCGGCCAGACCTCCGGGGCGCGAGCAGTCCGCGGCCAGACCATCTCTCGGTCCTGTGGACTCTCGCCCTGGGCCGTCGGCTGCCCGGCGCGCTGCTCCCTCGGTCGACGTCGCCCAGGCGTGATCCTGGATTGCGGCCGCCACGAGGTAGGGAACGGCAAGAAGGAGGACGACGACTGGTGGCTGGAGCTCTACGTGCTGCTCTCGCGCGCCACGCGCCACGAGGACCTCCTGCTCATGCGGGCGCCGCGCATCGAGTTCTTCCTGGCAGGGCCGCCGCAGGGCTTGCGGAAGCAGCTGGAGCAGTTTGCGGCGCGCACGAAGCGGTGCAGGAGGGAAGCGACGGCCCTCGCCAGGGAGCTCGGCTTCACCGAGTTCATCCGCGAGGCCTGACCTGAGGAGCGTCTCCCCCGAGCCGCGCCTTCTCTCGACTGCCCGACTAATTGTTTGGCCTCGCGCCGCGGACGACCCGCGCGCGTCGCTGGGACCCTCTCGGGGCGACCAGCGCGCGTCGCGGGAACTCCGTGCTGCGGGGGGCCCGGCGCCTCGTTCGCCCGTCGTCGCTCTGCCCAGCGGTCAGAGACTGGCCCGCTATCAGCCAGCCAGTTAGCTAGTCAGCTCTCTCTGCTTCGCGCAGCGGACGACCCGCGCGCGTCGCTGGGACCCCGCCCGGGGCGACCAGCGCGCGTCGCGGGGACTCCGCGCTGCGCTGCGCCCGCAGCCTTGGATTTTGGAGTGCGCGGGCAAAGAGGAAGGAAAAGAAGAGCCGAAAGCGGGCGCGATCCTCGCAAGAGGCGTGCCGACATGGGCGTCGCGACGTGCGGACGCTGCCGTCGGGGTTCCCGCGGAAGCTGCCTGCGGCGGCCACGCCCAGTGTCACGTGTGTTCGGACAGGCATGCTCGACACTTACACTAGGCGGTTCCATGATCGCATTCATGCAAATATATTCACTCGCGCGCAGACCCATTCATACTCAGATTCCCTCGCGCTCTGACTCACCCGCGTTCTTTCTTTCGTAATCAGATCAATCGTAATCCTTTGCGTTGTGTACCCCGCCACATTTCGGCACACCCCTCATGCGGTTCGTGGCCCCATAGGGAGCGCCACCGAAGAAGATGCTCCCAATTGCGATACTCACAACTGCATATGGTTGGGTCCTTCGCCAGGATAATTCTTCAAACGACGCAGCCGCTCAGTCACCTTAGGTGCTGTTAGCCTGGCCTCAGGAAGGGCCGCAAATGGCTGAGCCACTGCGGGTTCGGGCGGAGTCGGTGGATCATCCACGTCCAGGCCAATGTCACGCAGATGGCCGAGGCGAGGGCCAGGATCTTCGCTACCGAAAATCCTCTCTTTTCTGCCTTGTATTGTTCTACGGCCTGTCGGCGTTGTGCTTGATTCATGTTGAACCATCGTCCAGGATGTATCCCAGGATTGGTGGATTCAGGTAGCTTTTTCAGCCATTGGGCACTGTGCTTCGGGTCTGGGTCTGCTACCCGCACTCGAGTTATAGGCGCGTAATCGGGATCATAATAAAAGAACAACTCGAATGCTGCATGTCTTTCGACGACCTGTCCATGGAAGTTTCTGCGTCAACTCCTCTTTTGTAAGTCCAGCAACGATTCGTCTGTCCTCGAAGTATTCCATCGTGCCCAGGTTTTGAGTTGTTCGAGCAAGAAGTTGTCCTTTCCCGGGAACCTTCTCACGCGGCTTAGCCGCTGAGAAGTTGGACTGTCTGTCCAAACGATACTCGAGTTGTGCGAGTCCCAGTTTTTGGTTCTTATCTGCTGGATGGGAATCGCGCTGAGGATCCCTACCGTCGACTATCATAGGCTCGTCACCCACGCACAAACCTCCTGGGCCGTCGTCTTCTAAATCGGCCTCTGAGTCGAAGTGTGGAGCGCACTCGCCTCCTTGAGAAGGCGGTGGCACAACAATAGCAGGATCATCAGCATTAAACATGTTGTCCGGTCTTATCCCTGTGGCTGGTTGTGGTCCGTCTGGGACGGCCGCAGCTTCTCCCGTTTCTGTAGGGATTGTAACGGAACGTACTTCTGTCGCCGCTTTCTCGTACGCTTTTCGCAAAGGGAATTGAGGCGACTGGTCATCAGCAGTACCATCTAAGATGTTGCTGTACACCTGGTCAGACTTCTCAATGGTGGGTCGTTTTCCCTCTGGGGTACGCCCTGTTTCCATGTTCAGACCGTCCAATTGTCTCAAAGGTACAACATAACTGTCTGGTCCAACCAATCCCCCCGCTTTGTGCGCATACCCCAAGTGTATCCCTGGAATCATCGTTGCGCCAGTCTTGGCGGTCCGAAATCTGGACTCAGGTGGAGGCACATAGCGTACGAGGGACCCAGAGGGAGGGAGCGGATCATCAAATCTACATCCAAAGCGTCGCTCCCAACTTGACTGTCCCTCTGCTGGGGTCCTAGTATTGTAGCATGAACAGAAATATCGGACCGCGTAGGTCCAAAATGGTGGTGGAAGACCAGCCTGCATGAGTAAGGCTCTGGCTCCCACCTGCACCGCGCCATTTGCACGTTCAGCAACAGCGTTCTGTTTCTTATTTCCTGGGATGGTAGGATCATGGGCAATATTGAGCTCGTAACATGCCCTCGCAAGCTCTCTTGCACCATCTGTATAACAATATTCTAACTTCTCCTCTGGGGCTTTCAAGTTTACAAAAAATTACAAACGTGAGCCGCATACTTGTCGTGTACACCCTGAGCGGCAAGAAAATCCGTAGCTCGGTCGCGAAAAGTCACACACGCGGTCTCGTCGTGGAGCCCCCGCGATAGTTCATCCATCGCAAACCAATGGTCCATCGTCGTCAGGTGTCCGAACGAAGTGGGGTTAGCGCATGGGCGGGGAACCTTTAGCCCTTTGTTTTGCGCCTCGCGCTGTTGCTTTCTGATAGCTTTGGCCCAATTGCATACTGAACAATATGGGTTCTTGGGAGTATGAGAAGGCGCGGCAGGGAGGCCGCGGCCTTTTTAAGCCGCTCGGCAAGGGTATCCGACACCTCAACCTCCGCAGCGTCTGGGTCTAAATCTGGCGGTGCGTCGACGTCGACTAAGTCGACACCGTCAGCGTCTCCAACTTCACCTTCCTCGGGTCCTGGGGCCGCGTTGCACGCGCTGGAGTCCAGTCCTCGGTTTATGTCGTAAGGAAGGTATCCCGAAACTCCGTGTTTATAAGGGCACCTGTATGCGGCAGCGCAGGCCTTGGCTTTGCCGGGCTGCTCGTCGCACTGACCGACGGCTTGACCGTGGTGAGGCAAAGCTGAGAGACTTTTGGAGGCAGCGATACCGGTCGGCGTCCGATTCCAACCGCTTTCACTAGCCTTTTAAGGCGAATAGTAGAAGTAGGTGATGGTATCCGCAGAGTCTATTGAAGATGGAAAAGCGGGCGCGATCTCAGTCGGCCGTCCATCAGCGTAGCTGTTGGTACCAATCAACTCATGTGTACGCAGGTCTATGGTTACGCGAGTCTGGGCAGCATGGGGCGGAGGGCCTCCCGCCGATTCCACATTGTCCAGGAATGCCTTGGCGCCTGGCGTCACGCAACACCACCGCTCGGGGGGTTCGCCCCCTCCGGCGGCAACCGCGCACATCCACTGACCCAGCGCCTCTTTGCCTGATAGGGTCAAGTATGGTATCTTGCCCTCAACGGCCAGGTCCACTCTTTGGCCATTCGGCAATAACAGGTAGGGCCTTTGGCCTGCTGGCCAAAAGAAGCTAAAGCCGTGATCCATGCACCGCTCTCCCACCGAAATCACGCACGGAGTCTCCGGCATGATTAAAGCGTTAAAACTACCACCTTTAAATTTGGGACATGCGATGCGAACTGAACCGAGGGCCTTTGATTCTCCCCCAGCAGTGTTCAGAGTGATCGATTGCGGAAGCTTTCGAATCAATCTCATTGCACCTGTACTTCTAATGTATTTCTCCGCTATGAGGTTATAGCCACACCCAGTGTCAATGATGACCCTCAGCGCGCCAAGATGCGCAGCGTCTTTGTCTGTGCATCCAGCAGCGGCTGTGCCGTGCGGGCCCTCTTCCCCCTCCTCAGTTCTCAACCAGAGATGCCAGGCGTCATCTTGCAGGTCCGACGCTCTGATCAGAGCTTCCGCAGTAGATGCCCTCGACTGAGTAGATATCTGTCTGCGTACTTCTCCTGGGAATTTCCACCTATCTTTGCTACTCGAAGGCAACTCTTTCAAGTCGTGGCGACGCGCCTTCCTCCGAGTGATAGTGGGCTCCTCAGTAGGGGGGTGAAAACGGACATGGGGATTGCATCTATCACTGTTCCGATGTCGGATGTAACTCTTACTAGGGTGGGCGCACCAGTACTTCTTGATAGCGCCCCGAGAAAGAGGATGCAGGAAATTCGCGAGGACACTGACGAGACTCTCGACCTGTTTCCTGCTTTCCTGGTGAAACTCACCGCTGGAGGGATTCCAGTAGCCCCCCCCGCCAGTATCAGCAACAACTTTCAAAAAATTACGGCTGGTCTGTTTCTGCCCCGGGAGGCCCCGAAACAACGGGGCAGGGCGCGCTATGGCGCCCAAGCTGACTTGGTCAGCGGGTCTCTTCTGACACCCCCGCTTTCTGTTTGACCGACGCAGGTTTCGCCGCGTCCGTCGAGCAAGGAAGACAAGAAATAAGACCTTTAACCACATTTTATGTATCATTCCTCCAGCACTGACGGCTGAGCCGCCAGTGCGGAGCCATTGTCACGGATGACCGTCCGTGGTCTGGGCAAACCAGCACTCTTTGCCGCGCGAGCACTTGCCCGTCTCCTTGAAGGAGCGACAGATCATGTCTTTGCCTTTGCCTTTGCCTTTACTCTTGTCCCCATCCTTTTTACGTTTGTCGGAGTTACTGCTGGAGGCTCTCGAGCCACTGTTGCCTCCTGTCGATGAGACATTGGCAGCGGCGGCATTGGCTTGTTTAGCTGTGCGCTCATATCCCAAAGATTGTCCCGCGTCAAGCTTCGACTGCTCCCACTTGTCGCGCTTAAGCCTCTCAGCGTCGCTCAGCCCTCTGTGGGCCTTATTGCAACCATCTGCTGGCCCTCGACAACTCTTGGGATCTCGGGAATACGCGTAACATGGAATACTGCTCTCTTTCCCGCGCGATTGATTGGATTGACTCCTGTTTTTCTGTTGCGCCCCTTTTCCACGTCCGCCCGTCGGGGTCTGCGATCGGCTCTGCCCCTTCCGGCCTCGATCCTTAGATCTCCCTCTGGGATTCTTATCCTGGGCAGGAGCGGCACTAGACTTCTTTCCCGTATTCGGCTGAGCCGGCGCGGCATTCTTGGGCTTCTTGTGATTAACAAGACAACCTTTCCCCGCATGTGGGCAGGTTTCGCCCTTGCGCACGTGCTTACGCGTCGTCTCGCCCTTAGTCAATCCGCTTTTCATGACGTCAGTGGATTTCCCCAGTTTAGCTGCCACTTCTGACGGAGCGGCTTTGCCGCCGGCACTCCTCCGGTTGTCATTGCCCCCACCTCCGCCGAACCGTGCCTGCCTGGCACGTTGATTCAAGGTACCCTCATGCACGCTGATGTTCCACTCTTCTTCTTCTCGCAACATCATTTCTTCAGTGTGCTCCATCAGCCATTCGTAACTCTTCATGCCATGTCCCATTCTATCCTTTGACATGTCGTATAGTTGGCATGCAAAAGTCAACTTGCTCGGCTTTCTGCATTGCTCAAGGAAGTGTGCATGAATCGAGTCCCTCATTTCATCAGACGGAGGTCGGGCGCCGTAGAGCTGTTGGTATACGTCTGTCCATTCATTATAAAAATGATACAGATCAGCATCTGGCTTGTGGGGGTCAATAATAACCTTGAAGATATCACGCGAAATGCGATGTTGGCCCAACTCCGACCTGACAGAACACCAATGGCAAATGGCTCGTACCATCTCGCGTCCAGTTAAGAGCCTCCCCTCATTCTGGGCGCTGTATTCCATCCGAGTGATCTGTTGTAGGAAATGGATATGATGACCAGGCTGGCTGCGATTTCTTCGCATTTTGTTGAATTTCTCAATCAGATTTGTGGCGACCATGAGATCGAGGCGCTGAAAGCGCCCAGCATCTTTCAGCTGCTCATCGCCCACGGCTGGGTCCATAGCTTCCGCGATCCAGTGCTGCGCTGCCTGGCTTTCAGGCGACAATCCAGCGATCGCACGGGCCGCGTGCATTTGCCACTCCCGTATGTTTGTAACGCTGGGGATGTACATCAAGTCAATCTTCTGATTGTTACCAACCTGTCTCCATTGGTCCAACGGCGTACTTTCATCAATAACTACTGGATCTTGCGGCCCGCCAGGGCCCTGAGGCCCCCCGCGGCCGCCCCCGCCATCCGAGGGATCTGACCCCCTGGACTTCCTGGAAGCGATTTATATGGTCGTTTACCGCGATCATCGACGCGCGTCGACATGCTCTCGGCATTCGGAGCGTCACTCTTGTCGCCCCCTTCTCCGTCCTGTCCTGCCCCGCCCGACGACTTAGTCGCCGTCGGCCCCGCAGGGCCACCCTTAGAGGATGGGCGGTAATTGGCGAGAGTGTTGTCGTCATTAGAGCCTGTCAATTTAATATTAATTGGAAATCCATTCTCAGGGGTGCCGGGGTTAGCCGGACCCTCTGGGGCAGGACCGGGAACAATGCAGTTGTCGCGCAACAGCGGCCTCACAGGAGTGTCTTGCGAAAGCAGCGGCAAATCAAATGAACTCGAGGTGAGTCCTCTTCCTTGTTTATTTTCAGTATACGGGGTTGGATTCGTGATGGTAGCTTTAAGCCTCATCGTTCCTTTCTCTGACTCAGCTGCGTTCTCCATGGCCTCTTCTTCTCGCACGTTGGCGGCTGACCTTGCGCGCTTCTTTAGGATGCATCTGGAACATCTCCTAGTGCTTGCATCGAAATGATCTTTACAAGCTGGCAAGCCGCAGCCAGTGCAATTGCCCGTCCTCGGGCGTGAACAAATCGAACAAACTTGTGCCATTGCAGAACTCTCTGCTCGAGTTTCTTCCAATTCTGCGGGTTGAGGCTGCGTTGCCGCTCTCACCTGCAGAGTTGACGATCCCGCGTTTGCTACATTTGTCAAGTCGGACTGGAGTGGAACGGATGCAGTGCCAGACGACTGAGCCGCTGGCAATAGATGTCTGTTCGTCCCAGTCGGCTTGGCCGGCGGGCATTTATCATTGCTCGATTGCACACGCTGCAGGGATGCTCGGGCTTCTTCATGCGATCTAAGTTCTTCCAAATCTTGATTTTTCTGGTCAGCTATCTTCGCAGCTACTACTTGGGTGTTAACCGCTTCCAGCCTGGCGTTTTTAAGCTCTTCCTGTAAGCTCTGCTTTTCTCGTTCCGCCCTGACTGTAGCGATTTGTTCCTCTACTCTAGCCACCGCAACAGCAGCGGTGACCGTTCTGGCATTAACAAACTGATTAGTTGCCGCCACAACGGCCTGTCGTTCCGAAGCCAGCACTTCAAGATATCTGCTCTCGGCCTCTATCTCCGCCTGTCGCTTAGCGGCCGCGGTCTGATGATACATTTGTTCCATCAGTTCTCGTTCTCGCTCTCTAGCAGCCATAGCTAGGGCGAGTCTTTCAGCCTCAAACGTCTTCCGAACTTCTGCCGTGCCTGCTGTCATCTCCTCTCGATCCAGACGGGCCCTTTCGGCCAGCTGTGCTTCGCTGGCGAAGAAGTCTCGCTGGGTGTTAGCCTCAGCTGGTCTAGCCTGATCCTGAATAGTTTATGTGAACAGATATGTGCAATTGTGCTCGTCCGTAGGAAAGCACTCTATACGCAACCATTGAACACTACACTTGGGGCATACATCAGAGCAGCTCTTACAAACTGGTTGCCTAACCTTCTGGCCGGTCGGCTTTACCTCGGCATCTGCTTTCCGCCTGAGGCGCGCAGTCAAGGTTTGGGTTCCAGCATGCCTCCATTATGGAGATGGTACTGTTGCTCCTTGAAGTAGATATCGCCCCTGATCTTGGTATCTTGGGTCTTCCCCTACTAGACGTATTCGATCTGGGGCGCGCGAACGTACCTTCTGGGGGTTTAGGTACCTCTAGAAGCTCCTCATCCCTCTCGTCCTGGCTTATAAGCTCAGTGTACGAAGCTGGTTGTCCAACCATTTCCTCGCCCTCAACAACAGCTGGCATCGAGGGTTGCCAGTCGCCTGAGGCGACGGCAAGACGATAGAAACCTTCTTTTAGTGGTGAGTCGTTTAAGTCATAATCCTCGTTTCTCTGCTTCTTGAGTTGAGGTGCAGGAGTCCGTCCTGTTGGCTCCCTGTCATGCTTCGCCTGAGTCTCATTCCTGTCCGCCTGAGGCGTCAGGACACTGGTATCTTCATCAGATCCATCTGGGGACCACCTCTCGCCTTGGGCGGGGTGGTCTTCTTCCATCATCAAGGTCAATTCTCGGCTCAGAGAGATTCCTTTGTTGATATTGTCAAAATCTTCCTCCATTGAGTTTATTTCATGCTCTTTATCAATAGGACCATCACTGTCTTGACCGAACTGTCCGTTTAACGCTATTGGGATGGGGACATTTCTACTCGTACCTGCCCATTCGCCTGGGACGCTGGGGTACACGCCTGTGTTCTCATGGGCTTCCCCTGGCCGGCTGGTTTCACCTGTGGCAGGCACGATTGTATGTGTAGCATCCGGAATCGGGCTGATTGACTCCGTCGATGTGGCACTCCAAGACGAGAACGCACTTCGTCTAGGTCTTGCTGTTATGCCATTTCGTCCATACGGGTCTGGGGCTTGTTCCCGATTGCCAATCGGAATTCCAGAGGGAGATACATCTACCGACATCTCTACCACCCCTTCAGTGCTTCTACCCCTAGATGCCCGAGTGGCGAAATAGGAAGGAGGAATGCGGCCCTGGCCAGCTCTCATTGATGTCATGTCCGTCACGTTGTACAACACACTGATCTGCGCTTCGCGAAGCGACGGACGTGTCATCTGTCTTGTCACAGCTCATTCCCGCAGCGACTAAGTCGCGGGGTTCATCCGAAGTTCTTGCTTCTGGTTGGGATGATCCCACGTCGACTAAGTCGCGCGTTTCGGCTGATAACCAATCTTTCCTCTGAGAATCGGGGTAAGATGCCAAAGGAATTAAGATCTCATGTTCACTCTGCTCAGGGAGAGAGGGGACGGGATGAGACATCGATGCGACAAGTATCCGGTAAGCAAGTTTACTATATCAGGAATGTAAAGGGAGGAGGCCGGCTGGCCTACGACCGACGGCGGGCGACGGCCGAGGGCTGGCGCGCTCCTTTTCTCTCCTGCAAGCAAACGAAAGCTTGCTTAGGTACACAAACAGCTGCAGTATGCAGCGTCAGTTCAAGTCAGACAGTGCGCAGCATGAGCAACTTTCAAATTTGAAACTTGCGGAAGTGGCATCAAAGTGCGAGGCGGCAGTCGCCAAAGAGTGGCGGCAAGTGCAAAGGGGAAAACCAAAGGGGGGGAACGCAACAAAAGCACAGGCGTGTCTGAGATCGGGATAAATCGCTCCAGGGCGTTCCGGAACGCCCTCGGAGCCCTCCCGAACACTCTGAGAAGGCCGCGGCGCCCGATACATCCTTCAGAACCGTTGGATCTCAGAGATCCCCGATCTATCCCGAGGCAAGTTTGTCCCGTCCTGACTTCGTTTTAACCCAGGAGCCCGACAAAACAATCAACCGAGCGGAAGAGCCGGACAGGGCAAGGCAAGAGGCACTGGCGACTCGCGGAGCGCCCGAGAGCTGCTTCTGCGCGCTGGGCAACGTGTGATACCACCAGAGGGGGTCGCCAACTCCTTCCTCCTAGAAACGGACCACCCCTGACCTCCAAGAACCCTCTATGACCCCCAAAGACACTCCGAAACGTCCAAACCTCCTCGAACTTCAACCTCCCCTGTTCCACGATCCTCGATTTCCGGGGTGCGGTGGTAGCCCCCTAATGATGACCCCCAGTTGGGACTGCTCGAAAAGCGCGGAGCAGACAAGGAAGGGAGGCGCCGCGCTGCAGCCTTCTCAGAAGGGTGAGCGCGGCAGGACGGACTGGAAGCTCATCATCATATTCCTCTTCATACCTCTTCCCGTCATCTTGCTTCCACTTCCCCCTTTTCCTTCTCATTCTCACAATCCTCCCCCCTCATCCCCCCTTCTGCTCATCAACCTGCTCTGCTCCCCCCTTCCCATCCTAGTACTTCTTCCTCTCCTCCCATCACTCTCATTTTCAACATCCCAAGGTCATGATTTTGGTGATGCCGCCCATGCAGTCCAATCGCCCCGCGCCTCCGATGCTGCAGCGAAGCTGAGGTCAGGAAAAGGGCATGAGTGGGAGTCAGGGAGAGGAATCCCTCCTTCTCCTCCTCCCTCCTTTTCTAGCTCCTCCCTCCCCCTCCCCCGCTCCTCCCTCCTCCTCGTCCTCGTCCTCGTCCTCGTCCTCGTCCTCCTTCTCCTCCCTCCTGCTCCTCCTCCTCCTCCTCCTCCTCCTCGTACTCCTCCTCCTCCTCCTGCTCCTCCTCCTCCCTCCCCCTGAGGGGAGGCGGAAGGGGAAGATGGCGAAAATGGAGGGTGGGCAGGCGAGAAGGAGGCGGGACGGGGGAGGGCGAGGGAGAGAGCGGAGGAAGGGCAGAGGGTAGGAAGAGATTGGGAAGGGGAGGTGCGAGGAATCCCCCGACCCTGTCAGCGTATGCGAGAGGCGAGAGGCTGTTTCGTTTGACTACTCGTCGTCGTCGTCGTCGTCGTCGCCGTCGTCGTCGCCGCCGCCGCCGCTGCCGCCGCCGCCGTCGCCGCTCCCCCCTTTTCCCTGGGCCCTCCTCCCTAAACGCGCCAGCCAATTCGAAACAACCTCAGCGAATTTGAACTTATCTGCTCGAGCGTACCTCACAACGTATATCCCAAACCCCCGATACCCGCCTTCTGCGTCTTCGGTCATACCCCCTCTGGAGGTACATCTTCCTGACCTGCCACGTGTATTGGGCGCAACCCCTAAATGACAAGAGGAGTGAGAAAGGAGAGAGAGAGAGAGAGAGAGAGAGAGAGCGACAGAAAGAGAGAGGGAGATAAACAGAGAGAGAGAGAGAGAGAGAGAGAGAGAGAGAGAGAGAGGGAGAGAGAGAGAGAGAGAGACAAA
The DNA here is from genome assembly GCA_963575745.1 of Prorocentrum cordatum. Classification (NCBI taxonomy): domain Eukaryota; class Dinophyceae; order Prorocentrales; family Prorocentraceae; genus Prorocentrum; species Prorocentrum cordatum. Next base: position 188,662 of record CAUYUJ010021315.1, read on the forward strand.
GAGGAAGCGAGGAGGAAATTTGAGGAAATCCCCAGCGAACGCGCGATTTCTGAATGGCAAGAGCGCGGCGCCTGAGTAAATTGCGAGGAAATCTCAGGCGGCAGCGTGATTCTTGAGTACATTGCGAGGAAGTCTCAAGCGGGAACGGGGGACCGGAGTAAATTTCGAGGAAGTATCAAGCGGCAGCCGTTGTTGTTGCTGTTGTTGTTGTTGTTGTAAACCGGGAGCCAGGGGAACAATTTGCGAAGGAAGACTTTCGTTGATAATTATCCCAGTGCGACCCTACCTAGGAGTTGGAGCCTCTAGGAAAGCAACATTAGTAGGAGCGGTAAACGCTGTCCTCCTCCTTCTCCTCATCGTCGTAGTTGTAGCAGTACCGGTAGTGGCGGTAGTAGTGGTAGTAGCAAGGGCTCAAGATGGCCCACAGACGGACAACATGCATGGAACATACGTGCGCACACACATATATATACCAGCATCAATAGTGGATGCTGTGCTGCGCTATGCTCTGCTCTGCTCTGCTCTGTTCTGCACTGCAATGCTATGCTATGCGATGATGTACAATGCTATGCTGGGCTAGGCTAAGCTAGGCTATGCTATGCTGCGCTATGCTATGCTGCGCTATGCTATGCTATGCTGTGCTATGCTATGCTCTGCTTGCTTTTGCTTTGCCTTCGCTTTTGCCTTTGCTTTTGCTTTTGCTAGGCACCCAGGGAGCGCAACTGGGGGAACCGCGCGTTTGCTTTTACATTTGCTGTTGCTTTTGCTTGGGCCCCAGGGGACTGGGGGAACCGCCCAGGGCGATTTGCACTGCCCGGCCCCTTTAAGCAAAGACAGTAAGAACCCTTCTAGGCAGAGCCTAGGTAGGGAAAAACAAGGTGCGAACGCCCGAAGGGGCGCTTCAATTGAAAAGTACAATGCGCACTGGAGGGGGGGATCAACAATCATTCTTCGTCGAAAATGAAAGTTCAACACCACCGCCACCACCACCACCAACAACAACACAACCACCACCACCAAAAACAACAGCAACAGTCCGCACCGCAGAACTTCACTTCAGCCACGCGCCCAGGGACAGTAAATTACCGTTCGCCCCCTCACTCTGACTCAACCGTTGCGCGCGATGGCAACCGATTCCTACCACGATTTAGTTGTTCCAATATGTTTCTGCCCACATGTGGGGGACTCTACCTCTCCCCCTACCCTCTTTTCCCGGGGTCTAGAAAAGGCGTTCCGCGGGTCGTCGGGGGGTCCAAAGTGGCCCCGAGACGGCCGACGGCCCCAAAAGGGCGCCAGCCAGCCCACAGCGGCTTCCACTACCGCACCAGAGCCCAGTAGTGTTCAACATGGCGTCCAACATGCCTCCAATCCGCTCCAATACCGCCCCAAGATGGTTCCAACTGGCCGCGGGGCTTCCCAGGGGCACCCCCGAGAAGGCCTGGCGCAGTTCCAAATCAGCGGAGGGGGATCGACGTGTCTTTGTTTCCTCGCACCGTCGCCTTCGATGGGCACTCGAAGCTTCAAGATGGTTCCGAGATGGCCCAGGCGAGCCCCGAGAGGGCCCCGAGAGGTGCCAAGGACGGCCCAAGAGCGCCCCAACGAGGTTTCAATGTAGATGTGTTCGGCTTGTTGCCGATTGGCACCCCCGTCTCCTTTGAGCGGCGACCTCCATGATGGCCCCCGGCAGCCCCTCGAGGCACCCGAGAGAGACCAATGATGCCCCAAGAACGCGCCAGAGGCATCCAACATGGCCCCGAAGAGGGCGCCGCGAAGGCCCCGAGATACTTCCGAATCGCTCCCAGGGCGTGACAGATGCAGCCGCGCGCCCGTGGTCAGGGGTCAGGGCAACTCGCCTAGCAATTGTCTTTGGATGGGGTGGCGGGAACGCGCGGGGTGCCATGGGTGATCCAGATGGCTCGCGTCGCAAACTCGCATCGAGAGCCCGTCGCACCCAGCCCTCGCGAGACGCTGCGGATTGTTTCGGACGCGGGCGCGCGACCGACAATCCAAGCGAACAACTTCAAACGCAAGACGACATGATCCAACCAGTTTTCACGTTGCTAGCTCGCCTGGTTGAGCAGTCGCCCTGGCGCGCGCGCGCGCGCCTCTTGACGCCGTCGGCGCGCGGCGGGGCGATGGATCCACCCCTTCGCGAGATGCTGCTCTATTGGCTTTCGATCGAATGCGTGGCGCCCGAAAGCGCGGGCCTCTCTCCAACCGCGTGCCGCTGGCGCGTAGCGAGCTTGAGCGACCGGGCATCCGCGCGCGCCTCGTGGCCCGCGCTTCGCCATGCTGAGCGATCGGCTTCGCCTGCCTTGTAGTAGTGCCCCAACGCCCGTGAAGGTCGGCCCCCCCATCTGCATGTTTCGGACGCGCATGGCGCCCGAACGCCCGGGCATTCGCGCGCGCCTCATGGGGCGCGCTACTGGGCAAAGGGCTTCGCCCGCTCCATGGAAATGCACATGGCTCCCCGACAGATGCGCGACGTCCGCGAACGTCGGCCCCCTCGCTGCCTGTTTCAGACACGCAGAGCACCCGAACGTCCGGGCATCCGTGCGCGCCTCATGGCACGCACGGCGCACTACTGAGCGATAGGCTTCGCCCGCTGCGTGGTAATGCTCCACTTGGCTCTCCGACAGATGTGCGACGCCCGCGAAGGTCGGCCCCCTCCTGCCTGCTTGTCTCGGACATGCAGGCACCTAACAGGGCGTCTCCAGTCGCCGCGCCTTCCGAGATACGTTCATGGCACTCATGTTCACCCCCCGTCTTCTGCGCCTCGCTCCACTCGCTGCGCCCCCATGCTTTCCGTAGCGCACTTCCTGCGCGGCCTCTCCGCGGCAGCTTTTGTCGCATGCGGAAGTGCTGCAATCGCCGCTTCCGTCTTCAACCAAAACTCTAACACCGCGCCGCGCATTTCTCCTCGACGCCCCCCCGCCGCTGCGACTTCCCCCCTGACGCTGCCTCCGCGCGCCTGCCGCGCTTGATTGTCCGAAAACAACGCCCGCCCCCCATCGCCCCTCGCATCCCGCCTGCGAAGTGGCCAGCGTCGCCCGCGTCGCACGCCCCCCACCTGCCGCCTTCGAAGTCTCCTCCCTGTGCGCGCGCGACAGAAGCTCGGCCCCGACTTCTTCTCGTATTCGGCGGGCGTGGAAAGTCCGACTTCTCCGTGCCCCGGGCGCGCTTGCCGCGCGTCTTCCGCGGCGTCGGAAGGGCAGAAGGACGGGCGGCAGCCGCGCCCGAACGGCGCGCTGGCAAGGCAAATAGTGGCATGTGGCGGCGCGCGGGCACATGCAAAACATGAGCAGAATTATATGCCAACGTATTGAACGGTTGATTGCCACCCAAACGGCTCGGTGGCAGGCCGCGGGGAGACTTTGCATCCCATCTGGCACGATGCACGATGCGAAACCTGCAAAGAATCTGGGAAGAGGGAGGGGAACGGATGAGGGGGGGGGAGAGGGACTGAGGCAGAACTATTGCTCCAAGATTTGACGGCAGAGCGTCAGGTCGCTACGTCGCCTAAAGAGCTTGAAGTCGATTGAGGCTTCGCTCAGACAGCTCCGAAATTTGTGAGCGAATGTACGTCGTCAATTGCAAACGCGGCCTGCCTCGAGCTCGCGCGCTACCGCGCAGTCGCGGCACATAATAATAGCTCCCAACAGAAAACGACATGCGTCTTGGGAGGCTGCTCAGAGGTTCCCGGGCGAGCCTGCCATGTAGCAGTGGTTGGCGTTGCAACGAAGTGCTAGATTAGGTATGTACTTTCGCTGTCTGACGAACGCCCGCGTCGCTGACTCTAGACAAATGCGCGGGCGGAATGCATCGAGTTTCGCCCTGTCTGCCTTCAGTGGCATGCACGATTCGAGGCCGTGCAATAATTTCGATAAAATACACGCTCTAGGACTTGCAGATTGCGCTATTTACTTAAATGTGTATGGTTCCATGTAGCTCGCAACTTCTCGACTGCCTATTTGGCCTCTCCGAGGCGCTTGGTAAACTCACTGCGTGACTGGCCGTCTACACTCAGAAACCCGCCAAAGTAGACGGCGCTCCCTTCACACGGGATGGCTGCCCCGTCGGGCCCTGTGATGGTAGCGTCTGGACGAATTCGGAGGAGGATCGTCTTCCCGGCATTGAGGTCAAGAGCCAAATGCTCTCCCAACCACTGCCACTATTTACCCACACGTTTTTGCAAGTAGCCCGGATCCTCTGCTATCTGGATTGTGTCGTCTGCGTACAACACGTCCTCCGTAATCAAATGGTTTGGATGCTTTCTCCAGCCTGCGCTCCGCCATTCGCTGGTTAAGGATTTCAGAATGTTGACATCACAATGATCAGCAAATGTGGTGAGAGCGGGTACCCTTGTGCTATGACTGTCGCTTGGTTTCGACTCGATGTCGTGGAGGCCCCTTCGTGCACCACGAACGTCCGCACCCTGTACATGGCTTCGACCATGCGGAGCATAGGCGGCGGCACACGGAAGAGGAGAAGTGCGTGAAGGAATCCTTCTGGCCGAATGCGGTCAAACGTTTTACGCAAATGAAGTCATAAGAGCAGCAGAGAACCATCCTCGTCCACCAAAGCAACGTTGATCAAGCGCCGTGCCAGAAAGAAGGCGTCGTTCGTGCCACGTTCGGGTCTGAATCCGCACTGTGACTCCCGATGCGCCTTCTTTGCCCCTCCAGTCGCACATCTTCGCAAAAAAATGCTGGCGAGAACTTTGTACACCACTGCTAACAGCGATGTTGGCCTGTAATTACACGGCTGGGATGTGTCCCCCTTCTTGAACATTGAAACAATAGATGCTACCCGCCAGCTTGTGGGAATGTCTTTTTGTCGCCAACACGTGTTGCACAGATCTCTGATAATCTCCATTGCTGGTTTTCTTTCCATAGGGTTTGCCACAATTCTGGCGGTACTCCATCGTTCCCAGGAGTTCTCTGCACACGAGGATGCTTGATTACGTTTGACTTTCCCCATACATGTTACGCGTATCGATGCTTAGATAACCATCTTGTGAATCTACGCTGCATCATCAATTTCGCTCCATGGAAAGAAGCTCCCGCCCCCGTAACTTCTCCGACGGGAGCTTCGTCCTTTTCATCACCCCTCGCGTCAACCCTGCGCGCGGTTTCGCGCGGATGACTGCTGCTTAGTTCGCCATCCAGCTCACATTTCGACCCTCCTCGGAATCTGCCGCGCCCGACGTCCGCCCCTGCGCCGCGTGCGCCGTACTCGCCAAGCCCGGCGATATCAAGAACTGCTTCCGCCGGCTTCTCAGAACTACTTTCTTCCGAGACGAATCGAACGTTGGAGTATACGGAAAAAGGAAACGATGGAAAATACAGAACGGCCCAAACGGTCAAAACCAAACATACGTCCATCCAACACGGCATGAGACAAGAGGAAGGGGAGAGGCAGAGGAGGACGATGAAGGGCGGACATGCGGGCGGGCGTTCGCAAACGCGCACGAAGCTGGACAGGATGCCCTGGGGAACGTGGCCGATATTCCCCTGACGATCCTTCGACCGAGTGGATGCTCAGACACATGCCGCAGCGCAGCGCCGTCGGAGGAATGCGTAAAGAGAAGAAACGCGGGATGAGGGGCTCTTCCTCGAAGGGGGCAGAAGAAAGAAGGCTGCGGGCGCCCACGACGTGCAGAAATCCGCCGACCCCTTCAGACCTCCAAGCGCGTGACATTACTCCCCTTGTATAAGCCACAAAGTTCAGTGCTCTCGCTTTTCTTTGGCTGTAACCGACCAGCTCGCATTCGAAGATTTTGCTGAAGTCGGAGCAAGGGGTCGACGGTGCGGCATCAGCCTTCGAATCATGGAACAACCCAACGTTGCTGAACCGTGCATGCTGTTGATGGGCATCCTCTGGTGGCTGCTGGGTCAAGGTAGTTCCAATATGCTCCGGTATGCCTTCGTATGGCCTCCAAGGTGGCACGCTATTGCACAAGTTGGCTCAAGACGGCTTGCAGCATGCCTCCAAGAGGTCCTTTGACGGCTTGACTCTGGCCTTCTCGCGCTTTCGCTTCCAGTGGGCTTCAAAGGAACCAGGATGGCTTCGAGCCCCAAGAGAAGCCTATAAAAGGCTCCAGGACGGCCCAAGAGCGTCCCAAGAGCGCCCCGAGAGGGGCCCAATCTATGTTTTTCAAGGCTCTGGCATGGCGATGCCAATGAAGTACCCCTCCCCTGTTCTACTGATGGCGCCCTAGGTCTGCCCAGGAAATGCTCCGAAAATCCTCAAGAGGGCTTCAGGAGAGCCCCAGGAGGGCTCCAAGAGCCCTCAAGGTACTTCCTATGCGCTCCCATTTGGAAAGATCCGCGAAGGCATTTGTCGTTGATTCCTGCATCTATTCTGGCCGATTCCGAGCTGAGGTTTGACGGCTGCCCCCCCCCTCTCTTTGTCCCAGCTCTTGCTCATACACTTCTCCCAAGCCTCCTCAAAACAGATCGCCCGGGCATCGTTTCTGGACGGGCTTGTGGGGATACTCGATGCATCAAGAGCTCTGCACCTCGGAGGGGCCCGGCTCAGAAAGGAGGTAGGGCAAATGATGAGGATGACGGAAGCTGGGGAGATATAGGAGGACGTTTGGGGGGCACATGTGGGATGGAAGATGGGGGTGGGGTGCGGGGGGGGGAGGATAAGGAAACACTTAGAAGGATCAGGAGGATGACGGTGACAAGGAGGAGCAGGGGGGGAGCGGCGCGAAAACACCCTGCGTCCCATCCTCGCCTGGGTCCTGTGGGCTGCGAGACTGGTTGGTCGAGGAGCGAGATCTTTGCATAGAACTTCCGACACCTCCACTCACGGCACGCCCCCCCCCCGCCGGATCTGACGGGCCAGCACCGAGGCATTACTACTGGAGGGAGAGGGCGAAGGAGCGGAGAAGTAAGCGAAGAGACGGTGCAATATGAGGAAGAGGAGGAGAGTGGGGAAACAAATGAGGAGCGACCGAATCTAGCAGAGCGTCGAAGCTAGCCATGAACTCGAAATCGAGCTACAGACAGAGAACAACGTAGGTGCTGGGAGCCTCGACCTGTCATTATGGTTGACCACGCCGTGCACCGTGCAACTCATGCAAGAGCGTGACGCTCGAGGTACAGTGTGGTCGAGGGGAGCACTGGGGGCCCTAAGGTGGTCCTGGGGAGCCCTGCGGCTGGTCTCATCAAAGAGCAGGCAGGCGCAGGAGAACGCGGGAGACACGCAGCCCACCGCACGCTTGTACCAAGTAGACCCTGCTGAAGCTCGCGTGCGCCTGTCCCGCAGTCGAAGAGCAACGGCGCGGCTTCTCGGACGCTCTCTGGCCTTCTGGGAAACCCTCTGCGGCTCCGGAGAAAGCTTAGAAAGCTCCCTATAAGGCCGGATGCTTTCTGAGTCTTCTGAGAAGGCCCGCCCCCTCTGCCTTCAGCCCCTGGGCGCGCTGCCGAAAGCACACTCTGCTCAAACTCGTCCACACCCGTCCCCGCAGCCCAAAATGCACGGTCCAGACGTCGAGACCCCAAGCGAGCACGCGGACGCGGGCTGCGGTCGGCCAGGCTCGCGCGAGGACTTTCGCAGCCACCCCCTCGCGTTCCCAACCACAACAACGGGCACACCTGTCGCGGAGCCTGCGCCGACTTCCTCGAAATCCCGCAATGCGGTACACTCGAATTCGATGTGGTGGGACACGCACGAGGACACAAGACCCTTCCGAGGGTTACATTGACATGGGATGTCGAGAACACGGGTGGCGAGACACTGGACACAACTATATCGTTGATTTGAAAGGCCGACCTGTGAGAGCCGACCTCAATCGACGCGCGATCGAGGCGTTTCGGCTTCGTGAGTTCGACTCACACCCGCGAAGAGTTTTGCCGCCGCCCTCCTCGTCCCTCGACCACGACGGGCCTAACCATCCGCGGAACCTGCGCCACCTTCTGCGAAGTTCCTGAAGAGGGCGAGAACCGACGTGCGCGACTGGAGCCGTCTCTTGGCATCACGCAGAAGGGGGACGGCCGAGGGGGCGGGCCTTCTCAGAGGACGCCACCCAAGTTTCTGACAAAGCTCTTTAACGCCTGCTCCGAAGACGCAGGCGGCCTCTCAGAAGGTCGGAGGCCTCCCAGGGCCCTGTGAAAGAGGTCTGCCCCCCTGCCTTCCCCCCCGGGCTCGCCTCCGAATGAAACTGTTCGTCGGCCTTTTCCCTCTGCGACCGCTCTGCGCGCTCGCCTGGTCCAGAGCCTCGCCACGCTCCCGCGTTGGCTTCTCCTGCATCGTGCGCGGACACCGTCGGCTGCGCGCAAGAGTGACCCTGGGCAAGGATGACCTTCGATGCGCAACTTTAGGGGCCACGGTGGGGCCACAGTGACCCAAGCGCGCAAGCCAATACTAGTGGTCACTGGGGGGGATACCCAGCAGAGAAGGAAGCAAAATGAGGAGAAGGCAGCAGCCGAGGGAGAAGAAACACAAGAAGAGGAGGAAGCAGGATAAGCAAAGAAAGAACGGATGAGAAGGGAAGGGAAGTGAAATAGAGAGAGAGAGAGAGAGAGAGAGAGAGAGAAAGAGACAGGGAGGGGCGCGCGCGACGACGACGAGAGGACGACGAGAATGACGATCTGGACCCGCATCAAACGTCACCCCGGCGAATGGTCACCCTCACTTAAATGTAACCGGCACCGGCGCGGACGACAGCCTCAGCACGACGCCGGCCGCCCAGGGCGGGAGCGCGGGACCAGCTGCCGCTCCGCGCCCAACCACCCCAGCACCTGCGGCCACGCAGCCCAGGGGCTTGCCCGAACCCCCAACAGGGGGAGGGTGCACAACGGACGGACAGGATGAGGAGGACGAGGAGGACGAGGAAGAGGAGGAAGAGGAGGAGGAGAAGGAGAAGGAGGAGGAGGAGGAGGACGAGGAGGAGGAGGAGGAGGAAAAGGAGGAGGAAGAGGAGGAGGAAGAGGAGGAGGAGGAGGAGGAGGAGGAGGAGGAGGGGGAGGAGGAGGACGAGGAGGAGGAGGAGGAGGAGGAGAAGGAGGAGGAGGAGGAGGAGGAAGAGGGGGAGGAGGAGGGGAGGGGGAGGGGGGGGAGAGGGGGGAAGAAAATGTCGATGAAATGGATGAGAAGGAAGGCCAGGCGGCGGAGGAGGAGGAGGAGCCCATTTTGCGAGGGGCGTGTCTCCTCTTGCCCCGCCCGCGCCGCTGGCCGAGTCACTCAGGCTCGTGAAGCCGACGTCCAGGCAGCCAGCTTTATTGTTGTTGTTGTTGCTGCTGCTGTTGTTGTTGGCGCTCTGCTGGAGGCCGTCGGGAACGAGCTCGCCGAAGGAGATAAGCGGCTCAGGAACTTCATGATCTTGACGAGGGGGTTGTGCATCATCAGTGGCCAGAGATATCTGGATCCACTTGTCGTTGATGGCGTCTTGAATTGGGATTTTTATGGAGCTGTGCTGGAGGCGAAAATGGCAGTTGCCTCCCCGCGGTCGTCATCAGGAACGCATGAAAGACGGGCGTCCGCTGGATGGTCACGTTGGCGTCGGAGGTGTTGGGGCGCGGAGGCTGAATCTCCTGCCCCCCCCCAAGGACGCAGCAAAGCAGTTCGCCCTGTCGAAGTACTTCCGACGCCGTGGTTGAGGAAGATGCGGGCCTCCAGCCCTGGATGTTCTGGCACTGCACGCGGAGAGTGGCGCGTTTGCGCTCCAGCTCGAGAGCATCCACGGACGACAGCTCCATCGATCATGTAGAGCGCAAGTCATCCCCCGTATCCCATGTGTCAGCACATATTTCGATTGAGGCCATCTGCTGCAGTTTGCAGTAATTGTCGTCGAGGATGTATGAAGAGGTGGTCGAATAATGTCTGTCTCGGCTGTGATGTCGCAAATCCAACGGACCGCTCCATCCAGTGCCGCGCGCCGTTCAAGCACGCGTCCTGGCAGAGGAAGCTGGAGCGCCACTGCTGGGATAACTTGAGAAGAATGCGCCGAAAGGCCCCGCGGTCGTCGCAGGCGTGGCCGGGGGCACTCGGGAAAGACCATGGGAGCGACAGAAGGAAGTAGTCGCCGATGGGAACCACCTCCACTGACCAGATCTCGATCGCCACCGCGTTGATCATTGCCTGAGGGAACGTCAGGCGCATCATCGTTAGTGGCATGGTCCTTCTTCAATCTTGGCGGCGCGCTGCTGGTCGCCAGAAGACTGATGCCGCCTGGCTCTCCTCTGACATCTTCAACGACAGGCGGGCCGTGGGGTAAATGTCCTTCTTCGTGCTCAACAACAAAGGTGCGCGGCCATCTCCGCGTGCCCCCGCGCCCCGCAAGACGAATGGATGGTGGCGGCCACCTGGGGGGATTGCGTGATCAGCGCGTATAGGGCGACGCCGGCAAGGGACTGGGCGGCCGTCGACGGCGGGGAAGAATCGCGAGGAAGGACAAGCGTTATGCGAGGGTCTGCTCCGTCACATGCTGGAAAGATAAGTCCGCCAAGAGCCCCGACATGCTGGCAGACTTCGGCAGTGACGCCCCGATAAGCCGGCAGAGGACCATCCAGACATGCATCGCCGATCGTCCAGCTGGGCGAGAGATGCGCCCGCGGAAGCGGGTGGATGTCGCGGCCGCTAGACTGTCCTGGGTCACGGCTCGCCAATGCCCCAGTAATATAATGCCCGCGTCGGTGGGTGATGAGGAACGGGGATCGTCGGGGACAGCTGGATGCGCGCCATAAGAGGTGGATCTGCTGCTGTCGTCGCCTTGCGCATCGACTTGTGAGAAGTCGTCAACTTGACGCCTCGCCAAATCGAACGGCGGCAGTGGGCGTTCCATCGGCGCGCCGTTCAGGCCCTCTGGGAACTGCTGCCTGGCCGACGAAGACATGCGCGATGGGGTCGATTGCTCAGCACGTGCTACCCAAGTTTTGCTTCGCGACGGCGAAGGCCGAGTTTTTCTTGAATGGTTCGCGGCCAGGCCAAGCGCGAGCGAGTTCTGCAATGGTACGTTCGCGGGGCCCAGCGGAGAGACGCCGAGATTCTTCGCGCGTGTCTTGCGCGAGCTGTTTGTGCTCGCGAGCGCCGGGGCCCGCCGCGGAGTCGAAGGGCGCCGTGAATATCGAGCGGTTCAGAACCCGCCCTGGCATCGCGCGCGCGCCATTTCCTCCGATCCAGAAGCAGCGCCGATGCCGCGGGCGCCGCGCCAGTAGAGCTGGCCGCGGCGCCACAGGATGAGGCCGCTGCATTTGCCGCCAAGCTTGTCTGAACCAAAGTCCGCAAATCGTCGACTGAGCGCGCCTCGCCTTCAAGGGCCGGATCAGCTTGTGGAGGACCAGAGACACTAAGTAAGCCCGGGAGAATCGGTTCATTCTCTGCAATTGGAGACGGTAGGTTGTGGGCGCCGAGTAGGCCTGCGCCCAATGTCAGGAGCGAGCTGGCGCAAATCTCGCCAGCGCCTGGACTTGTAGACGGACCGGCCGCAGGGTCAGGAGCATCATCGCAATCGAGAGCCAGACTCACCAGACACGCGTAGTGCCTGCAGTAACCACAGTTGTCGTCGTATTTCTCGTCGCCCATCGCCTCGTCCTCGAATTGCGCATGAGCTGCCTCGCTAGGATGATATTCGACGGGCTCGACATCGGCGCGCGCGCGGGGCAAGGGCAGCCGTTGCTGTCCACGCTGCGCCGCAAGATCGGGAGCATGCAGAGGCGGAGGCGGACGTTCGGCGACGCCAGCAAGAAGGTGCCGCTTCTTATCCCACCGCATGCGAGAGGGGTTGTGGGCGCAACCCCGTTGTCGAAGGCGCGAATAAGCACGCGTGCTAGTCTCTACGATCCCCCCGCTATCAACCTGCCGAGAACATTTCTCCTGCCGAGGATCGTCGAGCGACCGTGGTCCACGCGCAAAGTCGCACCGCGGCTCGAAGCCATCATAGCGCGGCAACTTCGCGCCATGCGGGGCGCGCCGAAGTACGCACCTGTCATAGACCACTCTTGTGTCCACGGTGTAAATGGAAGGTAGCCAGCTTTGGGCCCGTCGAGAAATCCTATCGGTGAGTGCACGTCTGCGGCGTTCATGGCGTGTTTGTGGGAAGGGTTATTCTTGCCGCTGCGCGGGAGGGGGCGCCGCCAGGCCGCCGTCGCTGCCACTGGACAGGGCCTCGCCCACCTCCGAAGGGGGCCTCGCGCCAACAGCTGCCGTTCCTCTGGGGCTCCGCGGAAAATCGAGCGACTGGACAGAGCACTCGGGTAGCCTCTGCCTGCGACGCTGAATTCACTTCGTGGCGACATAGAACCTGCGGCGTTCTCTAGCATGGGCCCCCCCCAGGATCTGCGCCGATCCCACGCGGCGACATTGGGCCTGAAATGTTCCCCCAAAGCGGGGCTTCCCCGGGATTTACGCCACAACTGCCACCATCGTCGCATATAAAACCAGCAAACATATTCACCGGGTGGAAGTCCTCGTCAACATGCGAATGACAGACGACAAACACGGTGAAACCGGGGCCACTTTCTTTGCGCTGCGAGTGAAAACAAGGGCGGAAACAGGTCGCGGTTTCGAAACAATCGGGCTCGACGGTGGAGGCCGCGACTTCAAATGCCGCCTCGCCCACCATCGCAGCCGACCGCAAGAGACCGAGCCTTCCAAGCGCCGTCGAGAGGCGAGAGCGCGACATGGCTTCCTCAAACAAAACACGGGGGCGAGAGCATTCCAAGTAGCGGCGCCCTGTGTCAAACTGGTCGGCGCAACCGAAGCGGCGCGGCAGTCGCTCGAGCATGGATGGGGCGCGGTGCGACGCGTTCCAGCCTCTGCCGATCATCTTGAGAAATGGAAGCGCCCGAAAAAGAAAACACTTCATAAGGTAACGGGTGATGTCTCTCCACGGCAAAGGGGGGCGCCACCGATGCGCCGTCGACGCTGAGCGGGCGAGCCGCAGAAAACTTCTGAAGGTCGGAGTTCCACCATGGACAGTGAGCAATCTGCATGGAAACAAATTTCGCCACCACCACCCTCTTGATTTGAATTCTCGCCGGCCCAGCGGGCCAGAGGCGTGCTCAGATCTCTGGTGACAACTGTCGAATATTTATACTTCCGCGCGCGGGGCGGCCCTTTGGGCCCCCCCGGGCGAAAAGTGCGCAGACGGACGCCCTGCAAACTCCGAATCAGAGTGGGCGGAACTCCCGGGCGCGTTTCTGGCGGCTCCGGATCGCTCCAGGAACGCCCCAAAGTGGTTTCACAGGGCTCCGAATCGCACGCAGATCGCTCCCAGATGTCTAAGATGGCCTCCTGACGGCCCCACGGGCCTCCACAGCGTCCAAAACGCCTCCGAACAAAGCCCCAGGAGGCAACAATTGTTCCACTCCCTTCGTAAAACGTATTGTTTTACCCGACTCGCCTCCTCAGCCTTCGCGACGTCCAACGGCCCCAGGGGCCCCCCAAATCGCTCCAAGACAACCGAAGAGGCCCCCAAGAAGGCTCCAAGACAACCCCAAGGAGCCTCGAGACGGTTCGCAGAGCCCCATGACTGGCCAAGACGGCCTCCGGACTGCTCCGCGGGGGGCCCAGAGGAACCAAAACGCATTTCGAACCTTCGGGCCCCAGACGCACAGAGGAAGCTCCCGGAATTTTCCACGAGGCCCCAAAAGGCTCCAAGAGACGCTTCCGAAGAGAGCCCCAGGAACACAAACCGCTCCATTCCCTTCGCGATTCGCCTCCTCAGCTTTCGCAGCGTCCAAGACGGCCCCGGCAGCTCCCAAGATCGCCCCTGCGCCGCCGAAGAGGCTCCCAAGAAGGCTCCAAAACAACCCCAAATAGCCTCGAAACGGTTCGAGGAGCCCCGAGACTGGCCAAGACGGCCTTTGGACTGCTCCGCGGGGGGGGCCCGAGGAACCAGAACGCATTTCGAACCTTCGGGCCCCTGGCGCCCCGAGGAAGCTCCTGGGGGCTTGCAAGAGGGCCCGAAAGGCTCCGAGAGACGCCTCCGAACAGAGCCCCAAGCAGCAAACCAATCACCCATTTCCGCAGCAAATCGCATATTCTCCCTAATCCGCCCCCTCAGTCTTCCAAGGTCCAAAACGGCCCCAAAGGCTCCCAAGATCGCTTCAAAACCGCCGAAGAGGCCGCCAAAACAGCTCCAGGGAGCCTCGAGGCGGTTCGCGGAGCCCCGAAACTGGCCAAGACGGCCTCCGGACTGCGCCAAGAGGGGCCCCGAGGAACCGCGCCAAACATGTCGAACCATCGGGCCCCAGACGCCCCAAGGAAGCCCCCGGAAGCTTCCGACTAGAGTCCCCAGAGAGGCTCCAAGAGAGCCCGCGAGAATCTCGCAATGCTCTCACAAAGCCCCCTGGGGGCCCCCCAGAAACTGAAAAGCTCCCTCCAAAACGTCTTCGAGAAGCCTCCCTCGATACTCCGTCAGCCATCCGAATGGCTTCAGGCGAATCATTCAGGCGCGGCGGTTGGATGGGCCCACGGCCGCTCGGAGGTGCCACGCCCCGCGGCCTCGCGCCAAACGCGCGCCAAATTTGCTGGCGCCTTTTCTTCCGTCTTCTCCTCCTCCTCCTCCTCCTCCTTCCTCTTGCTCCTGCTCCTCCTCCTCCTCCTCTTCCCCGAGTGGCCTCAAACGCGCGACCCAAAGCGCGGTGGCGGGATGGGCCGAACGCCGCTAGTCGGCGTCAGCTCCGGCGGTCCAACGGGCCAGAGGCGTGCTATAATCTCTGGTAGCTGGAAAACCATATTTCTAATTCGCGCGCGCGGGGCGGCCCCCGGAAATCCGCGGTCGACAAATGCCCCGAGCATGTCCTGGGCAAGTCCCCAGCAAGTTCCCACCGGAGATGGTTATGCTCTTGGGCGCCGCCCTCGGGGCGCCCCAAGAACCCCGAAAGCGGCCCTGGGGCCCCCGAGAGGCCCCCGAGAAGCGCGAGAACACCGCCGCGCAGCCGCGGCGATGCGAAATGGGCCGGCGGAGAGAGCGAAGCGATTAATAACTGATGGCAGCGGCGAGAAAGGATCAAATTGACTCGCTGCTTGCGTGCCGCATTCCAGCAGCGCCGCTGCGCGGCTGGGGGATCTCGCCGGTGTTTTTGCCGAAGACGCGCGGCGAAGAGTCTCCGTGGATGCCTCAGATTGCCCGCGCTCAGGGCGTGGCACGGAGGAACCGAGCTGACGGAGAGAACGACGGTCTCCTACCAATCGACTAAGGAGGCGCAGTCACTCGTGCGGCTCGAGGTGCCCCGCCGCAGTTCTAGCAGCGGCGCGGTTCAGAGCACCGATGCGAGTCGCCAGCCAGGAGAGTGCGCCAGGGCCGCCGCCCTCGTAGATATCGAAATGTTGACCGACGGCAGACGGCGGGGGCGCGCCGCTACAGCCAGGTTCTGCGTGCAGAAGGTAGCTCGCAACGTCTGAAATTGCGCGACATAGCTGAGAACGGGCGCCGCCCTCGACGCGCGTTGCTCGGCTGCCTGGGCATTAGGAGCATTGCTGGAGCCAGGGGGCCGACGCCGCATTTGAACTTTGGCAATGGGCGCCCGCCAGCACGCCGCGTCGTCAGCAGCTGGGCCCACGGCGACGCGGGCGAGGCAGCGCGTCGACAATGTCCACTTGCGCAGGGCCAAGCGCCATGGCCGCAATGGCAGAGCGGGCCTGGTCACGTAAACAATCTGTGAATTCAGCCAATAATGGAGCCAGCTTGCAGGTGGGTCGACGCGATGGCGGTCGCCTGCTGCGTGACGTCGCGGGTGATCGCGAGCCGCCCGAGCGCTTTGAGCGCCTGGCGATGCCGTGGCGGGGCGCCTGCAAACCCATAGCTTTGCGCGCAAGTCCGGAAGGAAGCGAGGCGCCACCGCGGCACGCGCAGAGCCACTCAAAAAACATCCTCGGGCGACGCCCGACTCGATCCACCATGCGTGCTGCGGGGGGCCGCGCACCGACAATTTTCTGTAGCGTGGCGCGCAGTGGTCGATCATCGCCTCGGACGCAGCGGGGGCCTGCATCGCGTGGATAGCGGCCTCCTGGATGGGGTCGGAGGATCGCGCCGCATCGCCGATGCATCGACGATGCATCGGCGATGCATCGGCGATGCATCGGCGATGCACCGGCGGTGCATCACCGACGTCGGCGATGCATCGGCGACGCCGACGCGAAGCAAATCGGGCTGCACATCGAGCCACATCGGAGATGCATCGGCGATGCGGCGCGATCCTCCGACCCCATCAACTCCGACCCCATCTAGGAGGCCTAGAGTGGAAGGCCGCGCGCCTGACAATCTGGCAAAGGCCGGGCGCGGCCGCGGGCGCGTCGAGGGCCGCGAGACACGGCGCGTCAGCACATGAGGTCGGTGAGTTGGCGCAGACGAGCGCGAGCGCGTCGAGTTCGAGCGCGCCGTCGCCGAAATTCTGCCCAGGCACGGGCCCTCTTCGCGCCTGCGGCCTCATTTTGTTTGGGGGGGCAGCTGAGCTGCGAATGGACGCGAGAGGTTGGCTCTTCGCGTCGGTGTTGCGTGGCCCCGAGACTCTCGTGGCAGGTTGCGTTCTGGCGCATCCTGCATCGGGTGAATTGTCGTCGCCGCCGTCGCCGCTGCCTCTGGGGCGCTAGACCTGCTGCGTGCCGGCGGAGCTAATGTAGAGCATCTTTCCCCGCGCGGCCCACGTCGGCGCCCCCCCGGCGCGGCCGGCCCGCGCGCGCGGCTGCCCAGACTGCGTCGGCGATCGCGCCGACGCCAAGTCCGGGGCTTTTCGCCCCGCATGCAACGCGGCGGAGGAGAGCAAGAGATGGCGAGGGAACCTGGGAGAAGTCGAACGGCCGAACGCGGACTTCGATGCGCTGCTCCTCTCCGCTGCCGTCGCAATCGTCGGCGCAGAGGTAGGGCCCCGCGAATTGACGATGGCGTCGTTCATGTCGTCATAGTCGCAGCGAGCGTCGCCGCTGTCGGGCCCGACTACGCGCGGGGCCGCGCGTCGAGACAGAAGGGTCCAGGTCGCCGCCCTGCGTTCGTGGGCTTGCATGGGATGTTTCTCCTGCGTCGCAAGCTTAGCCCGCTGCGCGCGCTCCTCGAGCTGCGATCGATGATGTTCAGCGTGGTCGCGATGAGTTTTGTCAGACCAGCGCTTGAAGGGCGGGGGGGGGGGGGGGGCGCAGTCGAGCGCGCCGATGTCCGACGTCGAGGAAGTCTGCTGCCATCGGGTGCTCGCTGGCGGATTTCGCCGCGCTTTCGACGTCGCCCCGCCGAGCCGCGCGAGCGACCATCCGAGCAGCGAGTGCATGTGCCTGGAGGCTCTCGGGGGAGTCGAGGAACGGGCGATCGCGGGCATCGCGTGCAACTTCTAGCCTGGCCCATTCGTGTAACTCGATCTGCCTCGGGGGGATTTGTCAGCGAAATTGAGCTGCTGCGCCACTTTGTGGGGGTCCGAAGATGCGCCGAGGGCTGCGCTGTCGCTTATCTCTGTCATGCTGTCACGATCGCTCGTTTGGCCGCTGGCCGCTGCCTTGGAAGCGCCAGTCGCGCCGGGAGAGGCGACGGACTGACGGGGTATCCAGCTCGGCCAGCTGCTCTAGAATCTGTCGGTGGCAGATACTGCGCGAGCACGTTTGCCGTTGCGAGAGGCGTCGTCGCTGGAATCCGCTGGAAGTTCCAATCATCCGCGCAGCCAACTTCCGCCGCGCAGGGGCTCGCGCGCGTCGGCCCATCCCTGCCCTCCACCTTCGCGCGTTCCCGTAAGCAAAGAATTGCTGGAGAGGAGTTCGCAAAATATAAAAAAAAAACACGGAGGACAACGGCCCGCGATGATGGCGCCCGAGCCGCATGGGAGCGGTCAGCGCGCAATTTCCGAGATCATCTGCGCCTGCTGGAGGGTGAGCTCGTGGTTGTGGGCGTTGAAAAATATGATCAGCCGTCGATGGGCCTGCGTATCCGAGCGCAGCGCGCGGCCAGGGGCCGCCTCCAACTTCGCCGCGTTTGCTTTGGAGGTAGCAGGTGGAGTGGTCGCCGCTCCCCCTGCGATGTAAAGAATCGCAATCTGAAGTAAAAGCCCGTCGCCCCCGCTGGGCCCGCTCGAGGCAATTCAATCTCGCCTAACCCCTTTTATTCCGCCCCTGTGGTTAAATGCAGCGCGAGTGCTCCAAGAACTGAATAACGCGTTCGGCGATTTTGTCTTGAAGCAACAGACCGCCTCCACCGACGCGCTAGGAACGTCGCTTTGCATCTCCAGGGTTGAGGGGGGGCGGGGGGCGCGATCGATTGCGGAAGCTGCGTCGTGCGCTGCCGATTGAGCTGTAGCCCGGCGACTAGAGCGTTGGCCCATCGCAAGTCCGTCTTACCGTTGCCAGAGGAGGGGGTGAACAGGGCGATCGGGCCCCGGCTTGCCCTGATGAGGCCGCGATCGCGATCGAAGAACCATGTCTTTGCCGGGTCAATTTGGCGGAAGGATTCCCTGAACTTTTTGCTTCGCACTTCAAGTTTGATTTGTTTAAGGTTCCTGTCCGCGCCGATGTGGAGGTCGCGCGGCAAGCCGATTGCTGATTCCTTCTGAGCGCGTTTCTACTCCCCAGGGCCGAAACGTTTAGCGTCCAATAACTTGACCACTCTGCGAGACGCTGGTCCACTTGCACCACTGAATTGAGCAGTAACTAACAAGAGGCCTGTTCTGCACTCACATAGCGGTAAGCCAGTCCGTGAGGCACTCCTTGACACGGTTAACGTTCGCGAGTTTGGAAGTCAAGACCTTTGATGGTGGCATGGCCAATCTCTCGCTCGAGCCCATCGGAGTTGGTGACGGGCTTAGGCTGTGCACTGGCCAGTGCCAGGGTCTCACGAAGTGGCTGAATTTCTTCACGGATGTGTACGAGGGCGGCGCTATGCTCTTCCAGTCCGGTTTCAGCTTCCCGAGTACGAACATGATGCGCGCCGATCTGCTCCTGAATTTGCCCCTGGAGCCCGTCAATCTTGTTAGCAGAGAAAACTTTGGCCGCGTCCTCAACTACACAGGGTATATCCCGCACAACAACACCAATACCACTGCTGCTTGAAATCTGCTCGTCCAGGGCGGCGGCACAGCTGGCAACGTTGTCTTCGACCGTGGTGGAAACGACGGTGGAAAGATTTTCGAAAAGGGGGGCTGGCGGGTGGATTTGAACTGCTCAATGACCTGCGCGCGCACGAGCTGGCCAGGCTATGCGTCGTTGTTTTATCATCATTCCGTATGCCATATTATCTTCTTCAGGCCGACCGCATTGTCGAGGGTCGCCAGAGCCAGCCAGCACTGCCAAACCAGCACGTGCGGGACTGGGGTGCACTGTTTTCCAGGAGGCTGGTCAGCAGGACGCGGGGGGTATCAGGAGCGCCGCGCCAGCCTTTGAGGCTATTGTTGGCTCTGGGCCCATGCGCACCCTCGCTCCGAAACTGTTCGTCCATGTGTTGATGAACAGATAGAGTGGCACGAGCGGGCAATTCCACTGTTTACCCACCTGACCGTCTGCAGGAGGTGGGACTGGCTTCGCCAGGAGCAAGATGAAGGATGGTAGCAAACCGCGGACTAACGGTATCTATTTTGTATCAGCAGGAACAAACATTTTTAGCCAAAGCGGATACAGAGGAAAAGTAAGAGGAGAAGGAAGAAGAGGAGGATGACGAGGATGAGGGAAACAGTCGGGAATTGTTGCTCAGCGTGTCGCGGCGGCGGCCTGGCGACACGCTTGTCGTGTGTCGCTCAGGCTCGCGGGGAGGGAGGCTGGGAAAAACTGGGGACTTTGTCGCCTGGAGATAGAGAAGTGGATACTGCGTCGCGCCGAAGCGTGGGCTGGAACTGGCGGAGCGACACGCTAAGCCAAAGTTCCAAGCCGTATGAGGAAGACGTATCGGTCGAGGCAAATGAAGGCAAGAAAACGAGGATCAATACGAAATGGTTTTCTTCGGCCCTCTGCGCGACAGCTCCGCCGTTTCCATGGACCACCGCCGGCTACTGCATCCCTTGCTCCAACTCCCGCCCAATCCTCTCCCCCTCCGCCCCTCCCTCCACCGTGGATGTCCGACCGACAGTGCAGCATGGACACGGTCTTCCTCACGCCGTTGCTGAAGGTGTTCTCGAAGAAGCTGAGATTGATGTCTCGATTAGGCATCTGGCGCGGAGGAGAGCGGGAGGATGGAGGGAGAAAGAGGACGGGGGAGGAGGGGGCATGAGGGGGTCAAGGAGGAAGAGGAGGCGCAACTTCAGTGACTGGAACCGAGATCTGGGTGCCACCATTCTGGCGAAGCGAACTCGACTGCGACGACGACCGAACAGGCTCTTTCAAGGTCCACGGTTGGGCCCCCCTCGGAGCACCATCTCACAATCGATGTGAAGGGTTCGATTAAAAACACATCTTAGTATCAACGATGCTTTCACTCAGGGCTTCTCCAACGGCCCGCGCTCGCCCGTGTGTTCTTGGAGAGCTATGACCAGTCTCCTACACTCGCCCGTGGCTGCTTGGACCTCCATGGCCATGCACATCGCACGCCGCAAATTCCCTTCGTAGGTTGTAGGCTTACCGTATGCTTTATCTTATCCCTCGTCCTGCCCCTGCCCTTCTTATGTCCCCTCTCCCGCCTCCGCGGTTGCGCAGGTCGTGCCAGGCTGAAACCACTGGCCCGGCTGCAGCCCGCAGCGCTGGCAGTACGACTTGTCTACCTCGTCCTGGCAGAACGGCTCGACAGGAAAGGGCTCGGTGAAGGGAAGGTGGAGGGAGGGGGGAGTGGGGAGGGGGAGGGAGGCCAGGAGTGCCTGGAGGCGCCCCGCACAAACTGGGCCAGTCCAGGAGCTCCCCCCCAGGAGCATCTGGGGTAAACAGGCAAAGAGAACCCAGTGGACCCTGTCTGGGCAAGCCGAGTCCGAGGGAGGAGGCGTAGAAGGAGAGGGCACAATGCGTCCCATCGTGTTCCCTCTCGGCGTGCGTCGTCTACCCCGGTGCCCGATCCTGCTGCCACGTTCCCACGAGGCGAAGCAGGACGTGACACGGCGATGCGGGAAAGAAGATCAACGTGAAGCCATACACTAGCAAGGCGGCAAGCGATTGAATCATACCAGATATGAGAGGTGCAGCAAGTCAATCAGAAGGAGGATGGTGAGGAGGAGAAGGAGAGGCACGAGGATGACCAGAGGAGAGAAGCGAAGGACATGGAATAGGGGGAGGACGAGGGCAATGAGGAAGAGATGGAGGGTGATGGTGAGGATCAGGATCAGGACGAAGATCAATAGGAAGCGGAGGACGCGGAGCAGGACGAGGAGGATGAGCAGGAGGAGGCAGTGGGAGGACCATCTGGTGGACGATGACCCCTCTCGCCAAGGGCTTTGGGCACGTCCTGCTGAGCCTTGGAGCGCAGGGCCTGGATGAGGTCGCCGAAGAGTGGCTTCGTGATCGTGCCTCTTGCCGACACTTGTTTTGTTGTGATTTCTTTGTGTTGTTATCCACCTCTTCTTCTTCTCCCTCCTCCTCCTCCTCTTACTCTTCTTGCTCTTTTTCCTTATTCCCTTTCTCCTCCTCCCTGTTGCCTCCTCCTCCGCTGGACGAAAAAAGAAACGGGTAGGCAGAATGGGGAACGGAAGGGGAAACGAGAAAATAATGATCGGAATGCGACGAGGAAAATTATGAGGATGGCATGCGATCGTGAGGAGCGAACCGGAGAGGGGGAGGAGGGAAATGGGGGGGAAATAGCAAACACGAGGCATAATCGATCAACACAGTTGCGTCGTCGCCTCCAGTACGGGATGTAGTGACGAGGGGTAAGTGCCAAAAGTTAACGTTTGATTCGTTTTCGGCTTTCTCTCGATTTATTCAGCGCTCTCTCCAGACCCTGGGCAGGTCAGAGGCAGCCACTGTGTGGTGAGCACACCGTCAAAAAGATGGGGGTGGTCTCGACAGCTCGCCGGGCCGCGCCGTGGGCCCGCTTGCCGAACTGACGTCCTTTGGCAACCTTGGCGAACTGCTGCGAAGAGCGCACGGCCGGAGCCTCGCAACCACGACGGGCTCCGGCGCCAGGAGACGCGCCG
This sequence comes from Prorocentrum cordatum, assembly GCA_963575745.1. Lineage (NCBI taxonomy): Eukaryota > Dinophyceae > Prorocentrales > Prorocentraceae > Prorocentrum > Prorocentrum cordatum. Next base: position 210,633 of record CAUYUJ010021315.1, read on the forward strand.
GAGGAGCGTGCCGAGGAAGGCGCCGGGGAGCGTGCCACAGGACGTGGCACGGGACGCGGCGCGAGACGCGCCAGAGACGCGCCAAGGGACGAGCCGCGGATCACCTGGAGGCTCCCTGGATCTTCACGCCCCGCGACCAGTCGAGACGTCGAGGGCCATGCGATCGCTCGTGAATTATGCTGCGCCTGCGCTCCCAGGGCTACGAGCCATCGTTTACCCCACCGGGCTCGCACTCCCAGTGCCACGACTATAGTAAGTGATGTTGCGTCCGCTCCCCCGCTGCCTCGATCCCTTGTAAATTACGCGGCGTCTGCGCTCCCAGGGCCACAATCCCTTCTCAATTACACGAGATTCACGCTCCCAGTGCCAAGATCCCTCGTGAATTACGCGGCCTCCGCGCTGCCAGGGCCAAGATCTCCTTGTAAATTCCGCTGTGTCCACGCTCCCAGGGCCAGGATCCCTCGAAAATTACACAGCGTCCGCGCTCCCATGGCCACGATCCCTGGTAAACAGCCGTGCTCCCGCACTCCCACGACCACCTGGGAAGCCTGGGCCGCCCAGGCACGCACCAAATCAACTGTTTCTCGCTTTCTGTAAAATTTCTGGACCTCCCGATTTCAGTGTTTCCCATAGATTCTGTGCAAAACGTGCCGCATCGTGTTTTTTTGTTTCATCGCAAATAACTCCGCCGACCTCCTTCAGGTCGAAGCTTGGGGTAAAACCTCTAAAATAGAACCCTGGGCCGACGCCCTTTCCCGGAAACACATGTGGCTCGAGCTCGGGACCACAATCTTAGATACCCCTTCTGGGTGGCCTGGACACGTGAAAACACATGGTTCCAGTTCGTGGCCAGCATGTTAGATACCCTCCACGGAAGGTCCCAATGACACCGCCCGCATGCGTCCGCCACCACCCAACACGGCCCTTGCTCCCTGCGTTTAACCCACCCAATACAGCGCTTCGTGGCCCCATGGGGAGCTCCACCGAAGGTCTCAGTGGCACCGCCCGCATGCGTCCGCCACCACCCAACACAGCCCTTGCTCCCTGCGTTTCACCCACCCAGTACAACGTTTCGTGGCCCCATAGGGAGCTCCACGGGAGGCCCCAGTGGCACCGCCCGCATGCGTCCGCCACCACCCAACACGGCCCACCCAGTACAGCGCTTCGTGGCCCCATAGGGAACGCCACCGAAGAAGATATTCATAATTGCGGTACTCACAAATTCACAAATTCATGTGGTTGGGTCCTTCGCCGGGCTATATTTTTCTCAGGGCTACTCATTGGGAAAAAAGCAAAAGGGGTCATTCCGAACAGCCACAAGCGCAAATCCTGCAACGTCATCCGCACCCTCACTGCTTTCCGGGACGTCGCAGCAAAATATTACCACTGCTACGGCTACTACTTCTATTTTTGCGAGCAGTAATACTACTAATGCTATTATTACAAGTCTTCGTATTACTGATACGGCTACTGCTACTGCTACTGCTACTGCTACTGCTACTACTACTACTACTACTACTACGACTACGACTACGACGACGACGACTACTACTACTACTACTGCTACAGCTACAACACTGACTACTACTACTACTACTATTACTACTACTACTACTACTACTACTACTACTACTACTACTACTACTACTCTCACGACTACTACTCTTGCTACAACTATGACGACGACTACTACTACTACTACTACTACTACCACTACTGCTGCTACTACTACTACTACTGCTACTACTAGGGTTACTACGACTATAAGCTCTAGTGCTACTACTGGTGCTAAGACTACTTTTGAAACCAGAACAACAATGATACCAACTACTAGGACTACTACGGCTACTACGGCTACTGATACTGCA
>CAUYUJ010021315.1:217500-307500 GCA_963575745.1 Prorocentrum cordatum
ATCCTGGCCGCCTGGATGCTGCGTGGCCCAAGGCTGATGCAACTTCGGCAGCGCCGAGCGCATGCGAGGAAATCTCGAACGGCAGCCCTCAAGAGCATGCGAGAAAATCTCGAACGGAAACCGCAGAAAAGAAATGTGCCGCATGCGGCAAAGGACAGGTCGGATGCCAAAAGCGCCCATCCCTGGGCCGAAAGTTTTTCCTCTTGGCGCTGAACCTGACGGTCCCGCGCGGTGCGCGGGCCCTCTGGGAAATCAGAGCGGCGAACCCAATGAGGGTCGCGTGGATCCGATGTCCAACCTTGCCGAAATCGTGAGATCGCGGCGTTTCCCATTTCCGCGCGCGCGGGTCTCATGTCTGATTTTCGGGATCCGCGTCGGACTATAGTTCGTAACTGGGGTCGTCGCGTGCAGATTCGAGATTCCATCGCACGCCCCCAGAACGCCGCATACCCGAGAGGGGTTCGAAACAAAAATAGAAGAACGCCTGGTTTTGTAAAGCAAACCGAGCGCGGCGACGCCTTGGAAGTCCCGCGGCTTGAACGGCCAAAAACGGTCATCCAAGGTCTCGGGGCCGGCAATAGCCAGTGGTTCGGCCTTCGCAGGGCCCGCGGGGGCCACCGTGGCCCTAGCTGCGTCGTCGGTGAAAACGTAATCAGGCTCCACTAGGAGGGAACGGGCCTCAGAAACGCTCAGAAGTGGACCTTGCGGCGCGCCGCTGCGTCCGCGGCAGACTTCCCGCTCGGCAAACAGCTGCGTCGGCATTGATGCAAGGTCCGTGCGCTAGAACTGTCACTGCGCAAATAGGGGGGTCCTTGGCTAGGTGTTCCACGAGACTATGACGATTGGCGAATATCATGTGCCTGTAAGTGCATAATGTGCCAGACCCAAGCGTGTTGCGTATGATATCAGCTTGTGAACGGTGCATGTAGGCAATATGCTGTCGGAGCCCACGTATCATAGTGAAAGCTGAAGGGCGCCACGTGCAATGGCGCTGGGGGGCCTCCAGGGCCTCCTGAGCACGTGGAGGGCGCAGGGGGGCGGAGATGGATCTTGGGGCGCCAGCATCGCATAGTACCTGGGGGCGCCAGCATCGTATAGTACCTGAGAAATCGCGTCCTTGGCAGTCTCCGCCAAGATGCTGCGTCGGTGGTAGGCAATAGCACTTGTGGAAGCAGCGCGGATCAGCCGCTTCCACGTGAGTAAAGAGCGGCGGACAAAAACTTCCCGTGGCACCAGGTCTTCCCGAGGGTCCGGCAATTCCTGTGCGATTATAAAATGCCTGCGACGCCAAGTAAGATCCCCCACCGCCTGCCTGACCCATGAATGCTGACTAGGTGGGGTTTCACGGTAAGCAGCTCCCGCAAGTGCCACGAAACGGAAGGGGCCATTGCAAAGCAAGCGGCAGACTAGGCATAAACGACGGGTGGTTGAACGCATGTCCAGAGACGGACTTGAAACCATGCCAATCACCTGTGCATTGCTCATGGCGGTGTCGTCCGTGCGTGGCTTTTGTATGACTGCTCGATGCGCGCGTGCAATGCCGCCCGCCAAGCTAGCGCGCTGCGCTGATGTGAGCGGGGGCCAGGTGCCCGAACTATATAGCCGACCCGATAAGATCAAATAGTCCACCAAGGTAATACCAATCTGCTGCTCCAGCATGGGTTTCCTGAGAACTTTGCGCATGGTGGGCCAGGATCCCGAAGAGCATTGGGCCCGGTGGGCCAACTCAGGCCCCAGGCTGCCCTCCTCATCCAAGACAATGCCCAAGTGCGTGTACTGTCTGACCGCGTGGACAGCGAACGTGCCGCACGCCTGTGCGCTGACGTCGACGATGCTCGCAGCGTCCTTCCAGGGGGCCAATTTGGCACGATTGGAACGGGGACCGCGAAATTGGAAAACAACTGCAGACTTGCCTTTGCCTGCGTGAAGCTCCATGCCCCGCTCCGCTAAAGGGTCGAATACGATGCTGATGATGCAGGGGGCGATGGCTAGCAGCGCCTGGGCCTTGCCCGTGAACGTGAAAAAGGAATCATCGAAAAAAGGCAATGTCAATACTGTGCCCCGCATTAGACCGCCTTTGCGTGGTCAACTTGTTGCGCAATGGAGTGAGACTAGGAGGTGGGACAGCGCATTTCGAGGCCTCGCTCCAGTTGCCTGCCCTGCGCGAGAGAAATGATGGAAGCCATGGCAACATTTTATACTATCTCTCCTAGTTGCTGTCCTGGGCCCGAGCCAATAGCGGGAAAGGCGAGCTGTTCGCTGCCTGGAGCCACGAACCAGGAACCATGATATGCATCAGCCACTAGGGCCTAATGTATCCCGGGTAACCCTGGAGCTTCGAATGTAGGCCCGTCTCGAACCACATACGGAGCAAGCCCGCTAGCCACCCCCATGACAAATCAGCCAATACAAGAAGCCGAGCAATAGCAGGACGAGAGGAGGAAGAGGTGGCAGTGAAGATCAACTCTCTGAGGCTCTTGCAAAAGACCTGCACCGCATCCAACAGCGCGAGCATGGCAGAGAGATAGCAAGCCTGAGCGGGCTGCTGGTATAAGCGTAGCCCCAGCGCTGCATAGTTAGCGCCTGCGCCTGGCATGCCTCCATGCTGGCGGGGACCTGCTGCATTGGGGGGATATGGGGCCAGCTGTGTGCGCGTGAGCGATCTGGAACGTTTGCCGAGCTGTGATGATCTCAGGATTGATTGTGCAATCTCCAAGGTTCCCTTTCTTGAATAATGACCAATAAAACCTCAGTTCCACTGGGTGGGCCCCCGAGCCCCGAAGAAGACCTTGGCGATGAGGTGGGGGGGCCGGAAATAGGTCGGCAGAGCTTGGCGGGCATTCGCCCTGTGATGCCGTCAGGGCCTGCAGCAGCATCCCTGGCGTGCTTGCAAATTCTTTCGAACTGGCTGATGGTGGGCAGATCCTGGATGGCGCAGCCAGGCCCGTTAATGAAAGAGCCGGGGAGGTCAGGTCGGAGATTGGAAAACCATTCCAAATCAGCGTATGGGGTGGCTGCCGCTGCCTCGTTCGTCGCAGAATGTTGGCCCCACGCATGCGCGACTTCGCTCTCGGCAGCAAGCGGGGCGCCGATGAAACCGCGCAGCAAGGGCAATGACTTGCAACGCGCCTTCTTGCGCGAACAAGCTCCAATATGCTTCAAACGTGCGCGGGCTCTCGAGTGATCTTTGACCAGCCATGCACTGGTGACCTCGCTGGCTATGTCCGAGTAATGTGCACTAGCATCCGCCCGAACTTGAAGATTCACGTAGTGATTAGAGGCTGTCAGAGCCAGGTGCCTGCACGCGTGCGTGCGAGCGGCAAGATGATGCACCCCGAGTAGCCATTCGCCGATGCGAGTAAAGTTGGAGAACCCCCATTGGGCCCAGTTGAAGCCTGCAGGTACACCCGTGGCAGGAGCCTTGGCGCCGTTGCCCTGCAGGTGCAGCCACTCGGCCTTGAGGGTGCCCCAGTGAGACGTGCCCAACTTATCGCGCAAGGGGTTTTTGAAGACCTCTCTGAGCAGGTCCTGCAAGGAAATCCAAGCCCCATGGGGGACCTCGAATGCCTTCAGGAGCCAGGTGGACCATGGCGGCGCATGGGTGGAAGGCGGCAGCTTGCGAGAACTGGTTACCCAAGACTGGCTCCTCCTAGGGGCCCATGGAGCGCGCGTAGGGATGGCCCAAACTCTGAAACACATGGCTAGCACAACCCTTCGCCATTGAGCGCGCGCTCCGCGAACTTGCAATCATAATTTGACTCGAACGTCCATGCGCTCGAGCGAAGCTGACGAAAACCACGCCTGCCTCAGAGCGCTTGGGGTGGGGGAAATCCACCAGCATCCGGCAATCATCGTTGGGATCCACAATAAAGTCTGGGCATGGGGCGAATTGGGCGGCATGGTCGGCGAAATCCTGTACTGCTTGTGGGTCGGCCAAAGCTGCGGGGTCGCAATTGATCTCGGGGGGCTCCGTGACCTGGCGATTCGTGGGAAAAGGAAACGGAATCTGCAAGGCCCCAGCGGCCTTGTGACCCACTATGGAAATAACCAAATCGATATCGTCCTTAACTTCCGTCTGCAGCACTAAAACGCCTCGCGAGCCTGCGATGTAATCAAGCCTTCGGCCTCTCTTGAGAGTGGGGCCTGCGGGGGCAGACCGCGCGTCCCCGCTGGCGCTGGAAGAGAGAGAGAGAGAGAGAGAGAGAGAGAGAGAGAGAGAGAGAGAGAGAGAGAGAGAGAGAGAGAGAGAGAGAGAGAGAGAGAGAGAGAGAGAGAGAGAGAGAGAGAGAGACGCGGCCGGTGACGGTTCTGGGTGGATACTGCCGACGGCCTCTGCAACGCTGGGCCATGCTCGAGCATTAACGTCAAGTGGGCGTAACTCCGGGATGTCAGGATCGAGGAGGTGGCGTGAACGCGAGAGAAAGAGGCCCGCCATTCATCGATGGACACCTCGCCTGCTGCGCCGTGGGGCGCGCGCCTAATGATCGCATTCAAATTGAAAGCGCCGCGCCTGATGGCCGCGATGAGCAAGCGGGGGGGGGGGGGGCGCGCGCAGAGCCATGCAGCGCTTGTTAGTGAGGTGGCAGGGCCCACTGCAGGTCATTTCGCATTGATCCAAAGCGAGCAGCCCAAGCGGCGGTGAGCGTGAATCACATGGTATTCGCCTACTGTAGTATAACCATCTCGGGGCGCCTGCCAGGAAGACGCGGTGCTTGGAGCATATGCGGCCCACGTGGGCCATGCGACCTGGGAGGTGCAGTCCAAATACTTCTTGGCCTTGAAGGCCCCGGCGCCCCTGGCGAGCACGTCGGCGGAGACCGCGTGCAGGGACCTCGCGTGCAAGACCCCTCTGGGGCCAAGGGGGGCCACGGTGGCTGGGGGCTCTGGGCTCGGCGGAGCCGCGATGGGCAATCGATGGGCGGGCGCGGCGGGCCTCGGAGAGGCTGGCCCCCTGCGGGCGGATGCTGCGCTCGGACATCCGAGTGACCGAACTCTACCCATGCCCAGCCAAAAGCTTGCCCCGAAAGCTGGTGGTCGCGCCATGCGAAAGGCACGCGGAGCAAAGTTAATCAACTGCATTGGAACAAGTGTGGTTATTGTGTCCGCAAGCTCATTCCGCGGGTCTGCCGAGTGCCCTGGAACGTGCCGGGCTCTGAAAATATCGACGCCGGCATGAGATGTGATGCGAGGCGTGCTATCGGGCAGTCTTCCCTCGGATAAACTGCCGTGGGTGGCTCCTCCCTGGATGATGGAAACCACCTCGAGGTCATCGCTGAACATGTCAACGTGGAAGCTTGGTCCCTGGAAATCGCGCCATTGAAATCGCGCCATTGAAACATCCGAGCCGTGGCCCATCGGGCCGCGAAAAGCTCCGAAAGGAACGGGCAACGCTAGGGCGCTATGTCCCCTGGGTCGAAGGAGCGAGCCAAAAGCCGAGGAGGGCGACGTTGTTGGAGACGTCTTCCACTGAAACCAAGAATGCCCAACCAGGTAAACCTTTGGACGTCTGCGAAAGACGGTCCTGAGGTGCGTCGAGGTTGCCTGCCTCCCCCAGACCCACCTGTGTAGATGAATAGTCCACGATGTTCGCCGATCTCCTCGATGGGGGAAGGGAAAAACCTGGAAGTGCCTGGGCAGTGGGTGAGTGCAAATACTGGGCGATAAGGGGGCAAGTCCTGGTGGAGCTGGCGGTCCCAAAAGGCCCGCAACTTCTGGGTCCACGATTGGGAATGGGGAAGAGGGCTGGCCGCGTATCCTCCAATCGGGGCAATGTGCGATTTTGAAGAAAGGGAAGGCCCCGAATGGTGCTGGCTTGGAATGCCCGCGTCGGGGTCCTGCATCTCAGGACTCATGCTCCCGCGCCGTTCGGCTCCCGAAAACTCTGGGCGTCCAACTCCTCGCTGCCGATCATCCGGGGGGTCTGGATCGTCGACTGGCGGCGCATCCGCAGTGCGCATCAACGACGCTGCGATGGCGAACTGGTCTGGCAATGGGCCGGCCTGTTGCTGCCACTTGGTGCGTCCTGGCGGCTTGCGTCCTCCGCTGCCGAGCGGAAGAGGCCATGGCGGCGGGGAGGTGCTGCTGCTGCTGCTGCTGCTGCTGCCCGCTGCGTGCTCGGCTGCGGCCGCTGCGGCGCTGGTCGCGGCAGCCGACCCTGAAGGCAGCCAACTCCTCGCCTGCGACATGGGGAAGGCCGTCTGGAAACAGCGAGCCCGCGCGGATCCCAACTCCATCTCTGGCGTCTGCCACTATTGCTGTCGCTGCTGTCGCTGCTGGCGCCGCTCGATCTGCTGCTGAGCTGACTGCTGCTGCGGGCTGAGACTGTGCCTTGGGTGGCGCAGCAGCCTGAATAACTGTGGCTGGCTGTTGGCCGCATTGTACTGCATGTGCTGATACGGCTGTCTGAAGGAGCGCCGCCTGTAACGTCAGCTGCAGAGTCGCGAATATGTGCGTTAAAATCGAAATCTGCCGCGTGAGCGCCTGCTGGCCAGCCTGTAGCTCGATGATGACGGTGGGCAAAGAGACCGCCGTTGGCAGGTCGGTGGGGCATGGTCTCGGAGGCGGTGGCGGAGCAGGCGGTTTGGTACTGGGAGGATGCGTGTCGATCCGCATTGGGATGGGGCCAACCTGTACTGTGCGACCCGCTGCTTCCGCGGTGGCTGCAATCTGGGCTGCCTCTGCACGGGCGGCTGCTGCTGCTGCTGCTTCCGTCTCCTCCTGCTACTGGAGGGTCATGAAATAGGGCAACAGGTCGGTCGAGTCGAAGTCCTTCTGCAAGGCCTCGCGCATGGCTGTGGCCTTGGTGAAGGCAAGACTGGCAGACTCCTCCGCGGAGTTGGCGTCAGCCAGACGCTTCGCAGCTCTGTCCGAATACCTTTCCCGATTTGCCACTCGATCCCGCGCCCCGTAAGTAAGTATATGCATGAAGAGAAACACTGCGTACTCTGTCTCGAGTGGTCTCAACTGGACTAGAGTGGCGCACAACGCACGGCGGCTGAGAATGCGGCTCTCCAGCGCAGAGAGCGTGGTCTTGATCTGTATGCGATGTTGGGCCAACTCCTTGGCCCCCGTGGGGGGCTCTTCCCAGTACTCGTGTGCCTTGGCCGTCTCGGGCGGGGCGGATGGACAATGAAGAAGACATGGTCGCTGATTACGAGGCTGCACCTCCTGGCTGAGTAGCGGTCGTAGGTGATCTGGATACGTCGGCGGCTCCTGCTGGCTCCCTGGAGGCTCCGCGCGGTGGGCGACTGGCTGCATCTCGATCTCTGTGGCCCGAGCGGCGAGTCGGCTGCTGTGAACGTCCGCCACGCGGTCGCGATCCCCGTTGAGGTGGAAAACGCCAGTGGCAGAGTTGCGATGATGGCCAGTTGGATGTGCCACACTGCGTACAACGCCAGTTGGCAGCACCTGTTGGCGCTGACTGGCCCCCGTTGGACGCGGCGTCGGTTGCCCATGGTGGCGTCTTGGGCATCGAATTGTGATGTGCGTCGAGTGATACACGAGTGGCGGAGACACGAAGTAGAACCCGCGCCGCTTCTCTCTGCGAGTGCGCCCGTCGATGCCACGCGGGCTCTGAACCTCGGTCTGAACGTGGCGTCCGGCCCAGCGGCCCGCCCGCCCGCTGGGGCATGGGGCAGCACAGGCGAGGCGACACCTGTCAAGGTCGTCCAGCCGCACGCAATGGCGGCGGGTCAGGCACGCGTGGCAGCTGTCCCGGGAAGGCTCGCAGGAACTGGCCCTGCTCCCAAATTGAGCCGGGACGGCGGCTGAGGAGGGAGGAGGGGGGGAGGAGGAAGGATGCCGAGGAGGGTGACGGCGCCTGTGACGTCGCTCACGTACTCGAACGTGGCCGGGAACACGTCCGAGCCGCTGGGCCCCGTGGGAGGGAGCCCATCGAGGGCGCGGCGCGGGACTTCGCGACGTTCCTTTTCGTAAGCGCCGCCGCCGCTGCCACCACCACCGCCGCCGCCGCCGTCGTCGTCGTCGTCGTCGTCGTCGTCGTCGTCGTCGTCGTCGTCGTCGTCGTCGTCGTCGTCCTCATCCTCATCCTCATCCTCATCCCCATCCTCATCCTCACCCTCAGCATCATCAACATCATCATCATTTCAATAATCCTTAGAATGCGTGTTAGCACCAACTTGTGCTCCAGCACACACACACGCAATAATTATGTACATGCTCCGAACGTGCTCCCCCCGCGGCTTCGTCTCCCCCCGTCCGCGTTCTTCCTGTTCCCAGCTGTATCCAATTAGGCCCCGCAGCGCCCCTCGCGGCTTGGTGCCAAGCCGCTGCGGCAAAAAAAATAGTGCCAACGTGCGATTGTCCTCAGAGGCCCTTCAATACGACGTCAACGGCTCAAAGAGGGCCGATACGGACTGTGCTCTATCCGCGGAGCCGACCGGGGGAAACACACGCTTGGACTAACACTCGTATCATCGATTCTCCCCCAGAAGATCCTGGGGGAGGTCGAATCGAATGCTGCGGCTACACATCACCTACCTTTCCATTGGACCGCCCCCTCCTTCCCATTCGAGTTCTGACTCGATGTCCAAGTAGTTACGTCGAGACGCTCTCCTTCTGCACCCCTCCGTGCTGCTCGAGGGCTAAGAGGGCAGCGCTGGCTATTCGAATATTATCGGCTCAATGACGTCGTGGATCGCCTTCATGCGCTCGTCGTGTCGATTGGCGTAGATCTGCTGGTACAAGCCTGATGAAATGAATGCCACGGGGCGGGGATTCGAGAGTAATGTGAGGCCGAGAGGGTGTAAAGGCAGGAGCGGAAGCGGAAATATCAAGATAACGTATGTGCATGCATGCGTAACAAATCCGCAACCGTGACCTTCGGGCACGAATTGGAGTGTCTCCAGGTCCCTGTGTTCGATCTCCTGGAACCTCAATCCTCAATCCTCGGGTTCTGCAACGGGCCAGGATACGAAATTGCCAAATCTTCTGGGGTTCCCCGCGTGCCCCCTGGGGCTCCCGGGGTGCTGTAGCATGCTTTTTTCGGGCCCAAAGCGGCCCCAAGACGGGCCAAAAGACCCCCAAGACCTCGCCCACCGAGAGGGTCTCGAATCGCCGCGCGATCGGTCTTAGACGCCCAATCTGACCCCGAGACGGCCCAAGAAACCTTTGAGTCGCCCAAAGAAAGCCCCAATAGCCTTCCCAAGAGGACCCCGAGAGGCCCCAAGCACTGATTTTCCCTAGGTTGTGTTCCCCACATGTGTCGTGGGGCTATTTTTTCCCTTGCCGAATCGCATCCGCGTCTCACTCACCTCCACTCCTCCTCCTTCTCGACAGCGTGGCAGGCGTGGCACTTCCTCGACACCAGAGGGGGTGAACTGGGGGTGGGGGCGCTATCCGTTTCGGGCTCGCACGGCGAAAGGGGGTGCGCAGGGGGTGGTCCCTCAGCGCGGTCTCTATACGCGCCAATGTCGCAAGGTCTAGCAAGCGTGGCACTTCCTCGACACCGGAGGGGGTGCGCAGGGGGTGGTCCCTCAGCGCGGTTTCCATACGCGCCAATGTCGCAGGGCCTAGCAGGCGTGTCACTTTCTCGACACCAGAGGCGGTGCGCGGGGGGTCGTCCCTCACCGCGGCTTACATACGCACCAATGTCACAGGGCCTAGCAGGCGTGCCTCTCTCGACACCAGAGGGGGTGCGCAGGGGGTGGCCCCTCAGCGCGGTCTCTATACGCGCCAATACGTGCCAATGTCGCAGAGCCTAGCAGGCGTGGCGCTCTCTCGACACAAGAAGGGGTGCGCAGGGGGTGGTCCGTCAGCGCGGTCCCTGAAGGCGCCAATGCCGCAGGGCATAGCAGTGCTGGCGCTCTCTCGACACAAGAAGGGGTGCGCAGGGGGTGATCCTTCACCCCAGTGTCTACGCGCGCCAATGCCGCAGGGCCTAGCAAACGTGGCACTTCCTCGACACTGGAAGGGGTGCGCGCCAAAGTCGCAGGGCATAGGTGGCGTGGCACCGTCTGGCAACTAGAGGGGGTGCGTAGGAGGTGGTCCCTCAGCGCGGTCTCTATACGCGCCAATGTCGCAGGGTCGGTCTGGCAGGCGTGGCACTTTCTCGACACCAGAAGGGGTGCGCAGGGGGTGGTCCCTCAGCGCGGTCTCTATACGCGCCAATGTCGGAGGGCCCATAGCACGCGTGGCACATTCTCGACACCAGAGGGGGTGCGCAGAGGGGTGGTCCCTTAGCGCGGTCTCTAAACGCGCCAATGTCGCAAGGCCTAGCAGGCGTGGCACTTTCTCGACACCGGAGGGGGTGCGCAGAGGGGGGGTCCCGCAGCGCGGTCTCTATACGCGCCAATGTCGCAGGGTCTAGCAGGCGTGGCACTTCCTCGACACCAGAAAGGAGGGCGCAGGGGGTGGTCCCCCAGCGCAGTCTCTATACGCGCCAACGTCGCAAGGTCTAGCAGGCGTGGCACTTTCTCGACACCAGAGGGGGTGCGCAGGGGGTGGTCCCTCAGCGCAGTCTCTATACGCGCCAATGTCGCAGGGGCTGGCGATTTCTCGACACCAGAGGGGGCGCGCAGGGGGTGGTCCCTCACCCCGGTGTCTATACGCGCCAATGTCGCTGGGCCTAGCAGGCATGGCACTTTCTCGACACCGAAAGGGATGCGCAGGGGGTGGTCCTTCACCCCGTTCTATAGCGAACAACATCAGCAGAGCTAGGATATGCACGTGCAAACAGCTTCCAGAAAGGAGGAGGAGGAGGAGGAGCAGGAGGAGGAGGAAGAGGAGGAAGAGGAGGCCGGAGGAAGGGAGGGGAGGAGGGAGACTGCTCGCTCGAGTCGGGCGCCTGGGGCCTCCGCAGCCGCGGATGGACCTGCCGGCTCCGACCAACATAGATTATCGTACCACCATTCGGAGGGAGAGGGAGGGCGAGGACAGGAGGCGGAGGACGGAGGCAGCGAGGGGAGGAGGGAGACAGCACGCTCGAGTCGAGCGCCTGGGGCCTCCAGAGCCGCAGATGGACTTGCTGGTCCGCCGGGCCCAGGGCCGCCGAGCCGGCCCGGGGGCCGCCGAGCATTTTTCATTTTCTCAGATCTGATCTGATGCTTTCCGCCGAAGATCGCGTTCCATAGTGTTCGTTGCCTCGTGGGCGCCGCAGATCGCTTTCCATGTGTAGTGAACAAAAACTTTTGTTATCTCCTCTCCACTCTCTTCCCTCCTCTCCTCCTGAGTGGCGTCACCAACGGTGTCGGCGGGGCAACGGCCACCAACATCATTCTCACATGCTTCACTTCAGCTATCATCACTCCAGCCAACATATGTATGTGGGGTTGCTCGGTAGCGTACAGTAATTTTGTATTCTTGTCTTTGGGGTCCTCGATTTTTCAAACTTCTGACGTTCCAAGGCGGCCCAAGAGGCCCCCAAGACCGCTCCAAAACGGCCCAACAGGCCCCCAAAAGGGCCTCCAGACGCAACGATGCTCCAAGACGGCCCCAGAGGCGTCCAAGACGGCCCAAAGACAGCCCCAAGAAAGGTTCATGTCTGGTAGGGCTCCATTCCCAACATGTTGAGCAAAGAAATCTGTCTCGAAGAACGCGGCACGGCAGGCGCAGCTCGGCCGGCAGCGGAAGCAGCCGGAGGCGTGGCCACATGGTGGTCTGTGCTTAGCAAGACGGCCACCACAAAACTGCTTCGAGGCTGAAGGACAGTGAGAAGCGCACTCTGATGGCGGAGGGCAGGCCACGGGTGCACTTGAGAAAGATCAAAAGGAGCGGCCCAGACAATAACGTGCAAGCACTCCTATGTCTGGTAGGGCTCCATTCCCAACATTTTGAACAGAGAAATCTGTCTCGAAGAACGCGGCACGGCAGGCGCAGCTCGGCCGGCAGCGGAAGCAGCCGGAGGCGTGGCCACATGGCGGTCTGTGCTTAGCAAGACGGCCACCACAAAACATCCCAAATCACTTCCCAAAACAAGAAGGTGTTCTCTGATGACTAGCAGCAATGAGAGCGGCGGCGAGGTCGCGGCACAAACCTACAGGATAGGGTTCGGCCACCTTTGTCCACGGGGCGCCTCTGCTGGGGTGTGGGCCGCTCGACTCGATGTGTGGGCGGCCGCTATAAAAACAGCATCCTTTCCCACAGCAGAGTCGGTTGCGCAGGGGCCCTAGACACGCATCGCTTACATTCCCGAACAGAAAATGGGTCCTTTTGTGCCATCGCGTCCCGTAGCTGCAAAAATCTAATGAGACCTGAGCGGCAGCGCGTTGAGCCCGCCGCCGCAACGCAGGAATCTTCCACATCATGCTGCTGTAAGGGTTTTCCAAAAACCAAGGTATCTGGCAAACATCTAGCACACGAATACTACGGAGGGTTGCCCTGAGCAGCTTGTTGCCGCGCTGCAGTGCGGCGTGATCATTCGCGCTGAAATCTGACCTGTCTGTCACTCCCCAGGTCTGCGACGAGGTTCTGATGAAACGAGTTCGCATTCTTGCTATCGAAAAACTGGTACACTCCGTTGCGATCGCTGCGCCAAGAATCAAACCGTTCTTGGCATCCTCTTCCAGACGGCGAAGCACGGCATGATCGGTGAGATCCAGGCTCTGGCTGTAACAGAGGTCAGTCGTGCAGGATAGCCGCGGCGCGCAAGCGCCTTCCCGACGCCGCCCTCGCCACAGAACAGGTCGGCGAAGTACTGGCGCTGACTCACGGCGCCACAAAGGGCAGGGCGGCCGCGCGGCCGAAGAAGAGCGCCTCGAGTTGCTGGTCCGCCTTTCGGAAGGCAGCCACCTGCCAAGGAAGCAGGCGGGCGGCGGAGAGGTTCAGCTTGGCGGCGTTCTCGTACCTCTTCAGCGAGCTCTCGCATTGCCACCCGCCTCGCTTTTTCAGCTCCATGTGATCGCGGTGGCGGTTCTGTCGGTCCAGCGAGGCCCCCGAGTGTCGGCACTGGTACAACACCAAGCTGCCGAGGTGGAGCCTCGTCCTCGTAATGTTGAACTGCGCGACCAGCTCGGGGCAGCTGTGCGCGAAGAGCAAGGGCTCTGGAGGGCTCGGGGCCAGCGCCGCGATCACCCGCGGCAGCCGCGGGAAAAGCTTGTTGGTGAGGCTGATCCCCTCGTCTTGCATGTGGTTCTTGCGGGTGGCCGCCCTCGACTGCGGGAACAGCAGCACCCCCCCAATCGTTCGAGCCCCCCTCTACTGGCTGGATGAGATCCTGGCGCTGGATCGTGAGCGGCTCGCCTGGGCGGTGGTGCGTCACGATCATCCACAGAATGTGCAAACCCATGAGCCAGTACCCCCGGCAGCAGAGGTCCCAGACGACCGCCGACCATATCATGCGGACGACCGGGTTCCTCGAGCGCCGCCCACATCTCCGGCGCCACCCCTTCAAACATCGCCAAGTCCGAGGGAGGCGCGATCCCCCCAGCTTGCCATACTGGGGCTGGAAGTGCAGCAACGCCGACAGCAACGCGTCGCCCTTGTTCGAGTGGTGGCCCGACTCGCGTAGCTCGTTCATGTAGTGCACGAGCGCATCGTCCACCTCGCTGTCCACGACGAGCTGGCGCTTCCCGGCGGCGTCGATGAAGGCCTCGAGCTCCACCTGGCACCGCGTCTCCGTGCCCAGCCTCACCGCCGAGCGCGCCAGCAGCGTCAGCCCCGCCAGAGTGGGCGACGCCTTGGCCTGGGCGACTGCCCGAGCGCGATGCCGGGCTGTCTGGCGGAGCTGCCGGGTGCGAGCTGCCTCCGCCTCGTTGGCCACGGTCGTGGCGTCGCTCTCGCCCTCGCCCTCGCCCGTCGGGCTGCAGTTCGCCTCCAGGTCGCGCGCCGCGGCCCTCGAGGCGGGCGGGGCCAGGGTGAGCCGCTGCCGCGTGCCGTCCCGGGGCGCTCCCAGCGCCCGCGTCCGGCTGGCTGGCGCCAGTGGCTCGCTCGGCAGGCCCTCCGGCCCCGGCGACAGCACCCGCGAGCGCTTCGCAAGCGGCTCGGGCGCGGCATGCGCGGGCGCGCTGCCTCCTGCCGGCAGCGGCGCTGCCAGGCGGCGACAGTGCCCGCGGCCTGTCGGCGGGCAAGACGCCATGGGCACGCTGACCGTCGTACCCGCGATCGCCCACCGCCGCGGCAGGTCGCCAGAGGTCCCCCGCGGGGGCGCACTCGGGAGCCGAGGTGGCGACGGCGGCCGGCTGGCTCCTCTGGGGCTCGTGGAGGTCCTGAGGATCAAGGGTGCCGGGGGTCTCGGTGGGCTCGTTGAGGGCCTGCGGAGCTGTTCTGGGGCTCGTGCTTGTAGTAGCTGAGGTACTGGTGAGGCCCAAGACTGTGTGTTTGTTCGTGCTCTCATCTTTGCCAAACTTGTCGTGCTTGCAGTTCTCCGTATCCACGTGCTTGCAGCAGTGCATCGTCTTGGTGCGTGCATTATCTTGCTCATGTACATGTTGGGGTAGCCTGCGATACACTGGTATCTGGCCGTAGTCCTCAGAAGCCTCCCAAGAGTGCACCAGGGTCTTATTGGGGTCGTAGCTCGGGTCGTACAGCCTAGAGCCCTCGTCACTCGGGTTGAGCTCGCTCGGAACCCATCTCGCGTGCAGGCGCTTGTTGAGGGAGAGGCACAGGGCGACAGCCCGACGGATGCATGAGAGGACAATGTTTTTTTTTGCTCTCCTCCTCTCGAAGCACAGGACTGCTGGCAGGTTGTCACTCATGACGACGACATGGTCGCCCTCTCGCGGTGACAGGCTGCGCAATATCTCTACAGCTCGCAAGAGGGCACGTGACTCGTAGACCAAAATGTCCTCCGAAGTATTAAGCCACCCGCGGGCGACTATCTCTGTCCAGCGGGACCCTGAGAAGATCTCCGCTGCCATCTCTTTGAAAGTTCTGTCAAGCCCCCGCTGGGTCTGGGGCGCGACCTCGTCATGCTCATCAAGATCGGCCGCATCTTTGAACGTCCCCTCGCTGGTCATCACGATGCCGTTGCTGGCGAAGAAGTGGGCCCGAGCGGATATGGCCGCCCAGGCGACGGAAGCGGGATCGCTCTTGCACCCGCCCGATCTCCTTCACGGCGGCCGACTCGAACAGCGAGGCGCTCACCGCGTAGCCATGCTCCGACGCGTCGGAGAGGCAGACCAGCGGGCACCACGGGAGCGCCCAGTCACCGTGCAGCAGGGGCATCAGGCCCCGGAAGGCGACCATCTCGGCCCGCGCTGTGGGCCAGAGCGGCGCGGCCTCCTGGCAGTGTGCCGCTATGAACTTGTACATCGCGTTGAAGACCGAGAGAAGGTCGCGATTGCACATGGCGCAGTAAGTGCAGTGGCCAAGGACGATCTCCCACGTCCAGCCTGGCAAGGCTCGATCTGCAGCCCAGAGCCCACGACGCACCTTGCCGCACCCGCCAGTAGCGTTTGGCCGTGAGCCTGGTGGTCAGCGCGGCTCCGTCCAGCACGCAGCCCAGCGTCACGCCGCGGCCCCTCTGGATGTCCGTCTCGTGCGTCCTCAGGCCCGCGGCATCGAACCTCGCGGTGGCGGCGGCGAGGCTCGAGGACACCTCTGCGCCGTCGAAGCCCATAACTCCGAGGTTGTCGACGTGCGTATACTGAGCGCCTCCTCCCTCGGCCAGCTGGGCCGACGGCCGAAGCGCTGTCGTGGGGCCCTGGTCGCTCATGCGGTGGGCCCGCTCCAGTCCGGGCGTGGCGTCCATGACGGCCTCGCCCACCTCCTGGCAGAAGTAGAGCGACCAGGTGAACCCTATCGGCAGGGCGGCGCAGACTGGCACCAAGCGGCGGTCGGGAAGCGCGGCGCCGCCCCCGATGGTCTTGCCGGTCACCCCGATCTCCTGCGCGGTCACGGAGCGGAGGCAGAAATAAAAAGAGAGCCCTCGATCGATCCTGAAACGGTGGAAGGCGTCGCTGATGTCGGAGGTGCCCAGCGTGAAACCGAGGTCCGACTGGTCAACCCACCCGACGCCCTCCACCTCGATGCGGGCGAGGCCCTGGGCCGTCACGAGCGACGCCCCAGGGGGCGAGGTGAAGTGTAGGTTGCTGCGCCGAGCGTCTATGATGAGACGCAGCTGGTCTGACTTCTTGGCGACGAAAAAGATCCCGACGCCCTCGCGCCGCTCGCTCTCGTCCAGGAGCACCAGACGCACCCTTGGCTTAGAGGAGCTCCACCAGGCGGACGGAGAGCCTGCGGTTGCGAGCCAGAGAGGGGTCCCAGTGAGGAATGACATCACGCTCATCAAGTCGGCAACGTAAACTAGCCTCATCTAGAAGCATCCGAGAAAAACCGTCTTCGAGATACTGGCGTGCACGGGCAGGGGCGATGTCTAACAGCCGTGGCCCTCCCACCGCGGTCTTAGGTAGAGATATCTGCCCCGCATTGCGAAGACGTCCGACGTTCCGTCCGGCCGACTCGTCATAGACACTGCGGCCGTGCAGCAGCTCAGAAAAGGCCGCTCGCGGGGAAGGGATCGCGGTCTCCATTGGCGGCATACATTCAGCCACGCATTCCAGGATCCGCGCGTGCACCTTCTTCTGGTCAAAATTCGGCTTGTCGCCTGTGGAGGTGCGGTTCATCAACCAATTCAAAGCGTCGACGACCTCGTCGAAGTCCTGGCAGGCCCGCCTGGCGAGCCGAGCAGCCCCGCGGCCCTGGAGCTGCGGCCGGTCCCTCTCATGGTCGCTCAGCTTCGGCAGGGGGAACGCCGACAGCAGGTCCACCCCGACTTCGCGACTGGGCTGTGCGCTACAGGCGGGGCGCCCAACTCCGCCGGCGGGGGCAGTCATGCCCCCGTCGGGCGCGGTGAGCTTCCCGCCGCGCCCAGCCGCCCCACGTCCGCCGCCGCCCCCAGGAGCGCCGCGACCGCGCCCGTCGGCGCCGCGGCCTCGGCCGTCGCCGCGGCCCCGGACGCCCGTCGGCGCCGCCGGAGGGCCCGCTCGGGGGCCCCTCGCCGGCCTCCAGCGCCAGAGGGCTGGGCGCGGGGAGCCCGGCAGCCCGGCTCTTCCAGTTCTCCAGCTCCATCTCCTCCTTGTTGCGGCGGAAGACTGCGGTCCTCAAGGCTGCGTCAATGACGTCCATCGGGCCTGCCACGCCCATGTAGTGCCGCAGCCCGCCCCACTTCGGGGGCTTGTTGGGATCGCCCGAGTGGGCCTCGACAATCTGCGACACCCGACGGCGCAACGCCTCAATGCTGGCCATGCTGGGCAAGTTGACCTTGTCGTAGCTTTCCGCATGGAAGATCGCCGTGAGCAGGCACTTCATCTCGATGTAGCTGCGGTCCGTCTGGCTCAGCAGCCGGCCCCGCGCCCGCAGGTCCAACCAGAGTAAGGGGGGCCCGCCGTTCTGCTCCCAGCGCTTCACCATGTGCTCCACCGCGCTGAGGCCGTCCTCGAGCGGCCGTTCCTTGAACGTGTACTTCCTGATCTTGCGGGCGACCTCGCGCCACGGCATGTGGCGGCCCCCTTGCTCGTCGTGCTGAACCCACAGCGTCCTCGCGTCGTCGACCGAGTCCGCCTCGCGCGCCCCCTCCGGGGGGGGCACCCCCAGCCTGTCTCTCAGGTCCTGGTCGTCAGCGCTGGGGCCGGCGGCCTCGGCAGCTCCGCGTGAGGGATCTGCCTCGCCACCAGGTGGCGAGGCCGGCGGCGGCAGCGGAGGTCCCCTGGCGCGGGCGTCGGCGGGCAGGTCCCTCTCGACCAGTCCGAGCAGCTCCCTCGGGCGCCTGTCCCTGAAGGAGTCCACCGCGCCGACGGGGATCGCCTCCACGAGCTGCCAGGAGCCGGCCTCTCTCACCATCGCGTGGTCGTCGTCCAGCCTGACGCCGCCAGCCTCCAGCACCACCTCAACTCCCAAGCGAAGGGGGCCGGGCGAGTTGACCAGCCAGCAGCGTCCCTCAGGCGGCTCCAGCGCTGGTGGGGCGGGAACGACTGCCTCTTCAGCGCCCGCCGAGGGCGAAGCGCTACCAGGAGGGGTGTCAGTCCCCCCGACAGCGCCCCTGGCCCCCCGCAGCGGAAGGCGACGTCGTAGGAGCCCGAACGGGCGAGAGACCCCCTTCCCAGGTGTAGACCTCCGCGGGGTCATCCAGCGGCTCGTCACCGACGTGCTCCTGCTGGTCGGTCCTCGACCTGAGCACCGCGCTGCGCAGCTCTTCGCAGGTCAGCGGCTGCGCGAACCGGTAGAAGGCGCCGTGGGCCAAGGCAGGCGCCGTGCCGTCCAGCGCGACGGCGAAGGCCCTGTTGCAGCCGTCGCCGACGGAGCCCGACACGTCCTCGACGTACCGATCGGCGTCTGGCGTCAACACCCACCAGTACGTGCCCCCCGCAGGGTAGAGCAGCACCCGCTCGTGCCACACCGGGTCGCGCGGGTGCCGCAGCCCGACACGGCGTCCTGGCCGGAGCTCACTGCACCACGCCCCCACCTCGACGAGAGTGCCGTCCGCGGCCAGGGTCGTCCGGCCGCGGCGGCGGCGGGGGAGCGGGGCGATCATCGCGACGGGCTCGGGCCACCGCGCAGCAGCACACCAAGATCACTCCCTCCCCGCAAGCGATCCCCCCCGCCAGGATGAAGGCGAAGAGACGGCCTTCGCCCAAGGCTGGGCCTGCCTCGGGCACGGACGGCGCCGCACGGGCCTCTCCAGGCCCCAGGGGCGGCAGCCGCTCCAGCAGCGCCGCGGCCACCTCGGCGGCCGAGGGACAGGTGGCTGGCGCAGGCGAGGAGTTCGCCACCAGCCAGGGCCCGAGCTCCTGCGCCACGGCCGCGGCCACCGCGCCGGCGCTCGGCGCTGGCGGTGGCGGCGGCGGCGCGGGCGGGGGCCACTGCGGCGCGTGGCACACGCAGGACGGGCAGCTGGTCGAGGCGGCCACCAGCGCCGCCAGCCAGCTCGCCGCCCAGCGCAGCCCGGCCCAGGCAGCCGGCGCCCCCACCGCGGCGCTCACCGCGAGTGGCGGCGCTGCCCGGGGCCATGGCCCAGCCCCGCTCATGCACTTGAGAAAGATCAAAAGCCATGGAGCGGCCCAGACAATAACGTGCAAGCACTCCTAAAAGGGCGAACACGAATCGAAAATCAGAGCTTTCCGCCCCAAGGGGCCGCAATGAGGCCCTCAGAAGGCTCCAAGAAGCCCCAAGAGACCCCAAAGAGGCCTCCGACGCCCCAAGGAGCTTCAAAACGGCCCCCACGAGGCTTCATAACGCCCCCCTAGAGGCTCCCTAGACGCCCCCGGCGACATCCCACCGAACATCCTTTATGCCTATGACGAACAACCCAGGCACGGTGGCGGGATGGGCCGAAAGCCATTGGATCCGCCGCCCCCTTTTGATTCATCAAAGGGGTGCCCGGCGTGCCAGAATAGACGGCTTTTGGTTTTGTTTTTTTTCCAAAAGAACCCCCCCCTACGGCTCTGGCCCGCCCCGCTGGCCACCCGGAAAGGCGCTCAAAACGCATCCGTCGTGCTTCTGTTTCCTCCAGTTGGCCCAAGATGGCGTCCAAGACAGCCAAGATGGCCCAGGATGGTCTCCAAGACGCCCCAAGATGTACCCAAGACGGTCTACGACGGCCCAACAGGCCCGCAAGAGGCCTCCAAGACGGCCCAAGAGCCCTCCAAGACGTCCTCCAGGAAGGCCCGAAAAGGCGAAAATCATTGGTTTTCCGCAGGTTTTTGAAGGATTTTGGCATTTGCGCCTTTTCGGCTTTCCGACGGCCCAAGACGGCCCAAGATGCCCCCAAAATCGCCTAAGAGGCCCCCCAAAGAGCCCCATGACGGCCCAAGTGGCCAAGACGGTCCCCAAAGGGCTCCAAGACGGCCCAAGAGGCCCCCAACACGCCCAAGATGGCCTCCAAGACGCCCAAGATGGCCTCCTAGACGGCCCCGAGGCGCCCCAAGAGGGCCCCAAGTCGGCCCACAAAGGCCCCCAAGACGGCTCCCTACGGCGTCAGACGTGCCAGGAACCCACCAAGATGGCCGAAGTTGGCTCGAAGCTGGCCCAAGACGGCCCAAGAGGCCTCCAAGAGGGCCTCCAGGAAGGCCCGAAAGGGCCAAAACATTGAGTTTCCGACAATGTTTGATGGGTTTTGACATTTGCTTCTTTTCGGCCTTCCGACGGCCCGAGACGGCCCCAGAGCCCCCGAAGATCGCCGAAAGATCGCCTAAGAGACCTCCAAGAAGGCCCCAGAACGGCCCAAGAGGGCCCCAAGACGGCCCCAAGAGGCCCCCAAGACGGCACAGGAGGCCTTTAAGACGCCCAAGATGGGCCTCCAAGACGGCCCTGGAGCATTTCAAGAGGGCCCCAAGTCGGCTCATAGAGGCCCCCCATACGGCTTCCGACGGCGTCAGACGGACCAGGAGCCCACCAAGACTGCCGAACATGGCCCTAAGATGGCCCAAGACGGCCCAAGAGGCCTCCAAGAGGACCTCCAGGAAGGCCCGAAAAGGCCCGAATCATTGATTTCCCGAACCCCAAGAGGCCCCCAAGACGGCCCAAGAGGTCTCCAAGACGCTCAAGATGGCCTCCCAAACGTCCTCCAAGAAGGCCCGAAAAGGGTCAAAATGGCCTCCAGAAGGCCAAGATGACCTTCGAGATGCCCACGTGTTCCCCGAAGGCTTTCCAAACCGATTCGGGGAACACATGGTCCGATAGCCCGGCAGGTCTGGCCTCAAAGTTCGGCCACATAGGCGCTTCCAAAAAGGCAGGGGGCGGCGGTGATTCGCCGTGGGCGTCTTCGATCCGCCGCCCCGTGTCGATTCATCGCAGGGGTGCCTGGCGTGCTGGACTTCTTACGGTTTTGGTTTTGGTTCTTTTTCCAAAAGAACTCCGCCTGGCGCTTCGGCCCGTCCCGCCGGGGTCCCGGGAGGGATCTCCAGGCCCGCAAACGACCTCAATGTCCACAAAAAATTCTCCAAGACGGCTCAAGATGGCCTCCAAGACGGCCAAGATGGCCCTCAAGCTCGCCCAAGATGGTTCAAGATGGCCTCGAAGTCCGCCCAAGATGGTCCAAGATGGCCTCCAAGACGGCCCAAGAGGGTCCAAGATACATCCAAATTTACCCAAGAAGCCTCCAAGACGGCCCAAGAGGTCTCCAAGAGGCCCTTCAGGAGGGCCCGAAGAGGCCAAAATCATTGGTTCTCCATAGGTTTTTGAAGGATTTTGGCATTTGCCTCTTCTCGGCATTCCAACGGCTCAAGACGGCCCAAGAAGCCGCCAAGATCGCCCCCAAACCGCTCACGAGGCCTCCAAGAGGGCCCCAAGACGGCCCCAAGAGGCCTCCAAGACGGCCAAGATGGCCTCCAAGACGGCCCCGAAGCGCCCCGAGAGGACCCCAAGTCGGTTCAGAGAAGCCCCCAAGACGGCTCCCGAAAGCGTCAGACGGGCCAGGAACCCACCAAGATGGCCGAAGTTGGCTCGAAGCTGGCCCAAGACGGCCCAAGAGGCCTCCAAGAGGGCCCCAGGAAGGCCAGAAAAGGCCAAACACTTTCATTGTCCTAAGGTTTTTGAAGGATTTTGACATTTGCTTCTTCTCGACCTTCCGACGGCCCGAGACGGCCCCAGAGCACCCAACTATCGCCCAAAGATCGCCCAAGAGGCTTCCGAGATGGGCCCGGAACGGCCCAAGAGGCCCCCAAGACGGCCCCAAGAGGCCCCCAAGACGGCCCAGGAGGCCTTTAAGACACCCAAGATGGCCTCCAAGACGGCCCTGGAGCATTCCAAGAGGGCCCCAAGTCGGCCCAGAGAGGCCCCCCAAACGGCTTCCGACGGCGTCGGACGGGCCAAGAGCCCACCAAGACGGCCGAAGATGGCCCTAAGATGGCCCAAGAGGCCTCCAAGAGGGCCTCCAGGAAGGCCCGAAAAGGCCCGAATCATCGATTTCCCATGAGTTGTTAAAAAGGATTGTGGTATTTGCTTTCTGTTCGGACTTCCGACGGCCCGAGACAGCCCAAGTGGCCCCAAAGATCGCCCAATAGGTCCAACACGGCCCCAAGAGGCCCCAAGACGGCCCAAGAGGCCTTGAAGTCGCTCAAGATGACCTCCAAGACGCTCAAGATGGCCTCCAAGACGTCCTCCAAGAAGGCCCGAAAGGGTCACGGCCAAGATGACCTTCAAGATGCCCACGTGTTCCCCGAAAGCTTTCCAAACCGATTCGGGGAACACATGATCCGATAGCTTGGCAGGTCTGGCCTCAACGTTCGGCCACATAGGCACTTCCAAAAAAACAGGGGGTGGCGGTGATTCGCCGTAGGCGTCTTCGATACAAATATAGAAACCACACATATATACACAGACGTACATCGATTAGCCGGTCAGGGCCTCAAACAGTGCGTTTCTAACAATATATGTTGTGCAACCTCTGTGTGGCAATCAATGTGATACATTCTAGGTGGCGCAATCTAGGCTGTGCATCGGATGTTGTGCAATCTATGTTGCGCTATATGCGTGGAACAATCTATGTGGTGCAAACAGTTTCCGTGCGCACAGAGTTGTCCACTCCACTGCTCGCGCAATCACCCCACCTACACACCCGCAACTTGGCTTGCAACACCCATACGGCGGCGATTGCGATGAGTGCTTGGAATTGGCTGGTGCATCTCTCCGTCCGCGCTAGACCGCGCATTCTCGCGCGCAGCGGCCAGATAGTTTGGCGCTGCCGACGCGGCCGCGGTGGCGCTGACCGCTGGGCCGATCCCAACGGGCCCGTCAGTGCGAGTCGGCGAATTGGGTGGGCGCGGCATCATGGCAACATCAATAACTGTAGACGCGTTGATGATGGTAGCGATGCTGATGACGATGCTGACAACGACACCGGCAAGACCAATGACGGAAGCGATGCTGATCACGCCGACGACGATGACGGCGCCCTCGCGTCGGTGATGCAGGTTTTTTAAGGAGTTCGATATGCGCGCGCGGTCGACGCGCGAAAGTGGCCCGCATGGTGTTGTGTGATTCGGACCGTGCTCCCCCAGCACGCGCGCAAGGGCGTTCGAATGATTTCGACGTGCGGCGCGAGGGGCCCGTTTGGCTAAATTTCATATTCAACATCCGCCTGGGCGACCTGGAGACGTGAAAACAAGCGGTCCTCGAGACATCCTCAAAATATCCTCATGCTAGACCCACCTGGGCATCCTGGGGCGCCCAGGCCGCTCAAGTTCTGCAAAACAACCGCGTCGCTCGAGACATCCGCAGATATTCGGTGCGCAGGGCGCGCCATCCGCGCGCGGGTACGCAAGAACATCTTTTCCATGTCCTGACAAATTTCAACGCCTCCAGATTTTGTGGTTTATAACGGATTCTGCGTCAAACGCTCCGCATCCCTTCTTTTTCATCGGGCAGGCACGTGCGAAACGCATTGAACAAACCTCGCTACTTATCGCAGATCATTTCGCCATAACTCGTATTTCGAATTTCGAATTTCGGGAAACGATGGGTGGCAATTCCCCTTCGAAGGCGTTCCCGTAATTCAAATCCCGAATTTCGGGAAACCAAAGGGGGGAGGCCGATGGGGGTTTCGAATCACGGGAAACCTGAAACCACTACGAAAAATCCGCCGACCCTGTCGGCGTGTGTGGGGTGTCTGTCTGGTCCCGTCGACGGGGAGCCTTCTTTCGTCCCCTCCTTCCCATCCTCCTCTCCCGTCGGGGGAGAGAGAGAGAGAGAGAGAGAGCACCCTTCCTCGTTCGGGGAACGGGGGCTATCGGGCCTGCATCGGCGATGCTTGGGCGACTGGGGGTCGATGCATCCCCCTCTGAGCCGACGGTCAGGAACTTACAAGCGGATCGTGTGCTTCTCCGCTCCGCGGGGCGGGGAGCCTGGAAAAACTTGGGACGTTGACGCTTAGGGATGGGGACACGGATGGCTTGGCCAGAACCGGCGGGGCGACGCGCTACACCAGAGTTCCCGACCGTAGAGCGAGGACGCGGCCGCAAGAACCCCTCGCAAGAAACCCAGCCCTTAAAACCCACAGGCGCGAGATGCAAGCGGGCGGAGCCCACAGCTCCATGAACGCAGCAGCTCCTTCCACGGCCGCTGGAAGTCACCGCGCAGCGCGCGGAGCGAAGAAACAAGGGCACCCTGACGAAAAGCACTCGGTTTCTTGATGCCCGTCCCGACTGTAGGTCCCCCCGGTGACGTTGCCTCCAGCACAAGGACTGCCGGCGCGCCGCTGGAGGCGGTGGGCCGTGCACAAGAGAGGCAGGCGGATCACGGAGGCCAGGGCGCAAATGGGTGCAGCATGCCATCGCGCACTGCTCCACGACAGGGCCTCCTGCGCTTTCGAAAGGCCCGGCTCTTGCAATGACCTGGGCCGCACCCTGGTCCTGTGGCGTCCCCCCCTCAACCACTGGATGGAACAGACACGGCGCAACTCGCTACGCCTGAAGCTTGGATGCTGGGGGAGTGGGGGGAGGAGAAGGAGAAGGAGAAGGAGAAGGAGACGGAGAAGGAGAAGGAGGAGGCGGAGGAGGAGGATCAGGAGGAAGAGGACGAGGAGTAGGAGAAGGAGGAGGAGGAGGAGGAGGAGGAGGAGGAGGAGGAGGAGGAGGAGGAGGAGTAGGAGAAGGAGGAGGAGGAGGAGGATCAGGAGGAGGAGGAGGAGGGGGAAGATCAGGAGGAGGATCCCACGCCACTGAAGGGCGCACGTCTTTGTCTAGGCCGCGCCGGCTGCGCCGCCGCCGCCGTCGGCCCCCGCGGGGCCATTCCTCAGGTCCGCGACCTCGGAGAGCACCTGGTTGGAGTTGCTGGTGTGGGTGGCCGTGTTCGCGTCGCCGACCAACCCCACAGCGTACACATCCACAGGCGAGTCCTCCACGGTAGGCTCATCATCCGTGGACTCCACCTCACCTTCATCACGACGGCCATGGTCATCTTCTTGTTGTTGTTGCCCTTGTTGTATCAGTCCTTGTGCATCCGCTTCTCCATCATGCGGAACTTGAACCCGACCAGCACTCCCATGGTCCACATCACCGTCACAGACATCACTGAGCCCAGAATCCTCCACTTGAAGCTCAGCGTCACAATCTAGAGGTACTTGGACACGACCACCACTCCCACGTTCCACATCTTCACACGAAGTAAGCACACCATCGCCTGGGAGAGTCACTGGACCTTCACCAGCTTCTCCTTCATGAGGAACACCATCTTCATGTTGTTGTTGTCCTTGTTGTGGCCGTCCTTGTGGTTCAGCTTCTCCTTCGCGCGGTACTTGGACCCGACCAGCACTCCCAAGGTCCACACCACCATCAGCATCGCCAAGGTGCCCAGCATCTTCCACTTGAAGCTCGGCGTCGCCTGCAAGTGGTACTTGGGCACGACCACCACTCTGACGTCCCACCTCTTCGCGAGGAGGAAGCACACCATCATCTGGAAGAGTCGCAGGACCTTCGCCAGCTTCACCTTCCTGAGGAACACCATCTTCTTGTTGTTGCTGTCCTTGTTGAAGCCGTCCTTGTTGCTCAGCTTCTCCATCGTGCGGTACTTGGACCCGTTCAGCACTCCTCTGGTCCACGCCGCCATCAGAAACGCCAAGTTGTCCGGCATCTTCTACTTGAAGCTCAGCGTCACCTGCTAATGGTACTTGGACACGACCACCACTCTCACGTTCAACATTTTCGCGAGGAGGACGCACACCATCACCTGGAGGAGTCACCTGACCTTCACCAGCTTCACCTTCAGGAGGAGCAACGCTACTAGGCAGATCAACTGCAGCACCGCTCTCATCGAGAACACCTTCAGCTTCGAGTGGTCCCACCTCGCCGACCAAGTGGCGACTACCACCCCCGCCAAGGCCAACGTCGTCCACTTCTTCTTCAACCTCTTCTTCCGCTCCAGCATAAGGATCAAAGAGATCATGACCTTCAATGGCAGGGAGAAGAAACGCAGCAGGGTGGCGAAGCATCCAGTCAATCTCGTAGAACTTGTCCCTCGTTAGCCTGGGAAATAAATGGTGAAGTAGCCGCGAAGCTTGCAAAATCTGAGGTTCCGACAGGTCAGCAAACGTCACCAGATTGTCCTGTCAATGCCCAGGCGGTCGTTCAGATAGAGGAGCCAGCGAGAACGATGACCAACACAATGTAGTTGCAGCACCATGCAGCATGTTAGGACTAGCGGGCAGGATCGTAGGAACCACAATGCTGACTGCATGAACCGTGTTGGGCTCTAGCATGTCCCAATCCACCTCACCAAAACTGTCAGAGAGCTGTCCGCCCTGTTCACCCAGCACGACTGCAGTCCCCCCCAGCAGCAAGCGCGCGTTGAATAGCGAAAACTTGCTGTCTGAGCTCGGCTTGATCCCTTGGTTCGCGACCGCGGAGACCCATGACAGCATGACCCAGCGCAGCATGCCCTTCAGCTCCACCAGCCTGCACGGGGTCTGTGTCTGCCCCTTGATAGGGGGCCGCAAGACCTACAGACGGATCTGCAAGCGGAACCTGCTGCCTTGTAATGTCCGCTTGCCCTGAGTGGACAGTATCATGAGAAGATGAACTTGAACTCGAACTTGAACTTGATGAGCATATGCAAGTAGGCCCAAGACTGAGTTGAGGTGGTTCTTGAGCGGGAGCAGTGTGTACCAGAGCCGCTGCCGCAGAGTCGTGAACCACTTGTGGATCACCAGGAACAACATCCAGCTGCGCGCCATTATCAAGATCCAGGACCGCGCTCTGGCGCCACTGTCTGGGCCAGGACCTCCGCGTGCACATCCTCCTGATCAGATTCCGATTCGGGACACAACAGCGCGAGCCTTTCGTCCTGTGGTAGGTCCTCAATCATGTCGTGAGGTGCGTCGCCATCCGCTGCCAGCATCAGCTCGTCGAAGTCCGCAGGGGCGCCATCATCGAAGACCACATCCAGATCGAGAGTAGGAGAACCAGTCTCCTCACCAGTACCTTCCAAGATCGCAGACGGATGGGAGAGCAACCAGACAACCAACTCCCTGTGCTCCTCTGACATAACATAGTTCGCATCCAAGTAGTCGATTGCCCGCTGGAGTTGGTCCGCCGATCAAGGTTCTTCACCTCTCTGCCCAGGTGAACCTTGCACGCCAGATGCAGCCAACACAGTGTAGACAAACGAACTGACCGAGCGAAGTGCGGGAAGCCTCTCAGAATCATCTCCACGACCAGGAGACCGAACGCTCTCATCAGCAGGCGGATCAGACGGCATAGCCGCCGATGATGGTTGTGACGACGTCTGCGAAGGATGCCCTACCGCACTTGATGCCACACAGCCGCCAGAAGCTAACGCACCACCCACCGCCCCATCAGGGTAAATCACCCCAAACCCATGTTCAGCCATCAGCCGATCGAAATTGCCGTCAGACGAGCTGGAGTCAGACACAAGATCTTGTCCAAGGGGCGAGGTTGGTTCCGCCTGTGGCAGCTCCTCGTCATGCGCAGGTGGGGGCACCGTTGACGACGCAGCAGAAGGATCCCGAACAGAGGAGTGATGCCCTTCGCGAGATCTTCGAGCCACTTCTTGTACTTGTCGTTCAAATTCTTCGTCAGTGAGGATGTGACCAAAATGGTAAGAAAAATCGGCAGCGGTCATCTCGGCATCATCGTGACCACCTGATGGTGGAGGCTCCACTTCACCCGTGCTCGAATTGCATCCACTTTCTGCCATAATCTCAAGATCCACGTCCGTAGGCGTCGGCAGGCCGTCCCCGTCCACGCTGTTGTTGGAGTCGTTAGTAAAAGGCTCGCCATTCTCAAAGGTGCCCACCACTGCACCAATCCGAGGCACACGTTGACTGCGTAGATGAGGAAGTAGCGCAGGAAGCACTGCGGGGGGGCGGGCCGCCCGCGCCTGCTCAAAGCGGGGACGCTCCCCTGGCAGCATGCGAGAGGCATTGGCTAGCCAGCCCAATTGCCGTAGGTGTTGTACGCCACGCCGCCGTAACTGACTGATCCTCGAGTTGTTGCGAGCCGGCCATTGTTCAGAGAGAGAGAGAGAGAGAGAGAGAGAGAGAGAGGGAGAGAGAGAGAGAGAGACGTACTGCTTCCCTAGTCTGGGCGCCGTCGTACCACCCACGAAGACAGATCTCAGTGGCAACCTCCCAGCGCACAGCTTGACCAGAGGCGACACCTGCAGGGCAGCGCAGCAGGTCACGAAACCCGCGATACCTCAATACATCCATAACATACTCCACACACCAGTCCATCCATTGTTGGATATCACTACCTGTCGAGTCGACCACGAGAGAAGGAACCCATTGCTGCGCCCAAGCTGCAACCCGATCAACCAAAGCACGATGCATCGCATGGGCCTGACGGCGGTCAGCAGGCAATGTCGGATGTCCAGCACGTTGAAAAGGCACAGTACCAGCGACCAAACTCGACGTGCACCTTGACGAGGCAGGGGCTGTGTCCACTCGCTCCCAGGAAGAAGTCTCCAGAACTCTTTGCAGGGGGTTCCATTGTCTTAGAAACATATGCTCATGCCCACGATGTTCGATGGCCATTTGTCGAAGCCCTTCGTTGTCCTGGGGCCCTGTCAAATGCCTCAATAGCCGCTCCCTGGAGTGCACCGTGTTGCACCAAGATACATGAACGATGCAGACCCCAAGTTCGTAACGGCGCCAATGATCCGCCTGCGGCTCAGGAAACACACCCTGAAAGATCCTGAACTCCAATCTGCAAACAACCTGATTCGAACACCACACCATCCAGTCGTCGAAGTCCGATCGCGTGACGTCCTGCATGAAGACAGAGGGTGTCCAGTTACGCGCCCACGATGCAGAACGACGCTCAAGCGCAGCAAGAAGACTCTCCATGCCATGGTAGACCCCAACTAGAGGCGGGAGACCAAATTGACGTTCCCCGACAGCTTGTGGGTAGCGAACACGATGAGGCAACCGATCATGAAGTATAGCCTGACCCATCGGTAAAACCCGAAGGAGCGCATCAGGGAGCGGCAGTTCACCGATAACCGACTTCATGCCTTGGGCCGATGGAGCAGCAGGCGCCGACATAGGAGCAGCGCGCGGAAAGACTGGCGAAGCCGTCCACCCAGCATGCAGTTTGGCTAGCGCACGAGCACGCAGAGCACCACGAGCTGCAGTGAGGAGAGCATCAGGAGGGACGTAATCAAGATGCCGCACCTCATGATAAATGACTGTGGCTAACTGCATGTTGATCAAGTTGTCGTCACTGGGCTCGCTAAGCCCCCACCGCACCAGGACTGGACCAGGTAGGAAGCGACGTCCTCCAGACTTCGCCATCGCAATGCCCCAGGCAAGACCACGGCACTGTAGGTAATGTCCAATCTCGTCCTGATAGCCTTCACAGCCGAAGATGCACTTTCTTTGCCCCAAAGAGGACGAGATGCGTGAGGAGGTGAGCCAGCCACCCGCGAAACCTCGGAAGATCGAGGATGCCCATGCCATAGGGTATCTGCGAAGCCTTTTGCGCAACCGAGTCCAATCAATCTTGTCTAACTGCGTCGCCAAGGACGGAAACCACTTGTTCCACCGTCTAGAAATGGTAGCGACCAAGGGCGATGTCTCGTTCCCAGGAGTGCAGAATCTGGACAAGAAGGCGGCCATGCTGGCATTCTATGCTACACGTTGGACTCCTTTAGCCGCAGCGTGATGTTCAGCCAGAAGCGCCCGAGAAGCCACTGCCGCAGGCGAGGAGGATGAGCACGCAGCGTCCAGCGTCTCCACAATGGCGGGCATGACCCAGAAAGAGGGGGAGAGGCGGCCAGTGAGGTCGATCAATCGACGATGATCAAACCACCGCTCCGACGCACGCCGAAGAAAACGAAGATAGTCCTTGTGCTCAGGATGTGTGGAAAGCCCAGACCGAATGAGCGCAGCCTCTGCCATCGAGACGATATTGTGTAGCTTCGGCCCGCCCCAATCCTTCAGCGCAAAGAAATCGACCAGCCGCAGCGCACCTCCAGGGAAGCGGAGAAGGCGAACCAGAACATTAATGTCGAACTTGCGGATGGCTTCAGGGAGAGCGAAGAATTGTGCAACATAACTCAGCGTCGGTACTGCACGAATCACGTAGTTCAGAGCATTCAGCGACAGCGGCGCAGACGAAGCAGCCAACGCACCGACGCGCATCTTGTATTTGGCCCATGGTCCATTCCACGAGCTCATAGGTATTGCAGCAGGCCCGAGCCAGACACCCAAGTACAGCAAGCTAGCCTCCACTTTGAATGCCGCCCATCCAGGAACATGCTGATGAAGATAATCTAGCGTCTTAGCCTGGATGGTCTCAGAGAAGGTGCCGGCGAGGGGCACCAGAACACACTTGGGAGGTTTCAGTTTGAGATTGGCCAACTTCTCTGCTACCGCCATCGCCCGGGCCAAAAATTTAAGGTCTAGCATATCAAAGACAACGCCCCCAATGTCGTCGGCACACGCACGAAAGACACCACGAGCTGAAACTTCAATGCCACGCCTGATCTCTTCCAAGAATGGTGACGTAGCCGCTGCAAACGGGCTGCCACTCAGCGCACATCCCTGAATAATTACACAAAAGATACGGAAAAGCGGCTTGGTTATCCCATCAACACGCCCGACAGCAGTCACAACTGAGTACAAGCCGCGAATAGCAGCATGCAGCCCGCGCGGAAGGCAAAGACGATTCAAGACAGCAAAGAGAAACTCTTGACTCAAGGACGGGAATGCCTGGCCGAAATCGAGCGCGACGAGCAACGGGTTCCGCTTGAGCACCGCGGGCTGCAGTGATGCAACCCGTGCCATCATGTCTAGCTCCAGGATGTTGGAAGTAAACTGACGTCCTGCAATGAAGCCTCTCTGCGAGGCTGACGCCGTCCTCTGTATGATAGGTGCAATGGCCTGATTGAAGGTGGCCGAAATGACCTTCATGTCAGTGTTTCGCAGCCCGAGTGTCCTCACTGTATCAGGAGTACGCATAACTCTTCTGCTGTCATCATCTCCCACTTGACTACCTTTGGGAAGAAAAGCCTGAAGCGTGTCACCAGTGCTGGAAAAGAGAAGTTGTCCATCCATCAGCCACATGCAGGCATTCCACAGCGCGTCGCCACCCATAGGATGCGCCGCCCATGCAGAGTAGGGAAGGCCGTCAACACCAGGAGCAGACGAAGATGGCGCAAGCCGTCGCAGAACACGACCAAGCAACGAACGATTGGGCGGAGGGATATCTTCATAGTGTCCAGGCTGTACGAATTTGTCGACATCAACACGCATAGCATTGGGGAACACTGCAGGTGGCGCAGGCACAGGAGCCCAGTATGCCGCCAAGGCGTCCAACTTGTCCATCGCATCCGTGTGTGCACAGTTATTCACGGAGATGGCCCGCAGCGTCAGCCTCTTCCCAAACGGCGCCCACGGGCGCGCCTTGCGAGACTTCGCAGCAAGGGCCCCAGCGGGAGGCCGAGCACGCCCCACTGCATGACGTGCCGCATGCTGAAGCTCCTCAAGCTCATGATCGGCAGCAGCTTGCTGAACAGTGTCGACCCAGGCCGAGAAAACAGCCGGCTGGGCCAGCCGCACCTGATGCCCAGTAATCCCAATACAGTTCCGAGCCGTCTCCGATGCATTGCAAACGCGCAAGGCCAACCGAACATCTTGACGCCAGACGGCCCTCGCCAGCTGTCGCGCAAACATCCTCTGCGCTTCGCGAGATCCAGGATCGTCGACCAGCAACTGATTGAGCGAGTCAAGCGCGGCCGCATTGACCAACTCCTTATATCGTTCCATCTGACGAGGAGGGGGGGGAGACAAGAACGCGTGCCGTTCATAGTCGAGGAGCCGCCCAAGTCGTTCGCAGAAGTCGGCCGGCTTGTAGATAGCAGGGGGCACTGTTTTGACATACTTCCTGCGTTGGCTCCTGTTGCTGAGCGTAACCCTGACAGCAGCATGATCAGAAACATCTCGATCAGACAACTCTTCAGGCGTGGAAATAACCGCCACAGCGTGTTGAACTTGACACGCAACCCACCCAGGTTCAGAAATTCAAACACGATCGATCTGCGCCACCGTCCTGGAGTCCCTGCAGACGTGAGTGGGGTCCTCTGAGGCAACCTCGACGAATGGCGAGAGCACTGAAAGCCAGAGCTTCATATGCGTTCTGGCATTGTTGGTGACCCTGAGATCACGCGCTTGGGCAGGATCCGCCAGGTCCAAGGCCTCATGTGCAGAAAAATTGAAATTCCCACAGACCACAACCATTCTCGAAGACGGAGCCGCTGCAGCCCAAGCATAGTCTTCCTGAATACGTTGCGTAACTTGTAGCACATCTCCCCGCTCCAGTCCGTGATTGTGAACATTGTAATGCCGAAGTTCAACGTGCCCACGACGGAGAACCAGGCGCAATGCACGTCCAGGAATAAGATCGAGCGGAACAGCGACAACATCCCCATCCTGTGCAAGCGGAACAACCGTTGCCACGCCACCACGCCTGTGGCCATCTCTCTCCAGTTCAAATGAACCAAACACCGAGGACGATGGAGCAATCCTCGACATGACGAACTGGAACTCTGCCAAAGTTTGGTGCACCTCTTGAATGGCAAAGATGGCGCTCGTGATGCCAGCTTGATGAAGGTAGTTGGCTTTGGCCATGGCTTGTGCCCCACGCCACCTCAATAAGGCTCTCGCATTCCAAATGCAGAAGACGATTTGACCTGACTTCGGCGACATCCCACCTTCAACCTCTGAGCGAAAGAGGCCGTCGTACTGGCTAAAGACTCCACTCGGGCTCGCCATTGGGGGTGATGATGTTGGTGATGGCAGCCTTGATCTCGTCCCTGGTCCATCCCCTCGTAGCAAGCGCCGCATCATTCCAATAACATTTTGTCGCCTCCTGTCCTGGCTGCGGCTCAAGACGAAGAATCGGGTTCCAGCTTTCAGAGATCCACCCATTCTGGCGATCGAAGAAC
Organism: Prorocentrum cordatum; assembly: GCA_963575745.1. Classification (NCBI taxonomy): domain Eukaryota; class Dinophyceae; order Prorocentrales; family Prorocentraceae; genus Prorocentrum; species Prorocentrum cordatum. The sequence continues at coordinate 250,294 of CAUYUJ010021315.1, forward strand.
AGCTTTGCGTCAGGGTACTTCTCTCGCAGGACGGCCGTGATCTTCTTCCCAGCAATCTCACGCTTGATCTGGAACGGGTTCTTGTCGGCACCAACGTGCAGCTGCGTGGACCCTCCAGAAGCGCCAGGAACGGGAAAGCGCATCCAGTTGCCTTTGCCAGGCAGTCGAAGTGCACCAAGGGCCTGCACTGCGCGTCGACCCGCGACAGCGACAGGGCCTGTGAACTGCAGCGTAAACAGCCGATCTTGCTCTTCTCCCTGAACTTCCCATCCTTCAATTTTGGACTTGTCCAGCCAGGCCTTGATGGAGTCGTGGACATCTTTACGCTTGACCATAGAGGAAGCCACAATCTTGAGCACCGTCGCGTCCACTTCTCTGTGAAATCCAGCTGCTGGAGGCTTGGGCGGTGGCGGGGCACGATGTGCGAGCGCCAAGGCATTGCGCAGCTCATCCATTTGCTTGTGCATGCCCCCAAGCTCATCATGCATCTTCTCAGTGCGTGAATCCAAGCTGGAGACTCTGGCATTGAGACCGTCAAGCTGTGTCTGGAACCGCCGCTCCATCGCAGCCAGCTCGGGACGAAGTGAGGCCTCCACCTTCTGCTGGCACGTGGCTGGGACGCTCTTGACGGCATCCTCCACAGTACGGATTGCGGCCATGACAGGGTCGACGGCCTGCGTGGCAGCAACGGACGCTGTCGAGGCGACCATTCCAGTGATCTCATTCTTGAAGGAGGCGAACGTGCTGCGGAGGTGGCCATCGATGAGGCCCTTGACATGGTCGTCCCAACCGGTGGGGTCCATGTCTGGATCGTTCTCTTCATCGGAGCCGCATCTGCTGGAACGGGACCGTTCGTCGGCACGACCATCGCCTGCCTCAGCACCGTCATCAGCAGGACGAGCCCCACTGCCGCGAGCGTCACCAGGGAGCTTCTTCTTCTTTCGCCGTCCACCAGGAGCAGAGGGCGCCATGAGCCACGAGCGCCGCGCACGGGCGGAGGGGCAGCGCGCGCGGCGGAAACTGGCCGCGGACTAGCGATATCCATTCCCTGCTTGCGCAAAGCAGGCATCTTGAGCCAAAATGGCTACGGAAGATCAGGAGGAGGAGGAGGAGAAGGAGGAGGAGGAGGAAGGCGGCAGAGGACGGGAACGAACTTACTGGAGGGAAGGGATCGGCGGGGGAGGATGCAGTCGACCAGAAAGAAGAGCGGTCGACCAGCTCCTCCTCCTCCTCCTCCTCCTCCCCCTCTTCCTCCTCCTCTTCCTCCTCCCCCTCCTCCTCCTCCTCCTCCTCCTCCTCCTCCTCCTCCTCCTCCTCCTCCCAAAGGGGGCGCAACACTCGCGAGGGCGAGGAGCCGAGCATGGGCAGCATAAGGAACTCCCGGTCGCAGGGCGCCCCGCCCTTGTGGCCCCGGCAGCAACAAGTGAGGTCTCCGTGGAAGACCTGCCCGCACGCCGGGCGCCCAGGAGCGGGGGACGAGGTGGAGGATATCCGGGCCCCCCAAACCATGTGGTGACGGACCGCGTGGTGACCTCGGAACCCCCAACGACCTCACCGCGCGGTCCGTTACCGCACTGTCTTGGGACCTCTGGGGCCCCAGTCGCCCGAGACATCCTGGGAGAACGACTGATGTCCCAAAACCGGTTGGGACCTCCTGCCTAGCGTGTCGCGGCGGCGGCCCTGGCGCCACGCTATGCCCTGCAAACGGATAGCTTGCCGAGGCCATGGGCCGTCGAGTGCGTTCCGATGGCCGCAAGGGGCCGTCCCGATGGCAGCCGATGGCCGCCGAGAGCCGCCGATGGCCTCCGAAGGCCGCCGACGGCCTCGGGCCTCAGGAACACACACACACACACATGGCCAACCTAGACACATGGAGCACATCGTGGAGGACACTCGCTCGATACACTGGCAGAGGGCTGGCGTACCCTGCCATGGACGGGCCAAACGATGAAAAGACATCCAGCGGCCATATGTTTATTTAGCTCTCGTACAGGCCGGAAGCGTCATATGGCCGATTCCGATAACGCTGAACAAAACATCATCGACCCACGAATCTGGAAAGGGGTATGGAAATGTGAGGCATGGCAACGTTTTCAAGACACCTGATTGGGCGACGGGCAATTGCAATGCTGAGTGTATCGATCTTGGTGTACCATGCCCAGGGCTGTGCTGTGCTGTGTCGTGCTGAACTGCGATGTGCCATGCCGCGTTTGTGCTCTATAGCGTTGTGGATCGAGTCCTCCTTGACATTCGAGTCCTGACCGAACTGATCTGGATCTTAAGCTCGAGCTGTCTGAGCACATAGCAGCCGCCCCAGAGCAATTTGAAGTGGAATCGTGGAAGACATTCAATCAACTCGACCTCAAAATCGGACTCAGCTCTGAAAAGGAACAACACGACACAGGGCACAGGCTCACGGACGCGCTACAGGATGTGCCAGGGGCGCAAGAGGGGATGCGCCAGGGGACGTGTCAGGGGACGCATCAGGGGACGTGCCCTGGACGTGTTAGGGACCTGCCACGGGACGTGCCAAAGCGCATGCTATGGGACGGCCAGAGGACGTCATGCCAAGGGACGTCGCAAGGGGCCCGTCACGGAAAGGGCAAGGGAAACGCCTGGGGACGAGCAAGGAAACGCGACAGAGGACGAGCCAGGGAACGTGCCACGCCGAGTCGTCGCAAGGGACGCGCCAGGGCGCACGCCAGGGCGCCAGGGGACGCCCCACGGACGGGCGGGGTTGGACTGCGACGCACTCTACTGCGACAAGCACGTGAAACCAAGCGTCTCGCTCGAGACGTTCTCAACACCTTCTAATGCTAGACATCTGCCTGAGCGACCTGGACACGTGAAACTAACCGTCTCGCTCAACACACCCTCAACACATTCTCATGCTAGACATCCGCCTGGGCGACCTGGACACGCAAAATTGAGCGGTTCGCTCAAGACATTCTCCGAACATCTTTATGTTAGACATCCGCCTGGACGACCTGGGCACGTGTAACCAAGCGTTTCGCTCAACACATCCTCGACACATCCTCATGCTAGACATCCGCCTGAGCGACCTGGACACGTGAAATCAACCGTCTCGCTTGAGACAGCATCAACACATCTTCATGTTAGACATCCGCCTGGGCGACCTGGGTACGTGAAAACAAGCGTTTCGCTCGAGACCTTCTCAACACATCCTCATGCCAGACATCCGCCTGGGCGACCTGGACACGTGAACACAAGCGTCTCTCTCGAGAGAGACATCCTCAACAAATCGTCATGTTAGACATTCGCCTGGACGACCTGGACACGTGAAAACAAACGTTTTGCTCAACACATCCTCAACACATTCTCATGCCAGACATCCGCCCGGGTGACCTGGGCGCGTGAAAACAAGCGTTTTGCTCGAGACCTTCTCCACACATGCTCATGCTAGACATCCGCCTGAGCGACCTGGACACATGACAGCAAGCGTCTCGCTGGGGACATCCTCAACACATCCTGACGTTCGACATCTGCTTGGGCATCCTGGACGCGTGAAACCAAGTGTCTCGCTCGAGAGATCCTCAAGACCTGGGCACGTGAAAACAAGTATTTCACCTGAGACATCCTTTGAATTATGAGCCCTAGGAGAGGAACGATCTATAGCACAAAACAAACGTTTCGCTCAAGAATTGTTCAACACATTATGCACAACAAACATTTCGCTCGAGACATCCGCAACAAACGAAAAATGCGTACTGTACCCTGTGTTTTTTTTTCAATCGGAATGTCAAGAACCAACTTTTCGGTCGGGACATCATCAAATTGTAATCCGCCGGCCCTCTTCGACCTTGTTATTTATCAAGGAAAGAATCCACCGGCCCTCTTCGAACGTGGCACAGGGAACAAGTTACCACACTGAACGAGAACCCTGGGCTCAGGCCCTTTCCAGGAAAAACGCTGGCATCTGTTTGGGGCACATCTTTTATTTCCACCGCCTTCCGCCAGCGGAAGCGGCCTCGTTTTACTTCCGCCAGCTTCCGCTGGCTTTCCGCCGAGGAAGAGATGCCAACTCCTTCGGTTCTCGAAGACAGGGCCCATCTGGAACACCCAATATGTATCCAGCTTCCTGGCATCAGCGACGAGGAGGGAGGGTTGAGGGAGACGGGGCGAAGGGGTGCGGGCAACGGGAGAGGGGCGAGGGAGGTAGAGAGCGGAGCTGGGGGAGCGAATGATGAACAAGTCCGATCTCGAGCGCGACATTGGTGATCCTTGCCTCGTGCAATTGCGCAGCGAGTCTGGTGTTCTGCGTACTGATATCTGCCACTGTGGCATACTCTGGATGCATGAGAATCGGGGGGGGAGTGGGCAATAACGAAAGAGCAAGCGTCCCCATCCCTCCCAACCACCCCTCAACGCGTGTCCAAAAATTGAGCTTCAAAACTGCCATCCCCCCCACCCCCCTATCCCCGACGGCACGCGCCCGGCCCTCATCCCCCCCCTCTGGAACCCAAGGGCGGGGCGATTATAATGCCATCTGGAGTAGGTACTGAGTGGAGTGCCCTCCCTCAGGTCCCCTTCGAATTCTGCATCTGCTCTCGAATGGGCCCAGAACTCAAATTCCCCGAAATCTCGGGCGCTTCCAGGCACTGCTGCGGCCGTCCCAGGGGTCCGGGCTGGAGCCCTCTTGGAGTCCTCTCGGGCTGTCTTGGAGGCCCTGGGGGCCAGCAGCCAAATCACTGAAAAGCTACTGTTTTGTATGACTTGTGTGCCCTCATCTTCTTTCGGTCATCAGAATCTCCAAGGCGGCCCAAGCGGCCCCCAAGATCACCCTAAGACGGCCCCCGAGCATCCAAGTGGGGCCCAAGAAGCCCCCAGGGCTGCAGCAAGAGGGGCGAAAGAGGGGGTGCTCGAACTGGCATGTCGAGCTTTCAGCCCCAAGATGGCCGCCGAGACCGCCAGCAGGCCCCAAAGACGCGCCCAACAAGCTCCCAAGAGGCCGCCAGGAAGCCTCCAATAACACCCCAGTAGATTCCAAGACGCCTCCAAGAGGCCCCCAAGAGGACCCCGAAGAGACCTGCCGAGAGAGCCCAAGTCTCTCAGAGGCCTCCCGTCCACGACCAAAGCACGGCGGTGGGATGGGCTGAAGACCACTGGACGCATGATACCGGACTTCGATGGAATCAACTCGGCGCACACTCATGGATTATATCCCCGTCACTCTTCAACAGAACTGAACACTGAACTGTGCTATCGAGAAAGCTTCTGTAACACTTGATATCAAGCACTGCTGCACAATGTTGCCAAGCTGGATGTTGAGCGCGGCGAAACAACAATCGTAAACATAGTCTTGAAATACCGACTTCTGCTGTCGTCATGGCATCCAACATGATCGACCCACGAACACGAACCCGGAAAAGGACTGAGAATTGTGAGGCATGGAAAAGGCAATTGGGCGATGCCAGGGGGGCATGCCAGGAGGACGCGCCGCGGAACGTCCCAAGGGACGCGCCAGCGGACGTGCCAGGGGAAGTGCCATGGGAACGCACCGCGGAACGTGCCAAGCAGACGCGCTATGGAACGTGCCAGTGGACGTGCCATGGGACGTGCCAGGGGACGCGCCGCGCGACGCGCCAAGGGAACGCGCCACGGAACGTGCGAGTTAACGTGCCAGGCGACGCGCCAAGGGACGCGCCAAGGAACGCATCAAGGAGCATGCCACGGCACGTGGCACGGGACCGCGCTCCCTGGAAAGCTCCTTGTGCTTGCTTAAAAAAACGTGGCTTGCCCCCCCCCCCCCCCCCCAGCCCTGCCCCCTAGACACCGCGGAATCAGAAAAGGGCAAAGCACGGCGGACCTATGAACGAAACCATTACGACGGGACCGCGCTCCCAAAGCCACGATCTCTTATTAATTACGCTGCGTCCGCTGTCCCTGGGCTACGATCCCTCGTATACTGCGCTGCGTCCGCGCTCCCCAGACAACGATCCATCGTAAATCACGCGGCGTCCGATCTTTCGTAAAGTAAGCGGGAGTCACGCTCTCAAGGCCACGGTCCCTCGACAATGAAACTGGACTCGCGCTCACAAGGCAACAATCTATCGGAAATTATACAAGATTCACGCTCCAGGGCCAGGGTCCGTCGAAAATTTTGGGTTCGCTCTTGGAGGCCACGATCCCTTGTCAAATACGCTGGGTTCGCGCTAAATTACGCTGCGTCTGCTCTCCCTGGGCCACGATCATTTGTAAATCATTCTGCGTCCGCGCTCCCAGGGCCGCGCTCCCTGGTGAATTACGCTGTGTCCGCGCACCCAAGGCCACATCCCGGTCAATCTTTTTTCTGTGTTCGGGCTCCCAGAGCCACTTTGGCATCCTGTGGCGCCCAGGCCGCTCACGTTCTGCAAAGCAAGCGGTTCGCTCGAGACATCCTCAGAGATTCGGCGCGCAGGGCTCGCCATCCTCGAGCGGGCACGTAAAAGGTTTACAGTTTTCCTTTACTGACGAATTTCACAGCCTCCAGACCTCGTGTTTTAACGCGGATTCTGCGCAAAACGCTCCGCACCCTGTTTCTTTTTAACAGAGAAGGAATCGAGTCCTCCTTTGCATCCGAGGCCTGGCCGAACTGATCTGGATCTTCAGCTCGACCTGCCTCAGCAAATGGTAGCTGCCCTAGAGCTAATTGACAGGGGAACATGCCAGGAGGATGCGCCGCGGAACGTCCCAGGGGACGCGCCTGGCGACGTGCCAGGGGACGTGCCACGGGGACGCACCGCGGGACGTGCCGAGGGGACGCGCTACGGAACGTGCCAATGGACGTGCCACGGGACGTGCCAGGGGACGCGCCGCGCGACGTGCCAAAAATTGACAAAGCCAAGCCAAAAACAAAAAAAACAGATAAAACCATAAAACATGAATAAGAACAGAAAATAATACATAAAAAGAAAAAAACAACGAACCAACAACCAGCCAGAGAAAAACAAAAAAGAAGGGGGGGGGGGACTCGCCACATGACGCGTCACGGAACATGCCAAGAAACGTGCCAAATTGCAATGCTGAGTGTATCGATATTGATGTACCGTGCCGAGGGCTGTGCCGTGCAGCGCCGTGCTGAATTGCGATGTGCCATGCCGCGATTGTGCTCTATAGCGTTGTGGATCGAGTCCTCCTTTGCATCCGAGTCCTGACCGAACAGATCTGGATCTTCAGCTCGCCCTGCCTCAGCAAATGGTAGCTGCCCCAGAGCTAATTGACAGGGGAACATGCCAGGAGGACTCGCCGCGGAACGTCCCAGGGGACGCGCCCGGCGACGTGCCAGGGGACGTGCCACGGGGATGCACCGCGGGACGTGCCGAGGGGACGCGCTACCGAACGTTAAAACACGTGGTCCTTGCTCGGGACAACCATGTTAGATATCCCCCTGGATGGCCTGGACACCTGAAAACACATGGTGCCAGCTAGGGAAACCATTGTAGATACACCCCTGAATAGCCGGGACATGTCAAAACACGTGGTGCTTGCTCAGAACAATCATGTTAGATACCCCCCTGGGTGGCCTGGATACGTAAAACACGTGGTTCAAGCTCGGGACAACCATGTTAGATATCCCCCTGGGTGGCCAGGACATGCAAAAACATACGGCTCCAGCTCGGGACCACTATGTTAGATACCCCCTGGGTGGCCTGCACACGTAAAAACACGTGGTCCAGCCCACCCAAGGGGGTATAACATGCGGTCGTCTGGAGCGCAGGAGGGCCCAGGAACGCCCAGAGGCGCCTGGAGGCCAACATGATGGACCCACGAACCCCGAAAGGGGTATAGACATGTGCAGCATGGTCACGCTTTCACGATACCCCAACTGGCGAACACTCACGAAACATTCCACGAGACCCCGCCACCCCGCGAACATCCCACGAGACACCCCACGAAAACATTCCACGACGACCCTCACGAAACATTCATCCACGAGAACACCCCGTGAAACAATCTACCAGACACCCCACGAAATGCAACCACTCACCAGACCCCCAGAAAGCGTCCACGGGGTGCGACTGGGTGTTGTCGTGCTGGGTGTGGTCGTGTGCTGGTTTGTGGTCGTGCTGGGTGTGGTCGTGCTGGGGGGTGGTCGTGCTGGGGGGGTGGTCGTGCTGGGGGGTGGTCGTGCTGGGGCGTGGTCTCGCTGGGGCGTGGTCGTGCTGGGGCGTGGTCGTGCTGGGGTGTGGTCGTGCTGTGGTGAGGTCGTGCTGGGGTGTGGTCGTGCTGGGGTGTGGTCGCGCTGGGGTGTGGTCGTGCTGGGGTGGGGTCGTGCTGGGGTGTGGTCGTGCTGGGGTGTGGTCGCGCTGGGGTGTGGTCGTGCTGGGGTGGGGTCGTGCTGGGGTGTGATCGTGCTGGGGTGTGGTCGTGCTGGGGTGTGGTCGTGCTGGGGTGAGGTCGTGCATTTCGCTCGAGACATCCTGCCAAAATTCAAGGACATCCTAAAAAAACAAACGAATTAGTCGAGACAGCCTCGAAATTCCTGCGCGCGGGACGCGGCACGCGCGAGACATCCTCGGATTTCCTGCGCGCGGGGCGCTTTTCCGCGTCGCGGTCGGCTCTGCAAAACCAGCGTTTCGCTCGAGACATACTCAACAAATTCTGAAAATAAGCGTTTCGCTCGAGATATCCCCCAATTTTGCAAAACCAGCGCTTCGTTCGAGATATCCTCAGTAAATTCTGAAAAACAAGCGTTTCGCTCGAGACATCCTCAAAATTGAATCCGCCGGCGCCCTTCGACATGATATTTATCACAGAAAAAATCAGCCGGCGCCCCTCAGTTGAGGCACCGGGGACAAGTTTACCTACTAAAAGAGAACCCTGGGCCTACGCCCTTTCCGGCAAAAAGTCAACGAATCGATACCAAATACAACTAAGCTCTCGACGTTCCGTTCCGAGTCCCAGGATGGATCCAGGAGGCCCATGTTAGATACCACCTGAGTGGCCTGGACACGTGAAAACACGTGGTTCCAGCTCGGGACCACCATGTTCGATACTCTGGACAGCCATGTTAGATACCCCCATGGGTGGCCTGAACACGTTAAAACACGTGGTCATTGCTCGGGACAACCATGTTGGATACCACCCTGGGTGGCCTGGACACGTAAAAACGCGTGGTGCCAGCTCGGGACAACCATGTTAAACAATTCCCCCCTGAATGGCCTGGACATGTCCAAAGACGTGGCCCTTGCTCGGGACAGCCATGTTAGATCCCCCCTGGGTGGCCTGGACACGTAAAAACACGTGGTTCCAGCTCGGGACAACCATGTTCGATACATCCCCTGCGTGGCATGGATACGCTGAACTCGCGCTCCCGCCGCGACATCCTCGCAATGGAGAGGCCCCCAACGCGCCACCCCTGTCCAGAGCAAGACAACATGATTGTTATGAAGCGTGATATGTGTTCGGGTAGCGCTTGTCTGCCCTCCGTGCGTTTCCTGATAATTCGGCGTTGGGCCCGACGCCATGTTAGATACCCCCCTGGGCGGCCTGGACACGTAAAAACATCTGGTTCCAGTTCGGGACAATCATGTCAGATACCCCCCTGGGTGGCCTGGACACGTAAAAACATATGGTTCCAGCTCGGGGCCACCATGTTAGATACCCGCTTGGGCGGCCTGGACACGTAAAAACATTCGGTTCCAGCGCAAGACCACCATGTTAGACACCCTCCTGGATGGCGTGGACACGTAAAAACATTCGGCTGCAGCGCAGGACCACCATGTTAGATACCTCCTGGGTGGCCTATTCACGTGAAAACACTTGGTTCCAGCTCGGGGCCACCATGTTAGATCCCCCCCTGGGTGACCTGGACACGTGAAAACACCTGGTTCCTCAGCCCACCCAGGGGAGATTTCTAATGTGAAAACAAACATTTCGCCTGAGACATCCTCTGAATTCTGGCCCCCGACAAAACTCCCGCTCGAGACACCCCCCAACTCTGCAAAATCAGCGTCTCGCCTGAAAAATCCTCAACAAATGTACATAAAACACGCGTTTCGCTAGGGACATCCTCAATTGTTCCACGCCGAATGAGACTTTACATTCTTATTAATCGCGCATAATTTCGCTGGCCGAAGCCAAACACGCGTTTCGCTAAGGACATCCTCAATTTTTCCACGCCGAATGGGATTTTGCCTGATCATTTATGGGACATAATTTCGCCTGCCGAAGCCAAACATGTGTTTCGCTAGTGACATTCTCAATTTTCCCATGCCGAATGTGACTTTACCTGGTTATTTTTCGCAAGCAATTCCGCTGGCGAAAACCGGAGGGAAACAACAACTAAACGAGAACCCTGGGCCCACGCCCTTTCCGGGAAAAAGTCTCGTCCACACTATCTATAGAAGCCGACCCTCCAGAGATCTTCTTCGGACCCGTATAAATTCTTGTAAGACCTCTCTGCGTCGAGGTGGTCGCATACTGCCAGCATGCTGGACAATCAATGATGGGTTCTGAATCGGGAACCGAATTCTGGACAACGCAATGCTGATTGACTCGCCAGGGCTGGACGCCTCTGTCTATCGACCACCGGTGAACAGGGTGGAGCACGGGCTTTGGGGCTGAGGTGCCTATGTCACGGGGCACAACTCAAGGCGAATCCAAGAAACAAATCAAATCGGACCAAGACAAATCAAGGATCTCTGAGATCCGGCGGCTCTGGAGAGCGTTCCGGAACGCTCTAGAACGACTTATCCTGGTCCTGAGCCCGCCCGACTTCTTGCCCTGGCGCCACCTGTATTGCCTCCAGGAACTCATCGGTGGGGCTGGACGGCGCCATTGGCTGCAGGGGAGCAGCATTTCAGATGGCAGGAAATCCTCTCGATAAGCTGCCCTGACCTCTACCGACTCACCCCCTTCCCCCCTCCCCTTCCCCTCCCCCTTTTCTTCCCCTCCCTCCCCTTTCTTCGCCTCCCCTCGCCTCCCCTCCATTGCACTTCATCCCCCCCAATGTCAGCCACCTGCTCCGCTGCCTCACCAACGTCTTCTGCAACCATGTCTGGCTGTCTCCGCCTCTTGCTGCCGATACTGCTCCTGTCTCGCTGCGGTATCTCGGTCACCTAACTTCGCGTATCGCGCCCCGCGATGCGCGACGCGCGGCTATCTTAGCGCCCCCGCGAGGCCGCCTCTTCAACCCAGGCCGCGACGCGCGAAGCGCGATGATCTTCGCGCCCCTGGAGGTGCCCAAGTGTACAGTTCTCAACACGGTGAGAGCCGAACGCTCTGCCAAGCCTCTGCCCTCGCCGAAGGTGCCTTAGGCCCCACAATACAGCCCCGCAGGGTTTTGTCGCCAAAATCTGACCCATGAATGCTGATCCACGTCTAGGGGGCCACATGCGAGCCCTACCCCTACCCCCCACGATTTCTGAGGGGGAGGGTTCGCATGTGGCCCCCTAACGTCGCCGCCCTCCTCTTTCTGTGCTGCCTTCCTATCCCCCACCGACTAGACTATCTTTTTCGCTTGCATGGGGTAGGCAAAATAATGCAGCATAGACTCGTCCTGTACGTTGTACCACTCAACATCTCAATGCACCGCCGTTGAACGTGCCATCAAACCAGCCCAGCACCGAAGAGTCGCGGTGCTTGGAGATATACGCGCACCCGCTTACGAAGACTCATCTGCCTAGCTGTTGAGCATTATGTGCGCTCGCCGTGCCATGACGACAAGGCTTGAAACACGCTTTCACAAGGCACGAATGCAATGTTGCTCTAAATTGTGAGATGTCCTCTTGCCTACTGCGCCACAAAGCCACAGCGGCTCCCACACAAGATTTCCAGATGCCAGCGCTGATAAGCACGCCATGTCAGCTCGTTGGCTACAGTCGTGCGAGCGCGCAAGCAGACACCACTGAGCATCCGCACGCATGACAGGCACACAGAAACGCATCGTTTTTCGCCAAACTCGGATTGTGACTGAAAGCCCTCGGAGCATACATCCGCTGTGGAGACTGCTGCACGTTGGCAATTCGATGTGACCAGGCGTGCACGCGCAACAATGGATAAGACAACCATGGCTTAATAAGCCAGGTATCACAACAACTCAGAAGACTAGCCATTCGATCCTGTGAGAATTCACCAAGCCGCGGCACAGCCGCAGGAGGACGAGAAGAGGCCTGACCTTCTTGGGCTCATCCTGAGAGTCTGAGCCCTGCGCCTGCACGGAGATGCCAAGATCGCATTAGTGGGCGGCGTAAGCCTTGTTTTGCCTCTCCGTACGTCTACTTCTTCGCAAGGCCCCTGGGGCCTGACCCCCGCGCCCGCCAAGATTTGCTCTTGCTGTTTTTTTGTGCGGGAGCCCGCGGGTGCGCACACCGACCGGAATTTCGCCAGCATCACTCGCGCAATTTCCATCGCTGGCGAATGCATCGAAGAAGAATGGGAAGGCAAGAAGACGAGAGCAGATCAAGCCAGGCTCGTCATCTCGTTTCTCGGGCTGCTCGGGCGATGCTTCTCCATATCTCCCGAAACCTTCGCGGGGCTTCCAGGGGCCTGGGCCGTGCGCCCGCCCGGAAATGTCATAACCGCACTGCGGGACAGCTCGAGCCTCGTTCTTGTGCTATCCAATGCGGCAGGCTTCCTGAGCTTCCACGGGCCACGGGAACATCCCAGACGACGAAATTTGACGCCTGAACAATTTTCGGACCCCATTCCGCGAAAGACTTTCAGTCCGAACAGCAAAACGCATGGGCTGATACGATTTTCCATCTTCCTTAAGCAGTGCCGCGGCTGTCGAAGCATCGGGTCCCTGGGCGAACAACTAGCCAACACTCCGCCGCACGTGGCAACAATACATTCACGGCTGACATGATGTCTGCAATTCCTGCGAGCTTAGAACTCTCTCTCTCTCTCTCTCTCTCTCTCTCTCTCTGAAACCAAGCAGAAGACCAGCCAAAACTACAAAATACGCGGCGCACAGGGAGCGAACGACGGGTGGAGAAAGGTAAGAGGATGAGGGCCCCTCGTCGGAACTGATAAAATTTGCGTGCGAGGGTCGATTCAAACCAGATCCGCTGTGGTCCAAATCCGACGCGCTCGCTTCCTACTCCAGAAGAGCGCGCATGTCGCAGGCATCTGCCAAAGATGCGAAAGAGACACCCAGAGGCCCCGACAAGCGAGTGTGAGCCACAGCGCACTTCTAAAGTCGAGACAACGTGGGGCACGGAGGAGACTCAACAGCAATGACAGGAGCGGCGACTGACGCACTCCAGCGCAAGCATGGGTGTTGGCACAGAGTGGAGGGGACCCGTCTTCGGCGCGCCGACGGGCGGCTGACGCTCCTTCGCACAGAAACTGGAAGGGGTCAGCATGCGGAGGCACGGCGGCGAGCAGCCATAATGCACGCACCTGACGGGACAAGCCCAGACGACGCGAGGATGGGAGTTAGCTGACAAGCACATTCAGTAAGCAAGCTCGATTCACCGAGGACAGAACATAATCGACCCACGAACCCGGAAAGGCATTGAGAAGTGCGAGGCATGGAAATGTTTCTAAGGACCTCAATTGCATATGCAATTGGGCGATGCCAGGGGGACATGCCAGGGGGACGCGCCACGGAATGTCCCAAGGTGCGCGCCAGGGGACGTGCCAGGGGACGTGCCACGGGACGTGCCAGGGGACGCGCCACGGAACGTGCCAGGGAACGTGTCAGGCGACGCGCCAGGGGACGTGCCAGGGAACGCGTTAAGGAACGTGCCACGGGACGTTCCTGACCCAGGGCAAGGATCCATCGTAAATTACGCTGCGTCCGCGCTCCCAGGGCCACGATCCCTCGTAAATTGCTCTGCGTTCGCTCTCCCCGGGCCACGACCCCTCGTAAACTACGCTGCGTCTGCGCTCCCAAGGCCGCGCTCCCTCATGAATTACGCAGTGTCCGCGCTCCCAGGGCCACGATCCCTTGTAAGTTACGCTGGGTTCGCGCTTCCAGGGCCAGGATCGCTGCAAAACAAGCGTCTCGCCTGAGATATCCTCTGAAATACGGTACACAGGGTGCGCTATCCTCGAGCTGGCACGCAACAAACAAACAGCTCCATATTCTTTAATAACGACTTTGAGGGTCTCCATACCTTGTGTTTTATAGCTCCGTCCTGGGGCTAATGCCCTGAGGCGAAAGGACCCACGTGATTTCACGCTTGCCGCGCTCTGGAGCGAGAAGGACCCACGTGTTTTCAGACTTGTCCCGCCCAGATGCGAAAAGGACTGGAACGAAATGGACGGCGTGATCTTTACTAGGGATCGTAGCCAGGTGGGACAAAAACATGTAACTGGCATTGAAGCGAGAGCACGATTCCTGAATCAATTGTAAGATCCACCGCAACTTTACTATGGAAAATGCACCCCCTCTTCCTCCGGAACCCGGGGTTCCCCCCCCCTCCGAAGATCCCCCCCCTGCTCGAACCTCCCCCCTTCCCCCCCCCCTTCCCCTGGCAACCTCCCCCCCTAACTCCTCCCCCCGCTTCTCCTGAAAACTGGGGGGGGTCACTACCAGTTCGAACCCCCCTCTCCCCCCCTCCAGAAAACTGGGGGGTGGGTCACTACCAGTTCGAACCCCCCCCTTCCCTCGCCAGCGGCAAAAGACTCCCGGGTCCCCTCCACTGTCCTCACAACCGCCCTCACCACTGTCCCGACCACCACCGTTCCCACCACTGTCCCACTGTCCCCACTGTTCCCACCACTGTCCCCACTGTCCCCACCAATGCCCATACCACCGTCGTACTGTCCCCACCGCGGTCCCACTCTCCCCACTGTCCCCACCACTGTCCCACTGTCCTCACCGTCTCCACCACTGTCCCACTGTCCCCACCAATGCCCGCCGCTGTCCTACTGAGCTGTCCCACTGTCCCCACCACTGTCCAACTGTCCCCACTGCCCCCTCCATTGTCCCCACTGTACCACTGTCCCATTGTCCCCCCACCGTCCTCACCACCGCTTTCACCATTGTCCCCACCACCACCGCCCCCACCATTGTCCCACTGTTCCCTCACCACTGTCCCCACAACCCTCGTCCCCACCACTTTCCCACTGTCCCCACTGTCCCCACCGCTGTCCCACTGTCCCCACTGTTAACACCACTGCCCCCACTTTCCCCATTAATCCAGAAGCCGCATTAAAGTGATCATTTCCCCCCTCTGTGACAGAGGGGGTGTTTTTCGGACCCCCTCTGTGACAGAGGGGGTGCGTTCGGAGGCCCTCTGTGACAGAGGGGGTGCGTTCGGAGGCTCTCTGCGACAGAGTTGCTCGTCATCCCGTTCCTCCTCATCCTGCTTCTTGATTTCGGATATGTCATGCTACCACTGCGCTCATCATCTTTGCGTCTGTGATCCTCGTCGTGTTGTTCCATGCGTCCTTTTCACAATTTCCACCACATTATCCTCCGTTGCCGTTCTGGCCCGCCATCTACCTCGTCACTCTCCTTCGTCTGCATGTCCTTATTCTTTTCCGCTCTTTTTTCGCCTCCCTCTGGTTCGATTTCCGCTCTTCGTCCACTTCGTTCATTCGTTTCCAACCCCCCTTCCTTTCAAGTTCTCCGCCGTCCAATCACGTCGCGTCGTCCGCCGCCGCTATGCTCAAACCACCCCGCGCCCGTGGGATCGCCCGCGAGCACCGGTGCAGCTGGGCCCGTCGCGGCCTAACGCGCGCCTGCGCCATCGTCTTGCAATGGGCGATGCAGGCGGATACACATGGGATGGCGCGGGAGGATGGTGGGATAGCCGCAGCAGCGGCTGGCGTGGCTGGGAGGACGGCCATGATTGGTCAGCGAGGGGTTGGAGAGACTGGCGACAAGACGGGCACACGCCAACGGAGGACGCCAAATGGCGCGATGGCCCTGCCGCCGCAGCAGCGGCGGCGGTCTCGTCTCAACGGCCGTCTCGCTTCGCCGCGCTTAGCGTTGTGAGCCCCCGCGCCCCTGGTCTCGGCAAGCCCGAATTCGATAATTTCGTGAGGGCTGCCCTCCGAAACGTACCAGAACTTGGGAACACAGTTTCAGGAGAGGGGTCGGGATCCCGAGCCGCGCCTGCGGCGCAGGAGCCCCGCGCCACCGCAGCGGCGGCGGCGCGCGGGCCCCAGGATTTTGAGAAGTTTGATGTTAATTATTTTTTGAGTTATGAAGAGAGGCTCGGCACTTCGTTTAAGCAACACAATCAAGCGTTGAAATGGTGGCGCCATCTGAATGAAGACCCAACTGCCCCGTTCGAGTCAGAAGCCAAGTGGTTTGACAATGCGAAGCCCACCATGGTCGCTGTTTGCGACCACGGTGCGAGGACGAGCTTTGGTTTCAAAAGCGACGAGGAAGTCCCTTGGCGGTGGCAAGAGATGGTGGCGACGCTCAGGGAGGAAGATATCAGGGAGGTCGTGGAGGGGCCCCGCAGCAGCGGGGCTCTGATCGGCTGTTCCCTCGAAGTCCGGCCAAACAGCTACGACCACATGCGTCAGAGTATTGTGCGCGCGCGACAGTTCGCGGGGCAGCGGGTGAAAGTGAAGCTGCCGATGTGGGATTTCGTGTTGCACCGCGACGACGGGACAGGCGTCCGTTTACACCCGCACTGGGGCGACAGGAAGGTCGAAGCTCTGCCCCTCGTCCCCCACGCGGACACGGTGAGGCCACCAACCGCGGGTTTGGGCGGGAGCGACGGGTCAGGAACTTTTCGCTGGCACAAGGACCTCGGTGTGGAGCGTAAGGTCAAGTTCGACGCCGCCAGAGAGAAGGGGAGGCCGACGCCCTCTCAGGGGCCCCGCAGCAGCGGGGCCGCGGCGTCCAGCACCAGGCCCTCGGCGTCCGCAGCAGCGGGTGGCAAACAGTAGTTTTGGGACCGAATAACTCCCCAGACGATTTGGTTTCGGAGTAGATGGCTCCGCAGCAGCAGCGGGGCTCGAATGAAGGGCGCGTTGCATTTCTGCAGGGGCGCGCGCGTCGGCCGCCGAGATCGGGAGCGCTCGTGCAGGCGCCGTGGCGCGATCTTCGTAAAGAAGTCTTCCCTCTCCTCCCTGTCCCCCCATCCCGCCGCCCTCAACGTCGGCTCCTCGCCGCCCGTTCCTCGTCGCTCCACGCCTGTTCGTTCTCCTCCAATTTCCTCTCCCGCTTCCTCGTTCTCTCCTTCCCATTTTTCCCTCCATCCCATTGCATCCCTGGCACCCCAGCGAAGTTCGCAGTTCGAAGTTTGAAGTTCGGAGTTCGAAGGTTGCAGTTTGAATTTCGAAGCTTCGCACTTCGAGGTTCGATCTTCGAACCTTCGTCATCTCGTCGTCGTAATCGTCGTCCTCGTTCGTCGTCGTCGTTCCTCGTCGGCGTCGATTGTCGTTGTCGTCGTCGCTCGTTGTCGTCGTCGCCGTCGTCGTCGTGGTCGGCGTCGTCGTCGTCGGTCGTTGTCGTCGCTAGTCGTCGTCGCTGGTCGCCGTCGTGGTCATCGTCCTCGTCGTCGTCGTCGTGGTCGTCGTCGCCCTCGTTGTCGCCGTCGTGGTCATCGTCGTCGTCGTTGTCGTGAAACGCCCCACGTAGGAGGAGCAGAGAAGGGAGTAAGGAGAAATGAGCACGGTGGAGGGAGGAGGGAGGATTGAACAGGAAGAGGAGGGTACAGATGGAGGTAGAAGGGATGAGGTAGTTCAGAAGTGGGAGCAGCAGACTGGCGCAATGGGAAAAGCCATGTGAGTGCAGGGAGGGATGGAAATGCGATAAAGTGAAGCCGCAGCCGTTGCAGGTCTGCCTCCCGCCGCGCCCGCCCGCCTCCGCGACTGGAGCCGCGCAGGAGCCTCTGCCGAAGTCTCCGCAGCAGCGGGGACTGCCAGAGGAGGCTCCTTCGCGGTTTTTGCGCCGGTATGGCGAGCATCGCGGGCAAGTACGACGTCGATGACTTCGAGCTCATCACGACGGAGGGCAGTGTTTGGCACTGGGCGACCATGGTTGTGCGGTTTCTCCAGTGGCGCAATCGTTGCCGCCATGCACGCGCCGTTGGAGTGAAGGGCCAGATGCTCGTCGACCAGGCGCGGCAGATGATGGAGGAGGCGCGCCGCACCGAGGAGATGGGCAAGATGATGCTTGAGATGTCGAAGAAGAAGGTGAAGGACATCCCAGGCAATATTCGGTACTTTTGCCGCCAGCCGCACCAGGAGAGCTGAGCGGCGATCGGAGCTGGGCCGATAGAGGAGGACGAGGAGGAAGAGGAGGGGGGATGAGGAGAGGAGGAGGAGGGGATGAGGAGTTGGAGGCAGCACGCGCACCCGCACTAAGAGCCGCCAGCCGCGCCCGTCTCCGAGCATGAAACCCGAGCTTGGCTGGAAGGGGGGAGGGCGGTAGCAGAAACAGCGCAGGACAGGGATGGGAGAGGTCACGCATCCGCCGCATTAGCGGCGGTGGTACGACAGTTCTCATGGCGGCGCGGCGGTCGCTGAGAAATGGAGCACGTGCGTGGGCCTGCGTGCGCTTAATTATGAGTGGCTCTCGTCCCCTCCCCTCCTCTTCCTCCATGAGATCTCTCTCCTGGTGCATATCCCCTGCCAGTGCTCGTCCTGCTCCTCTATCCGCCCCCCCTCGTCCGTTCCTGCCACCAGCCACATGGGGCGTTCTCAATCAACACCCCATTGAGTGTCCCCATGTGAAGGTTGCCCTTTGTCATGAGGGCGGACTCGCAAGAGCCGAGTGGCTGAAGAACTAATTAGTAGTTTGGGGTCCGAACAGCTCCCCAGACGATTTGGTTGTGGAGTAGGTGGCTCCGCAGCAGCGGGGCTCGAATTAAGGGCGCGTTGCATTTCTGCAGGGGCGCGCGCGTCGGCCGCCGAGATCGGGAGCGCGCGCGCAGGCGCCGTGGCGCGATTTTCGTTTTGAAGTCTCCCCTCTCCTCCCTGTCCCCCCATCCCGCCGCCCTCAACGTCGGCTCCTCGCCGCCCGTTCCTCGTCGCTCCACGCCTGTTCGTTCTCCTCCAACTTCCTCTCCCGCTTCCTCGCTTTTCCTTCCCATTTTCCCTCCATCCCAGTCCATCCCTGGCACCCCAGCGACGTTCGCAGTTAGAAGCTGGAAGTTCGGAGTTCGAAGATCGAAGTTTGAATTTCGAAGCTTCGCACTTCGAGGTTCGATCTTCGATCCTTCGTCATCTCGTCGTCGTAATCGTCGTCCTCGTTCGTCGTCGTCGTTCCTCGTCGGCGTCGGTTGTCGTCGTCGTCGTCGCTCGTTGTCGTCCTCGCCGTCGTCGTCGTGGTCGGCGTCGTCGTCGTCGATCGTCGTCGTCGCTAGTCGTCGTCGCTGGTAGCCGTCGTGGTCATCGTCCTCGTCGTCGTCGTCGTGGTCGTCGTTGCCCTCGTTGTCGCCGTCGTGGTCATCGTTCTCGTCGGCGTCGTCGTCGTCGTTGTCGTGAAACGCCCCACGTAGGAGGAGCAGAGAAGGGAGCAAGGATAAATGAGCGCGGTGGAGGGAGGAGGGAGGACTGAACAGGAAGAGGAGGGAGCAGGCAGAGGTAGAAGGGATGAGGTAGTTCAGAAGTGGGAGCAGCAGAGTGGCGCAAGGGGAAAAGTCATTTGAGCGCAGGGAGGGATGGCATTGCGATAAAGTGAATCCGCAGCCGTTGCAGGTCTGCCCCCCGCCGCGCCCGCCCGCCTCCGCGACGGGAGCGGCCCAGGGCATGGAGCAGCCTGGCGCGACTGGAGCCGCGCAGGAACCTCTGCCGAAGTCTCCGCAGCAGCGGGGGCTGCCAGAGGAGGCCCCTGATGCAGTTCCGCATGGAATGGCAGATCCAGCACCGGCCTCCGCAGCAGCGGGGGGGGAGGTTGCAACGAAACTGCGGTCATTGTTTTCGTCGATGTCTGATGCCCAGGAAAGCGTTTCGAAGACCCTGCTGGTTGCCCAGGAATTGATGCAGAATGGCCTGATCGAAGATGCGCGGAAGTTAACGGCCGCCGCCAACCGCCTTGTAGTCATAACGGCTGAGGAGGCGGCTTGCGCAGCAGCGGGGGCATCCGTGGAGCCAGGCGCCGCCGCAGTGGTAATCGAGCCTGGACAGGGTGGCTCCGATGACCCGAGACCGAGATCTCCCTGCACGACTAATTGGCAACATCGGCAGGCTCTGATCGCAGCGCGCAAACTGCGTGAAAGCTCCTCCGCAGCAGCGGGGGCCCGCGTGATCGAGACTCTCGCCTTGACCTCGAAGGCTCGGTCGCCGGCGCTTCCTGTCCAAGAGGGCTTCCCAGAGGAAGGCCGCCCGCACTTCCCATCGGAAGAGCGCGGCCCGAGCCATTCCAAGCCTCTTGTGCCCCTGCTGTACGACGACGAAGACCAGGTGCAGGAGGGGCAGACAGAGGCGCGCGTGAATCTGGCTTTTGCTTCCCTCGTCCTGCGCGCGGGCGCCTCCCTGTCGGATTGGGTCGCAGCTGTCAGGGACAGGCGCGAAGGGGTCGTCTTAGTCTCCTTCGAGCCTGGTGCACGCATCAATCGCGATCGGCGGAAGCAACATCTCGACGATCTCATCCGCCAAAGTGGCTTCCACGGGGAGGTCGCGCGCGAGT
This sequence comes from Prorocentrum cordatum, assembly GCA_963575745.1. Lineage (NCBI taxonomy): Eukaryota > Dinophyceae > Prorocentrales > Prorocentraceae > Prorocentrum > Prorocentrum cordatum. Next base: position 270,782 of record CAUYUJ010021315.1, read on the forward strand.
GCGTTGGGGCTCTCCTCTGGGTTCCCGAGCGCGTCGAGCAGTGCGAGGTGCTTCGCTGGCACTGCCACGGGAAGTTCCTGGTTCAGGCCTGGTCGGTGACCCTGGCAGCGGTGGCTCACAATCCGAAAGCAAAGGAAGGCAAACTCTCCATAGCAGTGGGGGGCGTGTTCTTCCGACACCAGACGAGCCTCGCGGGACAACCGTGGCCCGAGAACTTCCGCAACGGGCTGCGGAACCTGGTGTTGTGGAACCGAGTGCGTATTCTCGCTGGGATCTTTGACGCAGGCAGGGAGGATCTTTCGGAGCTGCTCAGAAGTTGCGGCGCGTCTGGTACAGGCGTACTCGGCTTGGCTTTGTGGTGTCCGACAAAAGGTTGTCACGTGACGCACCCGCACTACATCGTGATTCTTGGCCCCGCTCAGGTTCGCGAGTGCCCTGCGGGCGGGCAGCCTGATCTGCCGCACTGGTTGAATCAGGATTCCCAGCCTCCGCAGCAGCGGAGGCTCCTCACCAGCCTGCAGTACCGCCAGTTGGATTGGGTGGCGCGTCCGACCTGGGTCAGGCTCACGGACGCGGAGCGCAAGGAGCAGGATACATATGACTGGCCGCACTTGCACAGGGTGATCCACAAGGCCCAGGATGCGAACCGCCTCACGGAACATTGCCACACATTGTTCGTTTTTGTAGAAGCCAAGAACAGGAAGTCTGGCAAAGGCGCCGCGGCCAGGAAGAAGGATCGGAAGCGGGAAGCCAAGTGGGAAAAACAGCGGGGAGAGTGGGCGGAGACAGAACCCGAAGCAACAGCCTCAGCAGCAGCGGAGGCGCACGGAGACCAGGAGGAGGCGGAGACAGAATCTGAAGCAGCAGCCTCCGCAGCAGCGGGGGCGCACGGAGCCCAGGAGGAGCTTGAGGGCGACGAGGCCCCGCTCTGGATCGACTCCTGCAGCCTCACGCCGCCCCAGGACGAACAGAGCAACCCTGACAGAGGTGAGAGGGAGGAGAAGAAGGAGAAGGAGAAGATGAAGAAAAACAAGAAGAAGAAGAACAAGAAGAAAGATATCAGGAGCAGAACCCCAAAGAGGAAGAAGCCCTCGCAGCAGCGGGGGGGCAGCCGTTCCACACGCAGAAAGCGGGAGCAGAGGAGCAAAGACCGAATGAGGAGAGTGCCCTCGCAGCAGCGGGGGCGCAGCCGCTCCAGACGCAGAGGGCAGGAGCAGAGGGGGCGCAGCCGCTCCAGACGCAGTGGGCAGGTGGAGGGCGGCGACCGCAGGGCGGCGTGGGCAGGGCGGTTCCTGCCCGCGCCGCCCGCGCACCCCCCCCACACAGGTCAGGTGATGCTGAGGCCGAGGGCATGGCGCCCGCTCCTCCCAGGCCAGATATGCCGTCCGCCAGGCATGCCGCCAATGATGCCACCACCACCGCCATTTCCCCCGCGTGGAGGAGGGCGCCGCGGGGCCCCCCCGCTGGAGGAGACACCGCACCCTACGCCACCGCGGCTCGTCCCGAGCCAGCCGCCGCACCCTCCGCCGAAGCGGCTCCTGCCAAGAGAGTCGCAGACGCCCCGCCCTCTGGCAGCGCCGCTCGTCCCGAGGCCGCCGCCGCAGCCTCCCCCGCCGCAGCTCCTCTCCAGGGAGTCGCCGCTTCCTGCGGACACGTTTGCGTTCAACAGTGACGCGTTCGAGGCATTGTCGCGGCGCCGCAGCCCTTCAAGCGACTCCAGCTGACGGCGCGCGGCTGCGGAGACCTCCGCAGCAGCGGGGGTGGTCTCCGCAGGGGTGATCTCCGCAGCAGCGGGGGTTAGCATAATTAAGAGATCTGAGGCCCGGGCTCGGCGCGCGCGCGAGGAGGCAGGCGCTCGCATTGAGCGGCTGAAGAAATCGTGGTCGTTGTCGCCGTGCTCGTCGTCGTCGTTTGCTTTTTGCTGGGGGGGAAAGGGGGACGAGCAAGAGGAGGAGGAGGAGGAGGGGTCCTGCAGGGGCCAGGACCGACGCCGGGACCGGGACCGGGACCAGGGGGAGAGCGGGACCGGGACCGGGAGCGGGACAGGGACGGGGAGCCCTGGACGAGCAGCAGAACCGACCACGGGACCGGGACCGGGACCGGGGCCGGGACCGGGGCCGGGACCGGGAACGGGGGTGCTGGTCCCGGTCTCGGTCCCGTGGTCGGTCCTGCTGCCCGTCCGGGGCTCCCCGCCCCTGTCCCGCTCCATGTGTCACCTCTTTGTCCCGCTCCCAATCTCTGCCGTGCCGTTTGGGTTCGAGATCGCCAGCCATGAGGGTTAGGAAGCCCGACGCAAGGATCGGGCGATGCCGCGTCGGCGAGAAGAGGAATAGGAAACCCGACACAAGGACGGGACGATGCCGCGTCGGCGAGAAGAGGGGTTTTCGGAAACCAGACCACAGACCTCATTCGAGCAAGCGCGCTGGGGCGGCGGCTCGACCCACGGCAGCGTCGGCGGAGGCGGCCGCGCGGCCGCTAGCTCGGCGCAAGGCGAGCTCCAAGAAACAAACCCTCGCAGTAGCGGGGGCTGCTGTAGCCCTCGCAGCAGCGGGGGCTGCTGTCTTGGAGCGTGGTGGGTTGTGGGATGAGAAGACTGCTCGGAGGATAGGCGTGGAAGATGACGATGGGTTCGATCAGGCACTTTGGTACCGCGACCATTGGGGCAACTGGTACAAACTAGGGTCCAAGATGCCGCCAGTCGGCAGCTCCTGGCAAGAAGGCGCCGACCCCCTTCGCATGTAATTACGGGGCGGATGAACACGACAGTGCCCCCACATGGTTGATTGTACGGTCCTCAGGATGACCGCGACATCCCGAGCGCACAAGGGGAACGCTCCTCCGCAGCAGCGGAGGGATGTCGCGAGAATTTCGCCGAGGGGGGGTGACCTCGGCGGAGGGGCGCACTCGCGCGCGCGCGGGGGAGCGCGGTTTCGCGCGTCGCGTGCGGCATCGCATGCGGTGTGGGGGAAAACACGACATCTGTGCTGTCACCTGTGTCCTGCTCTCTCCTTTGCTTCGCTTCCCCTTGCACTCCCTCCTGCAACCTCCCGCCCGTCATTATGTCTTTGTAGTGATCATCGCTTCCATACACGCAACTCTCACAGCGCCCCTTTCTCTCACAGATGGGTTCGGGGTGGGCAACCTTTCTCTCACACAGGGGGGGGCCGATGTATCAATGCTTCTCCTGTTCAGGCGGATGTGCGCGTATCGAAAAACTGAGAAGGCCGCGTCGACCCGCCGTTCGTCGCCTCTCTCTCTCTCTCTCTCTCTCTCTCTCTCTCTCTCTCATTGTCTCTCTCTCTCTCTCTCTCTCTCTCTCTCTCTCTCTCTCTCTCTGTCTCTCTCCCTCTATCTGCCTTTCCTCTCCTTCTCCTTTTGCTCAAGTGCGGGCAGGCCGCGGATCCGTGAGGCCCCTCCTTCTGTCCGCGCGCGCGACAGGCACTCGTGCTTTAAGCGGGGCCCCGCAGCAGCGGGGGCAACCGTCGCGGAGCATCTGTTTGGGAAGCTGCCCCCGCAGCAGCGGGGGCGCCTGGATAGATGTCCGAGGACATCAAGTCAGGTCCCCTGAATGATGCCGCCACGTTGCGCAGCCGCTATGCCTTGAAGGACTCCGAGGGCCAGCGGCTGAAGGCCAAAATTTCCTTGGAGGATATCTGCGTCCACCCGCAGAACAGAGGTGGGACGTACCCCTCCGCTGCCAGAGTGGTTAATCTCCTGTGTGGCATTCTGAAAGACAGGTTCCTCTTGAACGAGGCGCAGCACGAAGCAGTGGTTGTTCAGGAACTCCCTGCGGGGAAGAAGGCCGATTACGAGCGCCTCCATGGCAGGCCGTGCACGGCGCACGCGGACCACAACTTGCAGAAAACGAAGTCCGTGGGGGCTCTACGCTCGGCGTACACAAGCTTGTCAACGTTCAACTACGGGGCGCTGAGCCACTGCACCCTAACCCTTGGTCTGCTGAACCTCAAGCACGGCGCAGTGTGGGTCATTCCCGAAGACCACAAAGGATGTGGTTTGGAGGAGTTCCAGACAGGTACAGGTGGTTCCTGGGATATCCCAAAAATGCGTCGCGCACCGAAGTTCACAGAACTCATGGACGTGCTCGATAACGGTTTGCTTTGCGAGGTGCTCTCGTGGGAAATTCACTTCGATGCCGTCTTCGCGCAAGGCCCCGCGATCATTTCCGCGGCCCTGAACGACCCACAGGGAAAAGGTGTGACCTCTCACGAAATCGAGGTCCTGACGTCCGTCGTTGATTTCGTCGCCACCGCAGCAGCGGCGGGCAAGAAAGCATCGTGCGGATCTGAGACAGGACACCCCGTGAATATCTCGTACGAAACTGTTCTCAAGGCTTGCGCGCAACGACATCCCGAGTACGCCAAGGCCAAATGGTTCGAGGACATGTTTACTTTCGTCATCAACGTGGGGGCCGCATCAGGGCAGTTCATACCGCAAATTTAGATTATGATCGACGTTGGGTGGATCACAAAATACGTTCCCTGGCACCAGCCACCTGGAGCGTTCTCAACCAACTCCCCATAGATTGTCCCCATGTGAAGGTAGCCCTTGTCATGAGGGCGTACTCGCAAGAGCCGAGGTGCGGACAATGCCCCGCGCCGGAAACGGCTTGGGGACACAGCGAGGGCAACAGTCGGATACAGGAGCTCAATTCTTTGTTGGGGTATGTCCGTCGCATATTGGCCCCCGCAGCAGCGGAGGCCCACGGGGAGGAGAAGAGCGCGACTTTGACCGCGGGGGCGGTTCTGACTGCGACGGACACCTTCTACCAGGTGTACGTAAGGGTGAAGGCTACCAAACCTCGTCGGGAGGCAGTTGTGGAGGCCGTGTGCGAGACAGTGCGTCCGTACTATGCTGAAGTACGCGAGGCCTGGCAGAAAATGGAAAAGAACGCACAGAAAGAGTTCCCGCCCCCCCCTGCGCCGTGGACCGACAAGTTGCCCGCGGCCCCCGAGAATCCCGCTGGCCCTCGCAGCAGCGGAGGTGGCGAGGGCTCTCGCCCGCAGCCAGTATTGATAGAGTTCAACGAAGAAGACAAGCCTCTGAACAGGCAGATGTCTGAAGTGTCCAAGCCCGTGAACAGCCTGATGGTGGTCCCAGTGAAATCGTGGCACGCTTCGGCTCCGTCTGGCAATCTCGACACAGACAGGTGGCACCAAGCAAGCATCGCGGAAGTCATGACTGGCTTCCATCGTCACGCGGACACTTGCGCCCAACCCGTCCAGATGCAATATGACGTTCAAGCCAAGAGTGTCCATGTGGTGGCTACTGGGGACATCGCCGAGGGGAAACTGATGCTCTTCCCTTGCTGCCCCACCGCGAAGATTTTCCCGAAAGTCTCGAGCAATCCGCGGGCAGTGGAGGTGCTAGTCGGTGAGAAACGTCCGACTCCTGTCGAGAAAATGGAAACATATTGGGCACAACCTGATTTCAAATTACCAGAGCTGGAGCTCAAGCCCGCGCCGCAGGAAGCGGCCTCCGCAGCAGCGGGGGCTGCGCAGGGCGAGGCGCCCGTGGGTCCGCAGCTCGACGAGGCGGCCCCCGCAGCAGCGGCGCCTGCACAGGGCGAGGCCGAACAGGAAGAGAATCCGTACCAGTTTAAGTTCGGAGGTACCGAGTCCTTGCACTTCTTTTGGGGAGTTGAGAGGATGACACCAGAAGAACTTGCCCGAGCCCAGCTAGTGCAGGGACAGGAGCACTGGAAGTTCAACGTTGCACTTCGACCACTAGAGTTCCAGACAATGACAAAGTGCCCGCCAGCCGCCCCCCTCCGCGTCTGCAGCGTGCTTGTCCCGTGCATGTACAACACGGTGCCGCTGGTGCGCGGAGATCGGCTGATGCTGCAGATCACAAAGGAGAAGAGGGCCACCGACACCCACAAGGAGAAGCAGGCATGGCAAAAGGAGCAGAAAGAGCAGGAGAAGAAACGGAAGAAGGACGCCGAGGAGGGACGGAAAACCCCCAAGAGCGGCAAGATGACAATCCCTGGCCAGGGGGCCCACTTCGTGTGATCCCGCCGCAGCAGCGGGGGTGCGCGAAACGGAGCGGCAGATGACAGCGGTCGATGATCCACCCGTCGCAGCCCGCAGCCGTCAGCTGGAGGGGAGGAGGAAAAGGGCGGGGAGAGGAGGTCGAAGAGGGAGGGGGGAGGGGGGCAGCAGAAACAGCACCAGACAGGGATGGGAGAGGTCACGCATCAGCCGCAGTAGTGTCGGTGGTACGTCAATTTTCATGGCGGCGCGGCGGCCGCTGAGAAATGGAGCAAGTGCGAGGGCCTGCAAATGCGGAAAATGTGAGTGCCTCTCGTCCCCTCCCCTCCTCTTCCTCCATGAGATCTCTCTCCTGGTGCATATCCCCTGCCAGGTCTCGTCCTGCTCCTCTCCCTCTATGTTCGTCCTGCCCTCCCCTCGCGCCTCGCCTCCGTCTCCGTCCCCCCTCGTCCGTTCCCGCCTCCCTCCCGTGTCCTGTTTTCCTCTCTCCGTGCTCATCGTCCTGCTCATCGTCCTGCCGTCCTGTTCGCGGGGCGCTCTGTGGGACAGGGGGGCGGTCGAAGCACGCAAGGCCGACCCCCTCTGTGACAGAGGGGGCCCCGCGCTTGTCCGCGGGACCCCCCTCTGTCACAGAGGGGGTCGGGTGGAAAAGCGCGGGGCCCCCTCTGTCACAGAGGGGGTGGGGTCGTGCGTTTCCGCGCGCCCTCCTCTGTGAAACAGGGGTGGTCGTTCGATCAGGGCGCCCCCCCCCTGTGGGACAGAGGGTCGGTCAGAGCACACAAGGCCCCCCCTCAAGGGGCAGAGGGGCGGTCAAGGGACAGGGAAGGCAGCTGTGCTCGTTCGGAGAGAAGGAGGGGGATGGGTTGGATGAGATGGAAAGGATCTCGTGGAGGGAGCATGATGCGGATGAGGAGTAGGAGGATCTGTTCGAGACGAGGAGTCCGCCTTCCATAGCCGTTCAGGCGGTTCACTTTTGAGGGGGGGCGACGCCTAATTAGGACGCGCGCGCCTTCGCAGCAGCGGGGGCTTGCGCGCGGCGGCATGAAACGCAAGGCAGAGGACACGTGGCGGGAGGTCGCTGTCGGGAAAGCAGCGCGCCAAGATGGCGCGAGCATGGGGGTGCTCTGCGTGACGGGCGGGCTGTGCCGAAGTCACGAGGGAGCAGCGGGATTTGCTTTGGAATGCGAGGAGCGCTGTGTTGTCTTGGGCGGCGAGATGAGCAATGAAGCCTTCGTGCCCGTCGGAAAGCACCGCCTGTGGATGCTCAAAGTGGTCGGTGGCCACAGTGCCGTGAAGGGCGCCTTGAATGAAACAAACTTGTTAGACCAATTGTATGAGAAGCTTCGCGCTGGAGAAGGATACAACGTGGATGAAGCGGCGACTCCTGTGAAAGAGGCCCCCGCAGCAGCGGGGGTTGCAGCAGGGTCTCCCGCAGCAGCGGGAGAAAAAGGTCGGGATCCCATGGCGGATCTCCTGGGCACCGTCAAGGCCGCATCGAAAGCGAAGAAAACCCCTGAGAAACAGAAAGGGTTTCCTCGAGGCACGCTCTGCAGAGTAACCATGCCGATGTCTCCTAAGCCAGATGAGGCCGACACGAAAGAGATTTGTGTGTATGAGAACAAATATGGGCAACTACTCGTTCATAGTCAGGACCTGCCTTGGCTTCTGCATTACCTGTGCGAGGAGAGCCAGGGCAAAAGCGTCCCCGAACCCAACGACGACGACGAGGTCGACGCTTTGGACGAGAAGCGCCCGTGGACCACCAGGTGGTGCCCGTCTGGGATGTGGACACTGGAGGTCAAAGGAGGGCCAATGGCAGGCCGAACATGGGCCTCCAGGATTCAGGATCTGAACGAGGAGAAATGGTCCACAGGCGTGGCGTTCACGGAAGTGACGACGCCCTTGAAACAGTCCACCCGTGCGCAGCAAAAGCAGGTTCTTCTAGCGTTCTTGGAGGACGTGGTCCAGAAAGCCATCAAACAGGACACACAGCAGTGATGCCCTCGTTATCCGCTCGCTGGCGCACGCCGCAGCAGCGGCGCGCTGACCGCTACAACGGCTTTTTTTGTGCAAACAGACTCGGTGCATGCACCGCGCCAGCGGCGCGCTGACCGCTGAGGTGGATGCCTGCGGGTTCCTGTCGACTGGACAGGGGTTAGGGCGCGCGCGGGGGATCGCGAGCCTGCGGCTCTCCAGCGCTCGCGCGCTAGAGGGCAAAAAGGAACTCGCGGAATCTGGCGAGGACGGGGCGGAGGGGTTGGGACCAGTAGGATGGGGGGGGGGAGGGGGAGGAGGAGGAGGAGGAGAAGGAGGAGCAACAGCAGCAGCAACATCACACTAGCAGCACCGACAGGAGGATCATTGCGAGGATGCGGCCGTTTGCTTGCCCTGCGGCGCTGGGCTCGAGACAAGAGGGCGGCCGCGTGTGCGCGCGCATGGCTTCCGCATCGTGGCCGCCGCAGCCGCTCCGCCCCCAGACCCAGGCGACGCTCGCCCTGCAAACGCGCCTCTGCGGGTCGGGCACGACCGCGAGGTCAACGAATGTGGAGTTTTTATAGCAACACGACAAAACTAAAGACCCCGACAGAGTGCTCATGAATCCACGGAAACTACAGAGACCAATATTCGGATTCGGGTAATTACGTTATGCGCCGCAGCAGCGGCGCGGCTTGCCATTATGAATATGGCAAACGCACATGGAAGAATATTCATTTATGCTCGCAGTGGCCGTGGAAAAGCGACCACAAGAAGTGGTTAGGTTTTGGAGTCCGATGAGAAGTAGGAGGATTTGTTCGAGACGAGGAGTCCGCTTTCCATAGCCGTTTTCAGGCGGATCACCAGTGAGGGGAGTTGACACCTAGAACGCGGGCGCCTTCGCAGCAGCGAGGGCTTGCGCGCGGCGGCATGAAACGCAAGGCATCGGAAACATGGCGGGATGTCGTTATCGGGAAAGCAGCGCGCCAAGATGACGCGAGCATGGGGGTGCTCTGCGCGACGGGCGGACTGTGCCGAAGTCACGAGGGAACATCGGGATTTGCTCTGGAATTTGAGGAGCGCTATGTTCCCTTTGGCGGCGAGGAAAACCTAGAAGCCTTCGTGCCCGTCGGAAAGCACCGCCTGTGCATGCTCAAGGTGGTCCGTGGTCTCAGTGCCGTGAAGGGCGCCTTGAACGAAACGACAATGTTAGAGCAAGTGCTTGGGAAGCTTCGCGTCGGAGAAGGAGGCAACGTGGATGAAGCGTCGACTCCTGTGAAAAACGCTTCCGCAGCAGCGGGGGTTGCAGCAGGATCTCCCGCAGCAGCGGGAGAAAAAGGTCGGGATCCCATGGCGGATCTCCTCGGAACCGTGAAGGGCGCATCGAAAGCGAAGCAGGTGGCGGCGCGTCGCCAACCATAGAAAACCCCTGAGAAACAGAAAATATTGTCTCGAGGCACGCTCTGCCTCTCGCTCCGTGCGGTCGTCTTGGGCGGCGTCGGGCCTCCGCTGACTGATTACATGATGCATATATGTATATATTGTGTATGTATGGTGTGTCGACGTATATGTATGTACATACGTATATGTGTGTATTTATATATATGTATGTATATATAACACGGTCGCAGGGGCGTGGCCCGCGGCCCAGGGCGGGGCCCGAGACTCTGGGACAGGACATAGGGCCTCATCATCGTAGGATGCTCATCATTCTCATCATCGCCATGATGGGGGGGGAGGAGGGGACAGCTACCAGCTGCGCGCTGGCGCCACCGCCGCTCCCCCGCGCCCGCTGGCGCATCCGCAGTGCGGCTGCGGGAGGGGCTGCGCCTCAATTCCTGCAGAGGCGGCCTGCAGGGATGTTGCACTTTTGGCGTCTAGTACAAACGCCCGAGCGGCCCGCTTTTTTTTGGGGGGGGCTCTTGCTTCACGGTGGAAGAGGAGACTATCATCATCCCCCGTGCCGCGTTCGCCTTCCCTCGACGACGATGTCGACGACTTCCTACATTCTGGCCTTGTTTTCTGGGGAGTGTTCTCGGAGTCGTTCGGGGCGTTCGTTCGTGTGCGCATGCTTCTGAGTTTTCGGCGCGTCGTTCGGGCCGCTCGTCCTGGTGTGAGTCGTTCGGGCCCCTCCTCACCAGCCCATCTCACAGCAGCAACCCTCGCGAAGCATGCCGACGGTCGTGTTTTTTCAGGCGTGTGTCCGCTGGTCCCCGCATATCTCCCTTGTTCCTCGTTCCTCCCGCCCCCTTGTACATCCTCCTTGTGGGGGGATGCGGCCGTTTGCTTGCCCTGCAGCGCTGGGCTCGAGACCAGAGGGCGGCCGCGTGTGCGCGCGCATGGCTTCGGCATCATGGCAGCCGCAGCCGCTCCGCCTCCAGACCCAGGAGACGCTCGCCCTGCAAACGCGCCTCTGCGAGTCGGGCACGACCGCGAGGCCAGCGAATTTGTGGAGTTTTGGTACCAAGAAGACAAAAAGAAAGACCCCGACTTCGTGCTCATGAACCCGCGGAAACTAAAGGGGACAATATTCGGATTCGGGTACGTTATGCGCCGCAGCAGCGGCGCGGCTTGCCATTATGACTCTGGCAGACGCATGTGTAAGAAGATTCATTTCTGCTCGCAGTGGCCGTGTCCCAGCGACCATCGTCTGGCGGACGGTTCCGTGGACTACAATAAGTGGTCAGACTTGCAAGCGCCCTGGCATTTAGTGCAATGCGCGGGCGGGTGGCCCGCAGGAGCGGGAGCCCCCGCAGCAGCGGAGGCGCCGGCCGAGGCGTGCGAGGCCCCTGCTGAAGCGGCAGCGGAGCCGTCGGTGGGCCCTGCTGAAGGCCCCGCAGCAGCGGGGCCGTCAGCGGAGGCGTGCGTGGCCCCTGCTGAAGTGGCAGCGGAGCCGTATGTGGGCTCTTCTGACGGCCCCGCAGCAGCGGGTGCGTCAGCGGAAGCGTGCGTGCCTCCTCCTGAAGTGGCGGCGGCGCCGTGCGCGTGCCCTTCTGCAGAGCCCGCCACAGCGGAGGCGTCCGTAGGTCCTGCTGGCGCGCCTGGCGCCGACGCAATCGCCGAGGCCGCTTCCGCAGTGGAGTCTGTCTTGAAGGACTCCGCGGCAACAGCAGCTCTCTCAGCAAAGGAGGTTGCCCCTGTCGCTTTCCCCCAACCCGCCCCGCTTGCTGTTCGCGACGTAGCGGAACCCGTGCTTCCAGGGGCGGAAGTTGCGGCAGTTACCGCCTGTGAACAGACAGCCGCGACAGCAGGCGCTGCGGTTGCCCCTGCAGGCGCCCCCGCAGCAGCGGGGGCGCCTGCAGGGGCACTTTCAGAACAAGGCCAGAGGTGCTTCGAGAAATTGATGAAGCTGTCGCGCAGTATTCGCGGAAGGCCGGGGGGAGGCCGAGAGTGGATAGGATATTCTGCTTTCGTAATCTTTGCGCTGTTGCGGAAGGTGCGCGTCTACGTGTGGGAAGGACGCAACAGAGTCGACCTTTGCAAAGCTGTCTTGCCGCCGTGGAAACTAGAGGAGTTAACCCGCGAGCCTGCGGTGGACGCGATCGCGTGTTGCGCCGTCCCCCGAGACTCGGGGCCACCGGACTGGGCCCCCGTGTCGGAGGAGTATCCTTTGTTTCGATGCAATCATTTTATCGCAGGCGTCTCCACCGACTTTGTGGATTTCACGGGAGATGCTTCGACGGTGGACGGTTTCTATTCGGCTCTCGGTGTGTTCGTCGTGTCCACAGTCGCAGACGGGGACTGCGGTTTGGATTGCATGTTGCAGATGACCCAGGAGGTTTCCACGCGAGAGTCTCGCAGGGAGCTCCGCCAGGACAGTTGCTCTCTCCGACCACCCTGATCCTTCGCTTCCATCTCTGCTGCCCCCACATGCTCTTCCCCTCCTTGTCTCCCCATTCTGCCTTCATGCCTCTCCCATCCCGCCCTTCTCTCCCCTCGTGCCCTCCCCACCGAGTCTCCTTGCCCCTCCTCCATGCCCGCCCGCCAGGACATCGCGGACTACATCGTGCAAAGGGTGCGGCTGGCGTGGTTCCTCGACGCGATGGTCCTGACACAAGAAGTCACGCAGGATGACGTCCAGGAGCTTCGTCGCCTGCAGAGCGCCTTAGACGACGAAGAACTTGTCCCGCAGCCTGGCCACGCCGCCCCTCCGAGAGCACAGGGCGTTGCCGCCGCAGCAGCGGCGGCGCCACCTGAGGACTTGGCCGTGGTGGAAGTCGACGCCGAGGCTGTCTGTCAGGAGCTCGTGCAAGCCATCCAATGGTGGACAGGACTGACAGACGCTGCGTGCGCCCTGGACGTCGCTCGGGAGTTGATGCCCGCAGAGCGGGAGGAGCAGCTCTTGAGGTACAGGAACCGCGGCTGCGAGCGCAAAGCCCCCGCCCAGAACAAGAAGCGCGTGGTGGTCCCGTCGCTCCTGTGCTCGAGGATGGAGATAGCGGGTGCTTTCGACGAGCACATGCGCTCTTTAGGCTGGACGCCTGGAGACCGCTTTCCGTATGGAGGGGCGCGTTCATTCATGGATGCGTGGGACTGGGGTTCCATGTCCCGTCTCCCTCTCAGGAAGCGCACGCACGTTGTGCGGCGCTGGCACAAGGCTTTTCTGTCGTCGAAATACGCCTCCGCAGTAGCGGAGGCTGTTCGGCAGCCGCGGGGACACGAGAAGCAGCACGGGCAGGGGCGCCTCCTGAAGTGGAAAGGGCGGAAAAGGATACCACAACAGGGACAGGGCCCAGCTCGAAAATGCCCTTGGTTGCGGCAAGCTCTGTTTGAATGGTGGAGTTCCATTCGGCACAGTGTGGATTGGAAGATGATCAAAAGTGGACTGCGAAGTACCCAAAGAGAGCCAGCGAAGATAGCAAGGTTCACGCAAAGCATGCTCCAGACCAAAGCGTTGGAGCTCATGAGCGAGTACGTCACGCAGCAGCTGCGGATCGGGCAGCGACCCGCCGCCGTGGAGTTGAGGTCGCGCTGGTGGGCCTCCTGGCGCAAGGAATACGGCCTCAGCATGCGGTGCCCGAACAGGAAGTACAAGTGCCCGCTGCCCGTCTTGGAAGAGCGCCTCGAGCGAGGCTGGCTGAACGTGTTTAGGGTGCGCGCCGCGTGCGTGCTACTCAACGAGCAGGATCCCGAGATGGAGAACTTCGACCAGTCGCCTTTCCACCACAATGAAACAGGATCAGCTGGCGTGAGGACCCTCGCAGTAGCGGGGGTCGAAGTGCCACTGGTGGAGTGCCACGGCGCGGTGCGGGGGCGGTGGACGGCCAATTTCATGACAATGAGCGACAAGGATCGACTGCGGAGAGAAGGCCCCCCACCGATGGAGTGCATGTTCAAGGCGGAGGGGGGGGGAGAGAAGTTGAGGCCGCGCCTGCTCGAACACCTTCGGCGCCGAGGGTTCGGCAGATGGGTGTCGGCGACCACCAGCACCAAGGGGTCTTACCGGACACCGTGCGTGCTCGCGTACCTGGACCGCCACCTCCCTCATCTGCCAGAGCCTCCGCAGCAGCGGGAGTGGAGAATTATGATGGCGGATGATCATGGCCCTCACTTGTCCCCGCTTGTGAGTAAGCTATGTTGGTCTCGAGGGTACGTGTTCATCCCGCGCGGGGGCGGCGTGACCCCAATCCTCCAAACTGTGGACACACATCTGAATCAACACGCCAAGCGCGAGTACATGAAGAGAGAAGGAGCCGCGCTGCTGAGAGCCATGAGGCTGGGCCAGTGCGTCCCACAGCTGGACAAGTTAGAATGCATTGACTTGATGGTGGAAGTGATGTCCCAAATGAGTCTTCACTTGGCTGCGGCAGACGGGTACTGGGAAACTGGTTTCAAGGCAAATCTGTGGGATGCGGACTTGGACGCGCGCATATGCAAGGAGGCAGGCCATTTCTGGAGAAAGTTGGGGATGCGTAAGAAGGTCGCCGCCGCAGTAGCGGAGGTCGAAGAAGAGGTACAGGCGGGGCGCTTGAGATGGACTTACAAAGACATCATGCGATTGGTCCTCCCGCACCCTCGACGCGGCCACTGCGACGACGTGTTCGCAAACCTTGGAGACGACGCGGCTCTGGACGAGGGCGACAAGATTTGGCATGGCATGGAGGGGGCGGAAGACGCAGCCGAGGGTCTCCGCAGCAGCGGGGGCACTGAGGGTGGCAATTCCGTCGACGCCCTCGAAGGAGATGAAGATGATGGGAGCGAGGACGACGACGGGTGGAGCGCCGCTGGCGAGTTTGACTACGAATGGGCCAATCAAAGTCTCACCGCAGCAGCGGCGGGGGAGAGCGCGCTGGAGGCACCGCCTGGCCTGTCGACGTCTCGTATGGAAACTGCGGAGCAGACGTCTGAATTGATGAGAACGTATTCGTCGATCGCTGAGGAGTTGCGCAGCTGGGGCGACATCGCGGGGGCCACGTTCATGGAGACGCAATTACGGAAAGAACGGAGGCGAGTGCGTGAAGTGTCGAAGGAAGATCCTGGGGTTCAGCGAGCCCTCGCAGCATGCGAGGACGCCCGCGAGGCGACGCTCAGAAACGAGAAACGACAGCGGGATGTCGAGGCGCGGCGCAGAGAAGAGCTAACCCGCCTGGGGGACGACGTAAAGAAAGCGCGCAAGCTGCTGAGGACACAGCAAGCCAAACTCTTAGACGCAGAGGCAGCCATAGATATCAAACACAGGATGAAGCATGTCGGGTTATCCGAGCTGGGCGCGGGCCTTCGCAGCTGCGGAGGCGTGGCGGGTCGAACGTCGAGGTACGACGCGCTGAATCGCCTTGCGATTTTGGGTTCTGGGCTTTCTGCAGCTCAGCGGTCAGATTTTGACTGGTTTCGGCGGGAATGGGACGCCGCTGGCATGGAGGACTTCGGTGGAAAGTGGCCGGAGACGTTTGCCACATGGTTGCAGAACGTCATAGACGAGTACTTGGGGGGCAACCCGAGAGCTTTCAGCATGTTTGTGCACAGTGAGACGCGACGCCGTCTGTCTGGCTCCCTGGCGCTTGCGCCCCCTGCAGCTGGGGGCCTCTGAGAGGCGCGGCCCGCCGCGGCAGCGGCGAGGCGCGGGGTGTGAGTTCGGGCAGCAGCCGCTGCTCTTCCACCTGCCTGCGACTGAGGTGCCGCGTGCGCGCGCGGACGTAGCGCAGGCCTTGCGCAGAAGAAACAGGGAGGAGGGGGGGCGGGGGAGGAGGTGAGAGGAGGGGGAGAGCAGGCAGGGGGAGAAAACCACGCGGGTGTCGATCACTCCGCCCCTCCTCCTGCTCTCCCCCCTCCTTCTCCCTGATCTCTCCTGGTCATTATATCATTCCTCTCTCTATCCCTCTCTCTCTCTCTCTCGTTATCGTCGTCCGTCTCTCTCTCTCTCTCTCTCTCTCTCTCTCTCTCTCTCTCTCTCTCTCTCTCTCTCTCTCTCTCTCTCTCTCTCTCTCTCTCTCTCTCTCTCTCTCTCTCTCTCTCTCTCTCTCTCTCTCTCTCTCTCTCTCTCTCTCTCTCTCTCTCTCTCTCTCTCTCTCTCTCTCTCTCTCTCTCTCTCTCTCTCTCTCTCTCTCTCTCTCTCTCCCTCTCTCTCTGCCCGCCCTTTCCTTCCCTATCCGCCCCGTCTTCCTCCTCTTCGCCCCGTCCCCCTCCTTCCACCGCCGTTTCGGCCCCAGGAGTTCGGCTCTGACGGCCGCCCCCCCTGCAACGCGGGGGCAGGGAGCGATGGCTGCGGCCACCAGCAGCAGCAGCAGCCCATTGGGCCCCGCAGCAGCGGGGCCTCGGGGCCGACTGACGGCAGTGTTCACAGCGAAATCTGGGAAGGTTTGGCGACCTGTAGGCGGTCAGGCAGAACCCTGGAAGGGTCCTTGGGCCACTGTGCCAGAGAGAACCCCCGCAGCAGCGGGGGCTGCGCGGCCTGGCGTCTCAAGCTCAGCAGCGGCGGCGCGATCAGAAGTTTCTACGATACGCACCCGCCCAGGCGACTCCGTGGTGGATCCGAGCGACGACGAAGAGCCTCAGGAATTTAGGGGCTGCAGGCCGCCCAACGACGTCGAGCGGCGCGAATGCCGTCTTCGCGACACCGTCCCGCCAAAGTTCTTCTGCGAAAGAAGAGCGGCTGACGTGAACAGGCCACGGAACGACAACGTGGGCAACCTTTCCGTCCTGTTCGGGAACTGGGGCCCCATGCCGAGCGAGACCAACCACGCGGACCAGCGGCGGAGACTTGAGTTGCAGCTGCGGCATTGCCCTGCTCTCGTGGCGTGCTTTGCGGAATGTGAGGAGCAGATGGAGTCAATCCTACAGCGGCCAGGGAGACCACCGCCGCTGCAGGCGGACGCCCCCGCAGCAGCGGGGGCGTCAGCAGCGGAGGGCCAAAGCAGCAGCAGCGGTGGGCCTTTTGTCGCCCCCGCAGCAGCGATGGCGACAGCAAGAGGAAGTCGTGCTGCGAGTGTTGGCGATTGCCAACAGCTCCAGAATCGACCAGAGTACGAATACTTGACCCTGCGCGGGCGTGAGGACAAGTCCTTGTGCATCGCTGCGCGCGCAAATCTGTGTTACGAAATGCGGCTGCTCCACTGGGAAAGGAGTGTCGACGGCCACTACAGAACAGCAAGAGGGCGCAAGATGGAAGCGTTCTCGAGGATCATGGTGGTTGAGCTCTACTTCGATCAAACCTACGCCCACTTCGGCTCGAAAGTGCGGGTGCGCGCGGTGCACCTCCACCGCGACACGGCGAAAAATTCCAGAGGCTTTAACGAGGCTCACAAGACGTGGTGGCCGAGGTTGGCGACCATCTTGCAGGACAACAGCGTTGACATCCTTTGTGGGGATTTCAACATGGCGCTCACACAGACGCTGCCGAGTCTTCGGGGTCTAGGCATGCGATTGGAGACGGCAGCAGCGTACTTCTGGCGCGGATTGGACGGCACTCCGTGCTTGGACAGCTGCGGCATCTTCGTTCTCAACAGGCCTGGCGAGTACACCCTGTGCTGGCCGCTGAGCGCCGTGCACGACAGAGACGAGACGGGGTTGCTCTTCGCACGCAAGTCGGTGATCGGTGAGATCGGGCACCGTAACAGAAGCAAGGCAGAGGCCCCCGCAGCAGCGGGGGCCGCCACCAGCCCATCATCGCAGCCGACGTACTGGCACCACAGCCAGAACGGAGGCCCTGGGATGCCTTACTCTTGCTACTACCCGAAAAAAGACGCCCTCGATCACCTCCAGGATTTACTGACCCAGTCAGAGGAATGCCAACGCAAGATCCAAGAGAAGGAGAGTGAGAAACTGAGGCGCGCCGAGGCTGAGGCTAGAGGGGACCACCGCTTCTCTAGTAATCGCGAAGTGACCCTCTTCCGCGCGTTGCAGAAGACGTTCCCGCCAGAGACCGTGGAGGTGGAGGGGCGCTGGCACGGCGGCGCCCACTACCCTCTCCTGTTCCAAATGCGCATGGCCAGCGTGCGTTCGCCGGGGAGGAAGCAGGAGAGAGCCAAAGAGAAGAAAGACAGGCGCGCCCAGAAACAGCTGGCAGCTGCGCTCAGGGCGCCGCTGCCGCCCGAGCAGCACGGACCCGAGCGCCAGGCACCAGAGCAGCACAGCGAAAGGGACGAGCAAGACGAGCGCGCCCAACAGGCGTGGCGCCCACCAAGATGGGCAGACGAAAGCGCGGACGACGGCCGCGACATGCCCGCGGCTGGCGATGGAAGGTCGCGGCGGGGGGTTGAAAGGGGGAAGGGGGGAGAGGGGCGGCGGGGCACGGGGAGGGCAGGAGGGAGGAGAGGGGATGAGGAATAGGCTGAGCAAGACGAGGGATGACATAAGGAAATGAGTGTCGGGAAGGGGCGGGAGTTGACAGGGGGGGGATATAGAAATAATTATTTATCACCCCCCAGGTGGCAGCCGACCCCGCAGTGCCCATCTCCAGGGCCTGCGCCGCTGGAGCAGCGAGGGCAGCGCGGCGCCGCCATCTACATCTCGGACGCGATCGCTGCCCTCGGCCACGAGCCGCCAGAGCCCCCGCAGCAGTGGAGGCCACAAACGCCACGGCAGCAACCAACAGACGAGGAGTGGCGCAGGGATGAGTGGTGGCGCACCAAGGAGGGCGAGGAGCGCGAGTGGCAACAGCCGAGCGGCGAGGCTTCCTCGCTGCAGGACCGCATGGTCGACTCCGCCTGGCGCGACATGCAAGTTGCATTCGGCAGCGACCAACGCCCCAGTGACTGGTGGAGCAGCCACAGTGGGTGGAGTAGCGGCCAGGGGCACTGGGAGGTCGCGACCACGACTTGGAGGTGGGTCGAACCCCCCCCCGAAACCAATCCCTGGGAAAAGCTTAGTTGAACCATCGCACAGGAGCCGCCCCTCCGCAGCAGCGGAGGGAGGCCTCATCGGCCGAACGTCGACCCTCCGCAGCAGCGGAGGCCTTGCCAATGCATCGTGAGCGGCGGCGACTCGCGCGCGCCGTCGTGCTCGGCGACCGCTGCCCGAGCGGAGAAGGAAAAAGAATCGGTGCTTTCATCGGTGCTGTCGTTGCCTCCTCTCCTTCATCGTTTTCTTCTCCCTCCCCCTCCAATCCCCCATCCCGCTATCACATTTTATCGTCTCCAATCGTATCGGGAGCTCCCGTGGCAGAAGAGCACCCAGAACGAGGTCCTCCGTGACAGAGGGGGGGGCATCTCAGACCCCCTCTGTGACAGAGGGGGGGCATCTCAGACCCCCTCTGTGACAGAGGGGGGGCCAAAAAACAAATGATCACTTTAATGCGGCTTCTGGATTAGTGCCCCCACCACTGTCGCACCTCACTGTCCCCACCACTGTCCCCACCACTGTCCCCACCACGATCCCACTCCACCCACTGTCCCAACTGTCCCCACCACTGTCCCACTGTCCCCCCTGTTCCACCACTGTCCCACTGTCCCACTGTCCCCACCGCTGTCCCACTGTGCTGCCCCACTGTCCACGCTGTCCCCACCACTGTCCCACTGTCCCCACCACTCTCCCCACTGTACCACTGTCCCACCACCGTTCTAATTGCCGCCCTCACCATTGTTCCCACCACCAGTCCCCACCACTGTCTCACTGTTGTCCCTACCACCAACGTCCCCACCACTGTCCAAGTGTCCCCATTGTCCCCACTACTGTCCCACTGTTCCCAGTCCCCACCACTGTCCCCACTGTCCCCGCCAGTGCCCCCACCACTGTCGCACTGCCCCCATTGTTCTCACCTCTGTCCCCACGATCCTCACCATCGTCCCAACCACTGTCCCCGCCCAAATCCCCCATCCAGAGTGGAAATGGAGGGGGAGTCGTTGAGGCGAGGGGGGAGGGGGGAGGGGGGAGGTTCGAACTGGTAGTGACCCACCCCGGTTTTCCAGGAGGGGGGGGGGGAGGGGTTCGAACCAGTAGTGTCCCCCCCTTTGGATGATGGACCGGGGGGGGAGGGGGTCGAACCCCCAGTGACCCCCCCTGGTTTTCCGCCAGCAACGGTAGAACACGCTCTTTCAATTGTGAGGTAGTCTCAAGCGACACGGATGCCGCAATGGCTGTCGGACCGGCTGCCCGACCCAGCGGTCTCTGGCTCCCCGTCCCCACTGTGGGACTCTTCTATGGTCCTTTTTAGCGTCCTGCAGAAACCTCTAGCGAAACGCTATTAGGGACAGTGCCCGCCCGTACTCCTTGCGGCGCGATGCTGAAGGCATCCCACGAAACCGGCGCAACATGCGCTCGCCTTTATCACGGCTCCAGGTTTTTCATACGCAGGCCGACCAACGATGCCCCTGAAGACGGCGCCGCACAATGCTGGGTGCGCCGAAGTCCGAGGTATGTGCGCGGACAAGGGGGTGCCAGGGGGCGCATTGAAAGAAGAGGACGGGCCGTGAACCTGCGTGTAATTTGATATCCACAGCTCCTCTGGTCCCACCTCTCTCTTCACCGCCTCCAGCTTATACGTGTCCAATTTTTTTCCCATGCAAGCCGAAACAAAAAACATTGAAGCTGGCCACGACCCTGGCCCGGTCGGCAAGCCCGCGGGAGGACCGTCACCCACGCGGTGCCCCAGTGCCGGGGCTTGAGCCAGGGCGACCTGGGCCAAAGGCTACGGACCCTGTTCACACGTTCGTCATAAAACGTTATCCTCCTCCTCCTCCTCCTCCTCTCCTCCTCCTCCTCCTCAACATCATCATTCCCCTCTCACTCGTCCTCCTCGTCATCCTCCTCCTCTTCCCTTCTCCCTTCATCCCTCTTCCTTGTAGATAACTCCTTTCTGTCGCACCCCGGGGCGGGTCGGTAGGGCGGGCCGGGCGTTTCGCCTGAGATCGCCCTCAGTATTCATGATCCTGAAACTGGGAATTTGCAGCAATTTTACCGATGGAGGGCGGCCCGTTTTCAATATATGGCTCTTGCCTGCGCGACCCGCGCATTCGTCTTAAAACTTCAAAAGGTTTTCACGGATGGAGGGCGGGGCGTTCCCCAAATGTGGCTCTCGCCTTTGCGCCGCGCGCATTCGTCTTGAACATGTACAAGAATGCCCCGGAACGAGGGCGGGTCAGTTTCAAACTGTGGCTCTCGCCTTAGCGCCGCGCGCATTCGTCTGTAAAGTTTGCAAGAATGTCCAAGATGGAGGGCGGGTCGTTTTCAAACTGTGTCTCTCACCTTAGCACCGCAAGCATCCGTTTTTAACATTCGTTCTTAACTGTTTACAGCAGTTTCATCAAGGATCCTTATCGTTGACGTCCCAGGCATGGAGTTCTGGCGCAATTTAAGATCGTCTGGACGCGACAGCCACGTTAATTTGAGTTGTTGAAGTCCCAATAACGATGTTCTGGCACGAAATCACAAGAACGGTGCTTTAGTATGCTTGAAGATCTTCGAAAGAGCTTGTTCTGTCGATGCTGGCAGAAAACTGGGGTGGTCACTGGGGGTTCCACCCCCCCCCCTCTCCGCCCACCATGAAAGGGGGGGGTCACTACTGGATCGAACCCTGCCGCCCCCCCGCCCCCTCTTCGCCGCCGGCACACGATTCCCCCTCCTCCCCCACTCCAGATGGGGGACTGTGGTGGGACAGTGGCTGGGACGGTGGTGGGGATGGTGGTGGGCAGTGGAGACAATGGGGTAGTGGTGGGGACAGTGGCGATAGTTGTGAGAATGGGACCGTGGTGAGGACAGTGGTGGGGAGGGACAGTGGGGACGGTGCGACAGAGGTGGTGGTACTGGCGCGGACAGTAGTGACGGTGGTGAGACCAGTGGGACAGTGGTGGGGGCAGTGGAGACGGCATGAAAGTGATGAAGAAAGTGGTGGTGGGGGCAGTGGCGAGGGGACATTGGGACAGTGGTGGTGGGGACAGTGGCGAGGGGACAATGGGACAGTGGTGGGGACAGTGGGGACAGTGGGACAATGGTGGGGGCGGTGGTGGTGGGGACAATGGTGAAAGCGGTGGTGAGGACGGTGGTGGGACAATGGGACAGTGGTACAGTGGGGACAATGGAGGGGGCAGTGGGGACAGTTGGACAGTGGTGGGGACAGTGGGGACAGTGGGACAGCACAGTGGGACAGCGGTGAGAACAGTGGGACAGCGGTGGAAACAGTGGGGACAGTGGTGGGGACAGTGGGGACACTGTAGAGAGTGGGACCGTGGTGGGGATAGTGGTGTGGACAGTGGGGACAGTGCGACAGTGGGGGCACTGGTGGGGACAGTTGGGACGGTGGTGGGGGCAGTGGAGACAATGGTGTGACGGTGGTGGTGGGGACAGTGGCGAGGGGACAGTGGGACAGTGGTGGGGACAGTGCGGACAGTGGTGGGGACAGTGGCGGTGGGGACAGTGGTGAAGGCGGTGGTGAAGACGGTGGTGGAACAATGGGACAGTGGTACAGTGAGGACAGTGGGACAGCGGTGGGGACAGTGGGGACAGTGGGACAGCACAGGGGGCAGTGGTGGGGACGGTGGGGACAGTGGGACAGTGGTGGGGACAGTGGTGGCCACAGTGGGGACAGTGGGACGGTGGTGGGGACAGTGGTGAAAGCGGTGGTGGGGACAGTGGTGGGGACGGTGCGACACTGGTGGGGACCGTGGTGTGGACAGTGGAGACAGTGGTGGGAACAGCGGGGACAGGTGGGACAGTGGTGGGGACAGTGGGGACACTGTTGGGAACGGTTGTGGTGTGGACAGTGATGAAAGCGGTGGTGAGGACGGTGGTGGGGACCGTGGGAGTCGAATGCTGGCGGCGAATGGGAAAATTTGGGATTCGAACCCGTAGTGACCCCTCCCTTTCCCGAGCGGGGGGTTCGAACCGGTAGTGACCCCTACCGGTTTTCCAAGGGGGGAAAGGGTTGGCGGGGGGGGTTCTTGCCAGGGAAGGAGGGGGGGGTTCGAGCAGGGGGGGGATTTTCGGAGGGGGGGGCGGGGGGGACCTCCGGGTTTCGGAGGAAGAGGGGGAGAATTTTCCACAGCAAAGCGGCGATGGATCACGCTCTCTCAGGTCTTCAGACGGCTGTCTTCCAACGGAACACTTCCCGCAGTGAAGATACATCCTTGCATGCACCTGCGAAGAGAGAATTTGGAGGGAGAGTTTATTGCAACATCGTTGATGAGCCTTGGGTTTACACCTCCTCCTCCTCCTCCTCCTCCTCCTCGTCTTCTTCCTCCTCCCCCTCATCCACCTCCGCGACTTGAGCCAGAAACTACGGGCCCTACCTGCTCACACGTCCGTCATAAAATGTTGTCCATCCTGGCCAGAGCCTACTCAAGCTTGATTCCCAGACAATCCCCGAGGGCCAGCAGAAAGGGAGGAAAGGAGATGATAGGCTCATGTGGGAATCCTCCCGAACCCGACAAATGCGGTCAGCAAAAAAACGTCTCCTGGAGGCCCTCGCCGCTGGCGTAGAACATGTTCTCCGTGCCCCTGCGGGCCCAGTGGGACATGACCTGGTCGACGGGCCCCTGCTGACGTCTCTCCCCCATCCCCCCCCCCCGCAAGTGAGTTTGATGACAGAACAGCGTCCTGGCCTGCACCAAATGATCATGCGAACACAGCTCGAAACATGATCGACCCACGAACCCGGAAAGGAAGAGAGACATGTAAGGCATGGCAACGTTTCAAAGACACCTGATTGGGCGACGGGCAAACGAAATGCTGAATTTATCGATCTTGATGTACCGTGCCGAAGGTCAGGCTGTGCTGTGCAGCGCCGTGCTGAATTGCGATGTGCCATGCCGCGAGTGTGCTCTATAGCGTTGTGGATCGAGTCCTCCATTGCATCCGAGTCCTGACCGAACTGATCTGGATCTCAAGCTCAAGCTGCCTCAGCACATAGTAGCTGCCCCAGGGCGAACTGACAGGGGAACATGCCAGGAGGACGCGCCGCGGAACGTCCCAAGGGACGCGCCAGGCGACGTGGCAGGGGACGTACCACGGGGACGCACCGCGGGACGTGCCGAGGGGACGCGCTACAGAACGTGCCAATGGACGTGCCACGGGACGTGCCAGGGGACGCGCCGCGCGACGTGCCAGGGGGACTCGCCACGGGACGCGCCACGGAACGTGCCAGGTTGCAATACTGAGTGTATCGATCTTGATGTACCGTGCCGAGGGCTGTGCTGTGCTGCGCTGTGCTGAACTGCGATGTGCCATGCCGCGAATGTGCTCTATAGCGTTGTGGATCGAGTCCTCCTTTACATCCGAGTCCTGACCGAACTGATTTGCATCTTAAGCTCGAGCTGCCTCAGCACATAATTGCTGCCCCAGAGCTAATTGACAGGGGAACATGCCAGGAGTACGCGCCGCGGAACGTCCCAAGGGACGCGCCAGGCGACGTGCCAGGGGACGTGCCACAGGGACGCACCGCGGGACGTGCCGAGGGGACGCGCTACGGAACGTGCCAATGGACGTGCCACGGGACGCGCTCCCAAGGCCACGATCCCTCTCAAATTACACGTGGTCCGCGCTCCGAACGCCACGATCCCTCGTAGATTACGCCGCGTCCGCGCTCCCAGGGCCTCCTGGGGCATGCTGGGGCGCCCAGGTCCCTCAAGGTTTGCAAAACAAGCGTTTCGCTCGAGACATCCTCGATTTGTTTGTGCGCGGGGGGCGCACCATCCTCGAGCGGGCACGCAAAAACTCAACATTTTCACGCTCTAGCAGAACATGTTAGAACCCCCCTTGTGTGGCTGAGGAAATCCTGGAAAAACAACGACTTGGTCGAGACATCCTCGAAATTCCTGAGCGCGGGACGCGGCACGCGCGAGACATCCTCGGAATTCCTGCGCGCGGGACGCTTTTCCGCGTTGCGGTCGGGGCTCCAGGCCTAATTTTTGTTGAAGGTTCTGCTAAAAATGGCCCGCACCCTTTTTTACGAAGGAAGACGGTGGTCCGCGGACCCCATTGTTTGTCGAGGATCCCAAGTGGGGGATCGACTTTCCTCGAGCGGGCACGCGCGAAACGCATTTTTTCCACGCCGAATTTCTAGTTTTTTATCGAGCGGAAATCCGCCGGCCTCCTTCAAGTCAAAATCGGGGGTAAACCAACTAAAAGAGAACCCTGGGCCCCTGCCCTTTCAGTGAAAAAAAACAGCGAATTAGTCGAGACATCCTCGAAATTCCTGAGCGCGGGACGCGGCACGCGCGAGACATCCTCGGAATTCCTGCGCGCGGGACGCTTTTCCGCGTCGCGGTCGGGGCTCCAGACTTAGTTTTTGGTCGAAGATTCTGCTGAAAATGGCCCGCACCCTTTTTTTACAAAGGAAGACGGTGGTCCGTGGACCCTGTTATTTATCGAGGATCCAATGGGGAGCTCACTTTCCTCGAGCGGGCACGCGCGAAACGCATTTTTGTCACGCCGAATTGGACGTTACCTAGTTTTTTATCGAGCGGAAATCCGCCGGCCTCCTTCAAGTCAAAATCGGAGGTAAACCAATTAAAAAAGAACCCTGGGCCCCCGCCCTTTCCGGGAACATGATCGACCCACGAACCGGGAAAGGAATATACACATGTAAGGCGTCTCTCCCCCATCCCCCCCCGCAAGTGAGTTTGATGACAGAACAGCGTCCTGGCCTGCACCAAATGATCATGCGAACACAACTCGAAATATGATCGACCCACGAACCCGGAAAGGAATAGAGACATGTAAGGCATGGCAACGTTTCAAAGACACTTGATTGGGCGACGGGCAAACGCAATGATGAATGTTATCAATCTTGATGTACCGTGCCGAGGGCCAGGCTGTGCTGTGCAGCGCCGTGCGGAATTGCGATGTGCCATGCCGCGATTGTGCTCTATAGCGTTGTGGATCGAGTCCTCCATTGCATCCGAGTCCTGACCGAACTGATCTGTATCTCAAGCTCAAGCTGCCTCAGCACATAGTAGCTGCCTCAGAGCTAACTGACAGGGGAACATGCCAGGAGGACGCGCCGCGAAACGTGCCAAGGGACGCGCCAGGCGACGTGGCAGGGGACGTGCCACGGGGACGCACCGCGGGACGTGCCGAGGGGACGCGCTACGGAACGTGCCAATGGACGTGCGCCGCGCGACGTGCCAGGGGGACTCGCCACGGGACGCGCCACGGAACGTGCCAGGTTGCAATGCTGGGTTTATCGATCTTGATGTACCGTGCCGAGGGCCAGGCTGTGCTGCGCTGTGCTGAACTGCGATGTGCCATGCCGCGATTGTGCTCTACAGTGTTGTGGATCGAGTCCTCCATTGCATCCGAGTCCTGACCGAACTGATCTGGATCTCAAGCTCAAGCTGCCTCAGCACATAGTAGCTGCCCCAGGGCTAAGTGACAGGGGAACATGCCAGGAGGACGCGCCGCGGAACGTCCCAAGGGACGCGCCAGTCGACGTGCCAGGGGACGTGCCACGGGGACGCATCGCGGGACGTGCCGAGGGGACGCGCTACGGAACGTGCCAATGGAGGTGCCACGGGACGCGCTCCAAAGGCCACGATCCCTTGCAAATTACGCTGCGTCCGCGATCCCAGGGCCACGATCCCTGGTAAATCCCACCAGCCCTCTGGGCGTCGGTGGTCTAGGGAGTTTCCTCTTCCAACCCCCTTCTTCCTCTTCGGGGAGGGGTTTACCCCTCCCCCTACCCCCTCCCCTGGACCTCGACGGAGGGTTCCGCGGGTCGTTGGGGCGTCCAAGATGGCCCAAGACGGCTCCAAGAGGGCCTCAGGGAGCCCAAGATAGCCTCCAAGATGGCTCAAGATAGCGCAAGATGCCTCAAGATGGATCCCAAGATGCTCCAAGAGGCCTAAAGACCGCACCAAGACGGCCCCAAGTGGCCAAAGAGCTCCCCACGGAGCTCCCCGAGAGGCAAACATCATGCCAAAACCTTAGGACAATTAATATTTGTCCCGGAAAGGGTCACCAAACTTCGCGCGTGAGTGAAGCGTGTCTATCTTCGCGCCCTCGCGATGACAACTTGCAGAAGGGCAGTTCCCTGGCCCAGGCTGCGACGCGCGAAGCGCCATGATCTTCGTGCCCCTGGGGGTGACCTGCTGCAGGTTCGTGGCGTGCCAACTTTGGCGTTAATTTCTGACACCGCGGGGATCGTTCAACCTGCAACGGTCGGCCATTTCCGAAACGTCGGGTCGTTCAACATCGCCTGATTCTGGGTCGCCAGCGGCGTTCAACGTTGACGCCAGCGGCGAGGTCGCCGCAGATCGACGCGACGCGCACCCACTGTAGCGGCTCCTCCTTCCCCCTTCTCCTGTCATGGAGCCAATGTACTCGACACGGCGGCGGCGCTATGCGGCGCCAGGTTCCCGTGCGTGGTGCCAGATCCCCTTCCTGCAGGGCCCCGCCGTGGCAGCATAGCAGCTGCTATTGCTACTCTTCCTCCGCAGCTACTCAATGATACGACCAAGCGATTAAACAACACATTCGCCAAGTCAAATTCAAAGATAATTGCTTCTCGTCTGCGTCGCTGGCTGCGGCCTGACAACTTCGATGGCGACGGCGACGAAGAATCGGGAATATCAGTTTAAACGTCCACTTCCCAATTAATTAATGGGGCGCGGCGTTCCCCGGGGCATTTCTTAATCGTTTGGTCGATCCGAGCAGGGCCCATTTTCTCCCGCATGCATTTTTTCTCAATGAGGCTGTGCCCAGGGGCTCCTATTTGATTGTGAAGAAACCTATGGATGCCAGGCGCGGTCGTCGCCGGGTTCCTTTGGGTTCTTTGGTCTTGTTTCCTTGCGAAGGGGTCCTCGGGATTCCTTAGCTTTTATCCCGGAAAGGGTGTGGGCCTAAGGTTATCTTTTGGTAAGTTTATCCCCCCTGGAGAGGGCAGGCATATTTCCGCTCGGTAAAAAACAAAGTGAAGTCCAATTCGGCGTGGAAAAAATGCGTTTCGCGCGTGCCCGCTCGAGGAAAATCGACGCCCCACCTCGGATCCTCGATAAATGACGGGGTCCGCGGACCCCCGTGTCCCTTAGTGAAAAAGAAAATGCGGGGCACTTTTAGCAGAATCTTAAAAAGCAACGAAGTCTGGAGCCCTGACCGCGACGCGGAAAAGCGCCCCGCGCGCAGGAATTCCGAGGATGTCTCGCGCGTGCCGCGTCCCGCGCGCGGGAATTTCGAGGATGCCTCTACTACTTCGTTTGTTCCCTACCTAGGCTCTGCCTAGAAGGGTTCTTACTATTAGGCTTAAAGGGCCGGGCAGTGGAACCCGCCCCGGGCGGTTCCCCCGGCATCCGCCCCGCGGTTCCCCCAGTGACGTTCCCTTAGTTTCGCGTTGCTGATCTCATCTTAGCTTAGCTTATTTCATCTTACCTTAGCTTAGCTTCATCATACCTCAGTTTTGTCTTAGTCTAGCTTACCTTCATCTTAGCTTCGCTGAGCTTTATCATAGCATAGCAGAGCACAGCATAGCGTAGCATAGCATAGCGCAGCATCGCAGATCATAGCATGGGTATAATGTTCATCTTAGCTTAGCTTACCTTCATCTTAGCTCAGGTTTATCTTAGCTTAACTTACCTTCATCTTAGCTTCGCTGAGCTTTAGCATAGCAGAGCACAGCATAGCATAGCATAGCGCGGCACAGCATATCATAGCATAGCCCAGCATAGCATAGCACAGCGCAGCATAGCATAGCATAGCATAGCGCAGCGCAGCGCAGCGCAGCGCAGCGCAGCACAGCACAGCATAGCAGCAAAGCAAAGCAACAGCAGCGACAGCAAAGCAAAGCACAAGCAACGCAAAGCAAAGCAAAGCAAAAGCAAAATCAAAGCACATGAAAAGCAAAACAAAAGCAATGTGCGACAGATGCCGAGCTTATCTCATCTTAGCTTAGCCTGGTTTAACTTAGCTCAGCTCAGCTTAGCTTAGCGCAGCATTAGCACAGCATAGCATAGCATAGCATAGCATATCATGCCAACTGCCAAGTCGTGCAGTGTAGGCCGGATCCGGAGCATTCTCAAGCACACCCGGTGAGCGAATGCAAAACATGCGTGTGTCTGTGTGTGTGCGAAGGCAAGGCAAAAGCAAAGCCAAGCAAAAACAAAAACAAAAGCAAAGCAAAAGCAACACCAACAGCAAAAGCAAAGGCAAGAGCAATAGCAAAGGCAATGCAAAGCAATAGCAACACCAATGCGAAAGTGTAGTTGTAGATTTAGATGTAGGTGTAGGTGTAGATGTAGATGTGAGTGTAGTTGTAGATGTAGATGTAGATGTAGATGCATGTGTACACGTAAATGTAGCTGTAGGTGTAGATGTGGATGTAGGTCTAGATGTAGATGTAGGTATTAAGCTGTACTATTATTACTACTACTACTACCACTACTACTACTACTACCACTACTACTACTACTACTACTACTACTACTACTACTACTACTACTACTACTACTACTTCTACTTCTACTACTACTACTACTACTACTACTACTACTACTACTACTACTACTACTACTACTACTAGTAATAGTAGTACTACTACGACGACGACGACGACGACTACTACGACGACGACGACGACGACGACGACGACTACTACTACTACTACTACTGCTACTACTACTACTACTACCACTACCACTACCACTACTACTACTACTACTACTACTACTACTACTACTACTACTACTACTACTACTACTACTACTACTGCCGCTACTGCTACAACTGCGACGATGAGGAGAACGAGGAGGACGGCGTTTACCGTTACTACTAATAGTGCTCTCCTCGGGGCTCCAACTCCTAGGTAGGGTCGCTCTGGGATATTTTTCCTTACAAGATTTAGCGTGACAATGTTGAGTTGTTGCGTGCCCGCTCGAGGATGGTGCACCCCCCCGCGCCAAAAAATAGAGGTTGCCTCGAGCGAAGCGCTTGTTTGGCAAAACTTGAAAAATCTGGGCGCCCCAGCCTGCCCCAGGAGGCCCTGGGAGCGCGGACCCGGCGTAATGTACGAAGGATCGTGGCGTTGGGAGCGTGGACCACGTGTAATTCGCGAGGGGTCGTGGCCCTCGGAGCGCGGGCGCAGCGTAATTTACGAAGGGGTCGGGGCCTTGGGAGCTCGGACGCAATGTAAGTTACGAGGGATCGTAGCCCTTGGAGCGCGGGCGCAGCGTAGAATACGAGAGATCGGGGCCCTGGGGGCTCGGACGCAGTGTAATGTACAATGGATCGTGGCCCTGGGAGCGCGGACGCAGCGTGATTTACAAGGGGTCGGGGCCCTGGGAGCGCGACCTCAATGTAATTTACAATGGATCGTGGCCCTGGGAGCGCGGACGCAGCGTAATTTACCAGGGATCGTTGCCCTGGGAGCGCGTCCCGTGGCACGTCTATTGGCACGTTCCGTAGCGCGTCCCCTTGGCACGTCCCGCAGTGCGTTCCCATGGCACGTTCCCTGGGACGTCGCCTGGCGCGTCCCTTGGGACGGTCCGCGGCGCGTCCTCCTGGCATGTTCCCCTGTCAATTAGCTCTGGGGCAGCTTCTATGTGCTCAGGCAGCTCGAGCTTAAGATCCAGATCAGTTCGGTCAGGACTCGGGCGCAAAAGAGGACTCGATCCACAACGCTATAGAGCACAATCGCGGCATGGCACATCGCAGTTCAGCACGGCGCAGCACAGCACAGCCCTCGGCACAGTACATCAAGATCGATACACTCAGCATTGCAACCTGTCACGTTCTCTGGCATGTTCCGTGGCGCGTCCCGTGGCGAGTCCCCCTGGTACGTCGCGCGGCGCGTCCCCTGGCACGTCCCGTGGCACGTCTATTTGCACGTTCCGTAGCGCGTCCCCTTGGCACGTCCCGCGGTGCGTCCCCCTGGCACGCCCCCTGGCACGTCGCCTGGCGCGTCCCTTGGGACGGTCCGCGGCGCGTCCTCCTGGCATGTCTCCTTGCCAATCAGCCCTGGGGCAGCTACTATGTGCTCAGACAGCTCGAGCTTACGACCCAGATCAGATCGGTCAGGACTCGGGCGCAAAAGAGGACTCGATCCACAACGCTATAGAGCACAATCGCGGCATGGCACATCGCAATTCAGCACGGCGCAGCACAGCACAGCTCTCGGCACGGTACATGAAGATCGATACACTCATCATTGCATTTGCCCGCCGCCAAATCAAGTGTGTTTGAAACGTTGCCATGTCTTACATGTCCATATTCCTAGTGCTGCTTCCTTGATCTTCCTTGGTTCCTTGATTCCTTCTTTCCTTAATTCCTTATGTCCTTGGTCTTGGTTCCCTGGCCTTGTTTCCTCACGAGGTGGTTCCCCACAATTCCTTGGTCTTGCTTCCTCATCAGGCATTGCCCGGATTCCCTTGGTTCCTTGGATCATTGACCCTGGTTCCTTGGTTCTTGGTTCCTTGGTTCAGCTGTTCCTTGGCATTGGTTCCTTGGTTCATTGGTCTTTGTTCATCGGTCCATTGGTCTTGGTTTCTTGGTTCTTCGTCTTGGTTGCTCAGTTCCTTAGTCTTTCTGTTGTAGGTCCTTGGTCTTGATTCCTTGGTTCCTTGGTCTTGGTCCCTCGGTCTTGGCCGTGTTAAACTCCAAACAGCGCTTGCACTTCGGAATCCTTACTTCTCTTCTAAGAAGCTCGGCTTGGCTGGCGGTCTGGCGGCTCCGTGGTTGCCGTCGCCGCCCCGTCGCCGCCTCATCGCCGCCTCATCGTCTGCGCCTGGCTGTCGGTCTGGCGGGCCGCCCCGTCGTCTGAGACTGGCTGGCGGGTCGCCGCCCCGGCACCAAGTATATTTCTTTTTTTTTCCGACAGGTAATGTAGGATCCCCCCCACCCCCCCGGATCTCATGGTACCCCGTGGGGTAATTCAATTTACAAATGATTCCGCCCCATCGTTGATTTCAAATATGAACCCATAATATCCCAGCCATGCCAATATTGCTCCCCCCTCACTCCTGTCAAATAATACTACGTGCGCGCACTTGTTGATTAACATGATCGACAAGCGAACCTAGAAAAGGATTGAGAACTGCGAAGCATGGAACCGTTTCCGAAGACCTCAATTGCATATGCAATTGGGCGCTGCCGGGGGAGCATGCTGACGCGCCGCGGAACGTCCCAAGGGACGCGCCAAGGGAAGTGCCAGGGGACGTGCCATGGGGACGCACCGACGGACGTGTCAAGGGGACGCGCTACGGAACGTGCCAATGGACGTCCCACGGGACATGCCAGGGGACGCGCCGCGCGACGTGCCAGGGGGACTCGCCACAGGACGCGAGCCACCGAAGGTGTCAGAGAACGTGCCAGGCGACGCGCCAGGGGACGTGCCAAAGAACGCGTCAGGGAACGTGTCACGGGACGTGGCACGGGACGCGCCGTGGATCACCTAGAGCCTCCTGGGATCTTCGCGCCCCGCTTTGGTCGAGATGTCAAGGGCCACGCGATCCCTCGTAAAGTACGCTGCGTCCGCGCTCCCTGGGCTACGATCCATCGTAAAGTTCGCTGGGCCCGCACTCTCAACGCCACGATCACCAAGAAGTGATGCTGCGTCCGCTGCCCCACGGCCACGATCCATCGTACATTAAGCTGCGTCCGCGCTCCCAGTGCCACGACCCCATCGTAACTTACACTGGATTCGCGCTCAGTCAGTGGTAAGTTACGCGAGTATGCCGATTGCATGCCAAAGGTACTCTCAAGGTACGTCGGACACACTCGTTGAAGGTAGGCCGAAGGTACGCTGAAGGTACGCGGTCCCTGTACTGTTTTCATCCAGACACGTTGCTGAAGGTACGCCGAAGGTACGGTGAAGGTACGCGTGTCCAAGTCAGCGAGGGTACGCTGAAGGTACGCCGAAAATCGGCAGGAGCGGGGGGGGATGAGGACAGACACCCCACTACCCCCGCTCCCCCAGAGCATCGCCCACCCAGACCCCGCGGACCCAAAGAGAGGCCACACGCGACGGACCCAGAAACGAACGCATTACCGCAGCATTACGGCGGGGCCGCGCCCCCAAGCAAGCGACGCTTTCTTACAACAAAAACACGGCGTGCCTCCCCCCAGCACTACCCCCCCAGACACCGCGGAATCAGAAAGGGGCAACGCACGGCGGACCCATGAACGAAACCATTACGGCGGGACCAAGGCCACGATCCCTCGTACATTACACTGCGTCTGCTCTCCCTGGGCCACGATCACTCGCAAGCTGCGCTGCGCCAGCGCTCCCGAAACAATGATCCATCGTATATCGCGCAGCGTCCGCGCTCCCAGGGCCGCGATCCATCGTGCATTACGCGGGAGTCACGCTCTCAAGGCCACGGCTCTTCGATACGTACGTTGGATTCGAGCTCCCAGGGCAACGACCCATCGTAAAATACGCCAGATTCACGTTCCAAGGTCACGGTCGCTCGTCAATGACTATGGGTTCGCGCTCCGAGGGCCACGATCCCTCGTGACCACCTCCGCCACCACCAGCCCCAGGAAGAAGCGCCATCAGCAGAGGGACGAAAAACGGCATTGCACTCTCGGAGGTCCGCGCGGAGCTCTGGAAGTGTACGTTCATGCAGTTTTTCCTTCCTTGACGGAAGTCACCTCCGCCACAACCAGCCCCAGAAAGAAGCGCCATCATCCTCGCGAGAATGACCCCGAGCTTGGCCGCCCCGATACGCAACACGCAACCTGCAGCGTGTCGACACGGAGCTCAACACGTAGACTGAAAGCGCAAGTATACCGCGATACGTTAGCTAAAACGTAAACCAATACGCTGAGCCAACACGCAACGTGTTAACACGGACGATTCGAATTTGATACGTGTTGCGTTGCACAACGGGCGCATCGAGGCAGCGACGCATCCGCCACCACCAGCCCCAGGAAGAAGCGCCATCATGCTCGCGAGACTGACCCCGAGAGACGGCACAACAAACAAAGAACAAACACCGCCACGAGGGGCTGGTGGCCTCCGCGCGGCACCACGTGCGGCGGTGGAAGGCCGCCCGGTTGGCCGCCGCGTTTGTGTCGGCGTGCTCGGTGTCGGGGACCAGGGCGACAAAGCAGTGGCAGATCGAGGCGAAGACCTGCACTGGGCCGGGCTGCAGTGCCTTCCTTGGCGCCGCGCAGAGGGGGGTAGGGGGAGGGGGGAAAGCTTCTTAGAAGGAAGCTGCTTCTCGGAAGGCGGCGGCCCTCCTTTTACAGACAAGGCCCGCGCTTTCTGAGAATCTGGGGTTCTTCGAAGAAGCCCTCCCCCCTCCCCTACCCCCCCTCTGCGCGTGGCCGACCTCCCCTCCCCTGCCGCCGAAACTCCCCGCTTCGGTCTCTCTCTCTCTCTCTCTCTCTTTCTTTCTTTCTCATGCAGTGTGTTGCCAAGGGAATGGAGTGACGTCTCCGTGACCATTTGGGCTCAGAGCGGCACTGTGTCAGCGCAGTGCCATCCATATTCTATATGTGCCGAGACATCGCGATAGTAGGCGGTGCTTAGACTAGACATATCTGACTTGGGCCGCACCGATGAACCATTTTCGTACAGTGCAGACTTTGATCAATCATCACAGGCCACTGCGGTGGTACATTTTTTTTTTCTCTCTCTCTCTCTCTTTGTCTCTCTCTCTCTCTCTTCCTTCTCGTCCTCCGCACTCCGCGCCCTCCTCCTCCGCCTCCTGGTGCGCCCCTGCCGATGTCTTCAGGAACTGCTTGCCCGCACCCCCTCGCGGGTTTCGACCAAGTTGGCCCCTGGGTCCCCAAGGCGGTCCTGGGCATCACATGTGACTAGATGGGCGACGAGGATGAGAACGCGTCTCTCTGATTTTGCTCCCAGAAACCTGCTCTGCAATGCCCCGCCTCTGTGGTGTTCCCTCAACCCAATGCGGCCCCGTGCCATGCCCTATTCGTCCCTGCCCCGTCTCCGTCCCCGTCCCACCTTCCCGTCTGTTCCCTTCTTCTTCCCCCTTCTCCGCCCCGCCCCCCCCCTCGTGGTTCCGCTACGCCCGTCCACCTCGTCTCGTTGCGGCGCGCCTTCGACAGAGTCAGGGTCGATTATGCTTTTCTCCTCGCCGCCTCTCGCCGGGCATCCGTATCGCGTCTCCCCGTTCTCCTCTCCCGTGCTCCCCCTTCCGCCTGCCGCTATTCTTCCAACTCCTGCGGCAGCTGATACTGCTCCTCCTCGCTCCCCTTCTTCCTCGCTTCGTCTTCTCCTCTTTCTCCTCCTCCTCTTTCTTTTCCTCCTCCTCCTCGTCCGCCTCCTCCTCCTCGTCCACACCTGCACCAAACACATACTACTCTCCTCTCTCTCTCACTCTCCCGAGGACGTCCTGGGAGTATTCGCCCCCCCTCCGCATCTGGTTTTCTTGCACATCGGATTTGCGCGAATCGGATTTTCAGATTGTTTGTTACATTCTGATTGTTTATAGCTTTTCTGAAAAATGCTGTCGCTGTGGCGTGGGCCTCATTTTCGGATCGGCGCCGCGCTCCCGTCGGTCAGAATGGCCCTCCCGCTCCTGTGTGGGCCATTTTTCTGCATCCCACAGGTCTCGCAGGCCCCAGGGGTCTCGCAGGTTCCGCAGGCTCCACAGGCCCCACTGGTCCCACAGGACCCAAACGCAGGTCGTCCCAGAGGTCCCACAGGTACCACCGGTCTGACAGGTTCCATAGGTCCAGCAGGTCTCGCATGCCCCAGGTCCCACAGGGCCGACAGGCCCCGCAGGTCCCACAAGTCCCAGAGGTGTCGCACGTTTTTTTGTTCGTTCGCACAACTCAAATGCCGCCACGCACTCACTCTGACATGAGAACCGCATGCCGCCACACACTCGCTCCTGCGTGAAACCCCGATGCGGCCACCCACTCGCGACCCGAGCGAGGGGCCTTGCTGTAGCTTCAATAAGCTTGCGCCGTTAGGGTCTGGACGGCCTTGCGGGGAGGGGGAAGATGACAGGGTAGGAGGAGCGACGGGGACGAGGAGGAGGGGTGAGGCGACTAAGACAACATGTTGCCGGATGGGCGCTGGCCGCACGCCCTCACGGTTCCTTTTTGTTGCAGGCCGCGCTGAAACAGGACGGTACCGCACAAAATGACGGTAGCAAAGAATGGCTGATTCTCTCTGCCCTGCAAGCAGGATCGGAGACCGAGCTCCGTCAATTACCATGTAAGTTTCCCACCATATACTAAACGCTATTGGGGAGCGGAGAAGGAAGAGGGGGACGAGCAGGGGAGAGCAGCTGGACAAAGCGACCGGCCAAGACCGACGTGGCTAATCGCGGACGCATCTCGGTGCACCGCGCCGGGTCGAAAGGAAGGCGCCAAGATGGCCCTACCATATGTACTGCGTGACAAACTACGAAGAGAAGCCGAGCGAACCACGCGGAGAGAAAAATGGGGGAGAAAAATGGGAATCAACCTCTGATTGCCCGCGCGTCCCGCGAAGCGAAGTCCCTCACCATCAATTCCTGGACCTCGGGTGGCGCCGCGTGGCCTCCCGAAGGTGGCCGCGGAAGGCGTTCGCGGCCGCGGCCGCCCAAAGTCCGTGGCAAACCTGCGCGTGCGTCATGTGCAAAGCGTAGATGGAGATCGTCCTCAGTGCGCTCTTCTCCGCCTCCGTCAGCGACGGGCCCCACGATGACGTCGAGGACCGGTCGATGCCGACAAAGTCCTCCAAAGCGTGCTCCATGGATGGGCGCCGGAGGCCCAGGTGCCGCGAGCAGCAAATCGTGGTAGACACGGCATGACGCGTAATGCTCGATCGCGTCCTCCCCACTGAAGCCTATGATGCACGACGAGAGGCCCTGGAATCGACGTGCGGTCGCCCAGCAATTGCAGGCAGTTCGTACTGCTGCAGCCATGGCCCTCGGTGCGACGAAATCCGATACAAACGGGGTGACGCGGATCCATCGTGATGTCCTGTGGCCGGGTAATGTTCAAACTTGCCATCGGTTGAGCTTGTGACGGATATGTGCCAAGGCTGCGGTGGTGTAGTCTGGCTGGGCGAGGCGCGCAACTCTGGCCTGCCGCCCCGTGCACGGGTGGTCTGGGTGCTGGATGTCAAGTAGGACGCGCTCCCCTGCGGCCGCCCCGCCCACGCGGATGACGGCGGACCCAAGGGAGAAAAAGAACGGCCAATAACGGCGGCGCGGGCTGCAGCTTCTTTGGTGGCCGTGACAAGATTCCGGAGTACGTGCGCCCTGTGCGATACCTGTAGCCCACCGTTCTTGCAATCCTCGTGCAGGGCCACTCGTACACGAGCGGCAATGGACGCGGAGTGAACATCGAACAACTCACGGGGGAAGCAAGACAGCGTAAGGCTATGGAGATATTCAGAAGACATCCGATCCCCAAGCCCGACAAACACGCGCCGCAACACCCTGTTTTCACCAATTTTCAACATCCACAGAATTCGGC